>JANJGN010000548.1:295000-404403 GCA_026770705.1 Isurus oxyrinchus | reverse complement strand
AATGGGGGTAAAATGCGGGAGGTAAATAGGGGTTAAAGTGGGGGGGTAAAGTGGGGGGGGTAAAGGGGTTAAAGTGGGTAAAGGGCAAAGGGATTAAAGTGGGGGGGTAAATAGGAGGTTAAAGTGGGGAAGGGGCAAAGGGATTAAAGTGGGGGGGGGGGTAAAGTGGGGGGAGGTAAATAGGGGTTAAAGTGGGGAGAGGGTAAAGGGGTTAAAATGGGGGAGAGGGTAAAGTGGGGGAGGTAAATAGAGAGTTAAAGTGGGGAGGGTATAAAGTGGGGAATATAAATACGGTGTTAAAGTGTGGAAGGGGCAAAGGAGATAAAGTGGGGAGGGGTTAAATTGGGGGAGGTAAATAGGGGGTTAAAGTGGGTAAATGGCAAAGGGATTAAAGTGGGGAGAGGGTAAAGTGCGGGAGGTAAATAGGGGTTAAAGTGGGGAGAGGGTAAAGGGGTTAAAATGGGGAGAGGGTAAAGTGGGGGAGGTAAATAGAGAGTTAAAGTGGGGAGGGTATAAAGTGGGGAATATAAATACGGTGTTAAAGTGTGGAAGGGGCAAAGGAGATAAAGTGGGGAGGGGTTAAATTGGGGGAGGTAAATAGGGGGTTAAAGTGGGTAAATGGCAAAGGGATTAAAGTGGGGGAGAGGGTAAAGTGCGGGAGGTAAATAGGGGTTAAAGTGGGTAAAGGGCAAAGGGCTTAAAATGAGGAGGGGGTAAAGTGAGGGCAAGGGGGTTAAAGTGGGGGAAGGTAAAGGGATTAAAATGGGTAGGGGGTAAATTGGCGGACAAGGGATTAAAGTGGGGAGGGGTTAAATTGGGGGGAGGTAAATGGGGTTGAAGTGGGGGAGGGGCTAGGGTTAATGTGCATAGGGGGTAAAGTGAGGGGCAAAGGGGTTAAAGTGGGGGAAGGTAAAGGGTTTAAAGTGGGGAACGGGCAAAGGAGTAATGTGGGGGAGGCACTAAAGTGGGGGGTAAAGTGAGGGAGGTGCTAAAGTAGGTAACATGAGGGAGGGCTAAAGAGGGGAAGGAGGTAAAGTGGGGAAGCGAGGTAAAGTACGGGGGTAAAGTGTGGGAGGGGGGTAAAGTGAGGACAGGGAAATGGGGGTAAAGCAGGGAGGGGCAGAGGGGTATGTGAAGTGGGTGCAGGGAAATGGGGGGTAAAGCAGGGAGGGGCAGAGGGGTATGTGAAGTGGAGCAGGGAAATGGGGGTAAAGCAGGGAGGGGCAGAGGGGTATGGGAAGTGGGTGCAGGGAAATGGGGGTAAAGCAGGGAGGGGCAGAGGGGTATGTGGTGGGGCAGGGAAATGGGGGTAAAGCAGGGAGGGGCAGAGGGGTATGGGAAGTGGGTGCAGGGAAATGGGGGTAAAGCAGGGAGGGGCAGAGGGGTATGTGAAGTGGGGCAGGGAAATGTGGGTAAAGCAGGGAGGGGCAGAGGGGTATGGGAAGTGGGTGCAGGGAAATGGGGGTAAAGCAGGGAGGGGCAGAGGGGTATGTGAAGTGGGTGCAGGGAAATGTGGGTAAAGCAGGGAGGGGCAGAGGGGTATGGGAAGTGGGTGCAGGGAAATGGGGGTAAAGCAGGGAGGGGCAGAGGGGTATGTGAAGTGGTTGCAGGGAAATGTGGGTAAAGCAGGGAGGGGCAGAGGTATGTGAAGTGGTTGCAGGGAAATGTGGGTAAAGCAGGGAGGGGCAGAGGGGTATGTGAAGTGGGGCAGGGAAATGTGGGTAAAGCAGGGAGGGGCAGAGGGGTATGTGAAGTGGTTGCAGGGAAATGTGGGTAAAGCAGGGAGGGGCAGAGGTGTATGTGAAGTGGTTGCAGGGAAATGTGGGTAAAGCAGGGAGGGGCAGAGGGGTATGTGAAGTCGTTGCAGGGAAATGTGGGTAAAGCAGGGAGGGGCAGAGGGGTATGGGAAGTGGGTGCAGGGAAATGGGGGTAAAGCAGGGAGGGGCAGAGGGGTATGTGAAGTGGGGGCAGGGAAATGGGGGTAAAGCAGGGAGGGGCAGAGGGGTATGTGAAGTGGGTGCAGGGAAATGGGGGTAAAGCAGGGAGGGGCAGAGGGGTATGGGAAGTGGGGGCAGGGAAATGGGGGTAAAGCAGGGAGGGGCAGAGGGGTATGTGAAGTGGGTGCAGGGAAATGGGGGTAAAGCAGGGAGGGGCAGAGGGGTATGGGAAGTGGGTGCAGGGAAATGTGGGTAAAGCAGGGAGGGGCAGAGGGGTATGGGAAGTGGGTGCAGGGAAATGGGGGTAAAGCAGGGAGGGGCAGAGGGGTATGTGAAGTGGGTGCAGGGAAATGGGGGTAAAGCAGGGAGGGGCAGAGGGGTATGGGAAGTGGGGGCAGGGAAATGGGGGTAAAGCAGGGAGGGGCAGAGGGGTATGTGAAGTGGGGCAGGGAAATGTGGGTAAAGCAGGGAGGGGCAGAGGGGTATGTGAAGTGGGTGCATGGAAATGGGGGTAAAGCAGGGAGGGGCAGAGGGGTATGGGTTAAGGTGGGGGAAAACTAGTGGAAATGAGTGCGGGGAAGGGAGTTAATAGGGAGGGGAAAGATGGTAAGTTGGGAGAGGGGAGGGGGTACAGTGGGGTGTCAAATGTGTTTAAGCAGGAAGGAGAGGGGAGAAAGTGGTAAAGTAAGGCAGGGCAAAGTGGGGTAAGGTAAAAGGTGTAAGGTGAGGTAGGGGAGGTGGCAAAGAGGGCTGAGGGGGAAGGGGTGTAATATGGGCAAAGGGGAAAAGTGGGGGAAGAGTAAAGTTGCGGAGGTGGCAAAGTGGTAAAGTGAAGGGGTAAACTGGGGGAGGGGGTAAAGTGAGGGAGGGCCTTAAGTGGGTAAAGTGAGAAAATGGGGAAAGGTGTAAATATGGTGAAAAAGTGGAATGGGGTAAAGGTCGAACATCTGGGTGGAAGGTGAAAGGACAGAGGATCAGGGTGGAAGGGGAAAGGGCAGAGGATCTGGGTGGAAGGGGAAAGGGCAGAGGATCAGGGTGGAAGGGGGAAAGGGCAGAGGATCAGGGTGGAAGGGGAAAGGGCAGAGGATCTGGGTGGAAGGGGAAAGGGCAGAAGATCAGGGTGGAACAGGAAAGAGCAGAGGATCAGGGTGGAAGGGGAAAAGGCAGAGGATCTGGGTGGAAGGGAAAAGGGCAGAGGATCAGGGTGGAAGGGGAAAGGGCAGAGGATCAGGGTGGAAGGGGAAAGGGCAGAGGATCAGGGTGGAAGGGGAAAAGGCAGAGGATCTGGGTGGAAGGGGAAAGGGCAGAGTATCAGGGTGGAAGGGGAAAAGGCAGAGGATCAGGGTGGAAGGGGAAAGGGCAGAGGATCAGGGTGGAAGAGGAAAGGGCAGAGGATCAGGTTGGAAGGGGAAAAGGCAGAGGATCAGGGTGGAAGGGGAAAAGGGCAGAGGATCAGGGTGGAAGGGGAAAGGGCAGAGGATCAGGGTGGAAATGAAAGGGCAGAGGATCAGGGTGGAAGGGGAAAGGGCAGAGGATCAGGGTGGAAGGGGAAAAGGGCAGAGGATCAGGGTGGAAGGGGAAAAGGCAGAGGATCAGGGTGGAAGGGGAAAGGGCAGAGGATCAGGGTGGAAGGGGAAAGGGCAGAGGATCAGGGTGGAAGGGGAAAGGGCAGAGGATCAGGGTGGAAATGAAAGGGCAGAGGATCAGGGTGGAAGGGGAAAGGGCAGAGGAACTGGGTGGAAGGGGAAAGGGCAGAGGATCTGGGTGGAACAGGAAAGAGCAGAGGATCAGGGTGGAAGGGGAAAGGGCAGAGTATCAGGGTGGAACAGGAAAGGGCAGAGGATCAGGGTGGAAGGGGAAAAGGGCAGAGGATCAGGGTGGAAGGGGAAAGGGCAGAGGATCAGGGTGGAAGGGGAAAAGGGCAGAGGATCAGGGTGGAAGGGGAAAGGGCAGAGGATCAGGGTGGAAGGGGAAAGGGCAAAGGATCTGGGTGGAAGGGGAAAGGGCAGAGGATCAGGGTGGAAGGGGAAAGGGCAGAGGATCAGGGTGGAAGGGGAAAGGGCAGAGGATCAGGGTGGAAGGGGAAAAGGGCAGAGGATCAGGGTGGAAGGGGAAAGGGCAGAGGATCAGGGTGGAAGGGGAAAGGGCAGAGGATCAGGGTGGAACAGGAAAGGGCAGAGGATCAGGGTGGAAGGGGAAAGGGCAGAGGATCAGGGTGGAAGGGGAAAGGGCAGAGGATCAGGGTGGAAGGGGAAAGGGCAGAGGATCAGGGTGGAAGGGGAAAGGGCAGGGGATCTGGGTGGAAGGGGAAAGGGCAGAGTATCACGGTGGAAGGGGAAAGGGCAGAGGATCAGGGTGGAACAGGAAAGGGCAGAGGATCAGGGTGGAACAGGAAAGGGCAGAGGATCAGGGTGGAAGGGGAAAGGGCAGAGGATCAGGGTGGAAGGGGAAAAGGGCAGAGGATCAGGGTGGAAGAGGAAAGGGCAGAGGATCTGGGTGGAAGGGGAAAGGGCAGAGGTTCTGTTTTGCCAATACATTAATGCTAAAAGGTTAGTTAAGCAACAAGTGGGACCTATCAGGGATGATAGTGGAAACTTTTGTGTAGATGCAGAGACTGTGTGAAGGGTTTTGAATGAATATTTTGTCCCCATGTTTACAAAGGAAAGGGAGGATGTAGATATAATAGTCCAGGTGGAACACTGCGAGATATTGGACAGGATAGTCATTAAGAGGGAGAAAGTATTCGAAAGGTTGAAAACCTTGAAAGTTGATAAGTCACCAGGGCCAGATGGATTGTTTCCGAGGCTATTGAAGGAAGACAGGGAGGAGATGGCTGATGCTCTGAGGATGATTTTCCAATCTTCACTCGATACAGGGAAGGTACCGGAGGACTGGAGAAATGCAAACGTGATTCCACTGTTTAAAAAGGGATCAAAGGAAATGCCAAACAATTATAGGCCAGTTAGTCTTACATCAGTGGTGAGCAAATTAGTAGAATTAATCCTGAGAGATAGGATTAACTGTCATGTGGAAAGATATGGACTAGTCAGGGATGGTCAGCATGGATATTTTTAAAGGAAGGTCTTGCCTCAAATTTGATTGAATTCTTTGAGGAAGTGACAAGAAGGGTTGCTGTAAGTAGTGCAGTGGATGTTGTGTACATGGATTTTAGCAAGGCATTTGACAAGGTCCCACATGGCAGATTGGTCAGGAAAGTAAAAGCCCATGGGATTCAGGGTAATGTGACAAACTGGATAAAAGGTTGGCCTTGTAACAGGAAACAAAGGGTAATGCTGGATGGATGCCCTTGCGAATGGAAAGTTGTCTCAAGTGGTGTTCCACAGAGCTTGGAGTTGGGACCCTTGCTGTTTGTGTTGTACATTAACAATTTGGACGTGAACGTGGGGGGCACGATTGGGAAATTTGCAGATGACACAAAGATTGGCGGAGTAGTGGTTAGTGTAGAGGATTGCCATAATCTCCAAAACGATATAGATGGGTTGGTGGAGTGGGCGGTAAAGTGGCAGATGGATTTTAACTTAGAGAAATGTGAGGTCATACATTTAGGGAGATCAAACAGATACAGGGATTGCACAATAAATGGGAATATACTAAGAGGGGTAGATGAAGTGAGAGACCTTGGCGTATAAGTACACAGGTCCCTGAAGGCAGCAGTTCAAGTAGACAAGATTGTAAAGAAGGCATATGGAATGCACTCCTTCATTGGCAGAGGTATAGAATATAAAAGTAAGGATATAATGTTGGAATTGTATAAAACACTGGTGAGGCCACAACTGGAGTATTGTGTGCAGTTCTGGTCACCACGTTACAGGAAAGACGTAATAGCTCTGGAGAGAGTGCAGAGGAGGTTTACAAGAATGTTGCCAGGGTTAGAAAAGTATAGCTAGGGAGAGAGATTGGATAGGTTGGGGTTATTTTCCTTAGAACAAAGAAGGCTGAGAGGTGACTTGATTGAGGTGTACAAAATTATGAGGGGAATAGATAGAGTGGACAGGATCAAATTGTTTCCCTTGATGGAGAATTCTAGAACCAGGGGGCATAGATTCAAGATAAGTGGCAGAAGGTGTAAGTGGGACATGAGGAAGAACCTTTTTACACAGAGTGTGTCTGGAAATCGCTGCCCAAGTTGGTGATAGAGGCAGAAACTCTAAACTCTTTTAAAAACTACCTGGATCTGCACCTTAAGTGCTGTAAGCTTCAGGGCTATGGGCCGGGTGCAGGAAGGTGCGATTAGAAAGGGCACCTGGGTGTCCTCGGGCTGGCATGGACAAGATGGGCATAATGGCCTCCTTCTGTGCTGTAACTTTTCTATGGTTTGATGGATCTGGTTGAAAAGGGAAAAGGGCAGAGTTGTGGGTGGAAGGGAAAGGGCAGAGGAACTGGGTGGAACGGGAAAGGGCAGGGGATCAGGGTGGAAGGGGAAAGGGCAGAGTATCAGGGTGGAAGGGGAAAAGGGCAGAGGATCAGGGTGGAAGGGGAAAGGGCAGAGGATCTGGGTGGAAGGGGAAAGGGCAGAGGATCAGGGTGGAAGGGGAAAGGGCAGAGTATCAGGGTGGAAGGGGAAAAGGGCAGAGGATCAGGGTGGAAGGGGAAAGGGCAGAGGATCAGGGTGGAAGGGGAAAAGGGCAGAGGATCTGGGTGGAAGGGGAAAGGGCAGAGGATCAGGGTGGAAGGGGAAAGGGCAGAGGATCTGGGTGGAAGGGGAAAGGCAGAGTATCTGGGTGGTAGGGGGAAAGGGCAGAGGATCTGGGTGGAAGGGGAAAGGGCAGAGGATCAGGGTGGAAGGGGAAAGGGCAGAGGATCAGGGTGGAAGGGGAAAGGGCAGAGGATCTGGGTGAAAGGGGAAAGGGCAGAGGATCAGGGTGGAAGGGGAAAGGGCAGCGGATCAGTGTGGAAGGGAAAAGGGCAGAGGATCTGGGTGGCAGGGTGAAAGGGCAGAGGATCAGGGTGGAAGTGAAAGGGCAGAGGATCAGGGTGGAAGGGGAAAGGGCAGAGGATCAGGGTGGAAGTGAAAGGGCAGAGGATCTGGGTGGAAGGGGAAAGGGCAGAGGATCTGGGTGGAAGGGGAAAGGGCAGAGGATCTGGGTGGAAGGGGAAAGGGCAGAGGATCTGGGTGGAAGGGGAAAGGGCAGAGGATCAGGGTGGAAGGGGAAAGGGCAGAGGATCAGGGTGGAAGGGGAAAGGGCAGAGGATCAGGGTGGAAGGGGAAAGGGCAGAGGATCTGGGTGGAACAGGAAAGAGCAGAGGATCAGGGTGGAAGGGGAAAGGGCAGAGTATCAGGGTGGAACAGGAAAGGGCAGAGGATCAGGGTGGAAGGGGAAAGGGCAGAGGGTCAGGGTGGAACAGGAAAGGGCAGAGGATCAGGGTGGAAGGGGAAAGGGCAGAGGATCAGGGTGGAAGGGGAAAGTGCAGAGGATCAGGGTGGAAGGGGAAAGGGCAGAGGATCAGGGTGGAAGGGGAAAAGGGCAGAGGATCAGGGTGGAAGGGGAAAGGGCAGAGGATCAGGGTGGAAGGGGAAAGGGCAGAGGATCAGGGTGGAAGGGGAAAGGGCAGAGGATCAGGGTGGAAGGGGAAAGGGCAGAGGATCAGGGTGGAAGGGGAAAGGGCAGAGGATCTGGGTGGAACAGGAAAGGGCAGAGGATCAGGGTGGAAGGGGAAAGGGCAGAGGATCTGGGTGGAACAGGAAAGAGCAGAGGATCAGGGTGGAAGGGGAAAAGGGCAGAGGTTCTGTTTTGCCAATACATTAATGCTAAAAGGTTAGTTAAGCAACAAGTGGGACCTATCAGGGATGATAGTGGAAACTTTTGTGTAGATGCAGAGACTGTGTGAAGGGTTTTGAATGAATATTTTGTCCCCATGTTTACAAAGGAAAGGGAGGATGTAGATATAATAGTCCAGGTGGAACACTGCGAGATATTGGACAGGATAGTCATTAAGAGGGAGAAAGTATTCGAAAGGTTGAAAACCTTGAAAGTTGATAAGTCACCAGGGCCAGATGGATTGTTTCCGAGGCTATTGAAGGAAGACAGGGAGGAGATGGCTGATGCTCTGAGGATGATTTTCCAATCTTCACTCGATACAGGGAAGGTACCGGAGGACTGGAGAAATGCAAACGTGATTCCACTGTTTAAAAAGGGATCAAAGGAAATGCCAAACAATTATAGGCCAGTTAGTCTTACATCAGTGGTGAGCAAATTAGTAGAATTAATCCTGAGAGATAGGATTAACTGTCATGTGGAAAGATATGGACTAGTCAGGGATGGTCAGCATGGATATTTTTAAAGGAAGGTCTTGCCTCAAATTTGATTGAATTCTTTGAGGAAGTGACAAGAAGGGTTGCTGTAAGTAGTGCAGTGGATGTTGTGTACATGGATTTTAGCAAGGCATTTGACAAGGTCCCACATGGCAGATTGGTCAGGAAAGTAAAAGCCCATGGGATTCAGGGTAATGTGACAAACTGGATAAAAGGTTGGCCTTGTAACAGGAAACAAAGGGTAATGCTGGATGGATGCCCTTGCGAATGGAAAGTTGTCTCAAGTGGTGTTCCACAGAGCTTGGAGTTGGGACCCTTGCTGTTTGTGTTGTACATTAACAATTTGGACGTGAACGTGGGGGGCACGATTGGGAAATTTGCAGATGACACAAAGATTGGCGGAGTAGTGGTTAGTGTAGAGGATTGCCATAATCTCCAAAACGATATAGATGGGTTGGTGGAGTGGGCGGTAAAGTGGCAGATGGATTTTAACTTAGAGAAATGTGAGGTCATACATTTAGGGAGATCAAACAGATACAGGGATTGCACAATAAATGGGAATATACTAAGAGGGGTAGATGAAGTGAGAGACCTTGGCGTATAAGTACACAGGTCCCTGAAGGCAGCAGTTCAAGTAGACAAGATTGTAAAGAAGGCATATGGAATGCACTCCTTCATTGGCAGAGGTATAGAATATAAAAGTAAGGATATAATGTTGGAATTGTATAAAACACTGGTGAGGCCACAACTGGAGTATTGCGTGCAGTTCTGGTCACCACGTTACAGGAAAGACGTAATAGCTCTGGAGAGAGTGCAGAGGAGGTTTACAAGAATGTTGCCAGGGTTAGAAAAGTATAGCTAGGGAGAGAGATTGGATAGGTTGGGGTTATTTTCCTTAGAACAAAGAAGGCTGAGAGGTGACTTGATTGAGGTGTACAAAATTATGAGGGGAATAGATAGAGTGGACAGGTTCAAATTGTTTCCCTTGATGGAGAATTCTAGAACCAGGGGGCATAGATTCAAGATAAGTGGCAGAAGGTGTAAGTGGGACATGAGGAAGAACCTTTTTACACAGAGTGTGTCTGGAAATCGCTGCCCAAGTTGGTGATAGAGGCAGAAACTCTAAACTCTTTTAAAAACTACCTGGATCTGCACCTTAAGTGCTGTAAGCTTCAGGGCTATGGGCCGGGTGCAGGAAGGTGCGATTAGAAAGGGCACCTGGGTGTCCTCGGGCTGGCATGGACAAGATGGGCATAATGGCCTCCTTCTGTGCTGTAACTTTTCTATGGTTTGATGGATCTGGTTGAAAAGGGAAAAGGGCAGAAGTTGTGGGTGGAAGGGAAAGGGCAGAGGAACTGGGTGGAACGGGAAAGGGCAGGGGATCTGGGTGGAAGGGGAAAGGGCAGAGGATCAGGGTGGAAGGGGAAAGGGCAGCGGATCAGTGTGGAAGGGAAAAGGGCAGAGGATCTGGGTGGCAGGGTGAAAGGGCAGAGGATCAGGGTGGAAGTGAAAGGGCAGAGGATCAGGGTGGAAGGGGAAAGGGCAGAGGATCAGGGTGGAAGTGAAAGGGCAGAGGATCTGGGTGGAAGAGGAAAGGGCAGAGGATCTGGGTGGAAGGGGAAAGGGCAGAGGATCAGGGTGGAAGGGGAAAGGGCAGAGGATCTGGGTGGAAGGGGAAAGGGCAGAGGATCTGGGTGGAAGGGGAAAGGGCAGAGGATCTGGGTGGAAGGGGAAAGGGCAGAGGATCAGGGTGGAAGGGGAAAGGGCAGAGGATCAGGGTGGAAGGGGAAAGGGCAGAGGATCAGGGTGGAAGTGAAAGGGCAGAGGATCTGGGTGGAAGAGGAAAGGGCAGAGGATCTGGGTGGAAGGGGAAAGGGCAGAGGATCTGGGTGGAAGGGGAAAGGGCAGAGGATCAGGGTGGAAGGGGAAAGGGCAGAGGATCAGGGTGGAAGGGGAAAGGGCAGAGGATCAGGGTGGAAGGGGAAAGGGCAGAGGATCTGGGTGGAACAGGAAAGAGCAGAGGATCAGGGTGGAAGGGGAAAGGGCAGAGTATCAGGGTGGAACAGGAAAGGGCAGAGGATCAGGGTGGAAGGGGAAAGGGCAGAGGATCAGGGTGGAACAGGAAAGGGCAGAGGATCAGGGTGGAAGGGGAAAGGGCAGAGGATCAGGGTGGAAGGGGAAAGGGCAGAGGATCAGGGTGGAAGGGGAAAAGGGCAGAGGATCAGGGTGGAAGGGGAAAGGGCAGAGGATCAGGGTGGAAGGGGAAAGGGCAGAGGATCAGGGTGGAAGGGGAAAGGGCAGAGGATCAGGGTGGAAGGGGAAAGGGCAGAGGATCTGGGTGGAACAGGAAAGGGCAGAGGATCAGGGTGGAAGGGGAAAGGGCAGAGGATCTGGGTGGAACAGGAAAGAGCAGAGGATCAGGGTGGAAGGGGAAAAGGGCAGAGGTTCTGTTTTGCCAATACATTAATGCTAAAAGGTTAGTTAAGCAACAAGTGGGACCTATCAGGGATGATAGTGGAAACTTTTGTGTAGATGCAGAGACTGTGTGAAGGGTTTTGAATGAATATTTTGTCCCCATGTTTACAAAGGAAAGGGAGGATGTAGATATAATAGTCCAGGTGGAACACTGCGAGATATTGGACAGGATAGTCATTAAGAGGGAGAAAGTATTCGAAAGGTTGAAAACCTTGAAAGTTGATAAGTCACCAGGGCCAGATGGATTGTTTCCGAGGCTATTGAAGGAAGACAGGGAGGAGATGGCTGATGCTCTGAGGATGATTTTCCAATCTTCACTCGATACAGGGAAGGTACCGGAGGACTGGAGAAATGCAAACGTGATTCCACTGTTTAAAAAGGGATCAAAGGAAATGCCAAACAATTATAGGCCAGTTAGTCTTACATCAGTGGTGAGCAAATTAGTAGAATTAATCCTGAGAGATAGGATTAACTGTCATGTGGAAAGATATGGACTAGTCAGGGATGGTCAGCATGGATTTTTTTAAAGGAAGGTCTTGCCTCAAATTTGATTGAATTCTTTGAGGAAGTGACAAGAAGGGTTGCTGTAAGTAGTGCAGTGGATGTTGTGTACATGGATTTTAGCAAGGCATTTGACAAGGTCCCACATGGCAGATTGGTCAGGAAAGTAAAAGCCCATGGGATTCAGGGTAATGTGACAAACTGGATAAAAGGTTGGCCTTGTAACAGGAAACAAAGGGTAATGCTGGATGGATGCCCTTGCGAATGGAAAGTTGTCTCAAGTGGTGTTCCACAGAGCTTGGAGTTGGGACCCTTGCTGTTTGTGTTGTACATTAACAATTTGGACGTGAACGTGGGGGGCACGATTGGGAAATTTGCAGATGACACAAAGATTGGCGGAGTAGTGGTTAGTGTAGAGGATTGCCATAATCTCCAAAACGATATAGATGGGTTGGTGGAGTGGGCGGTAAAGTGGCAGATGGATTTTAACTTAGAGAAATGTGAGGTCATACATTTAGGGAGATCAAACAGATACAGGGATTGCACAATAAATGGGAATATACTAAGAGGGGTAGATGAAGTGAGAGACCTTGGCGTATAAGTACACAGGTCCCTGAAGGCAGCAGTTCAAGTAGACAAGATTGTAAAGAAGGCATATGGAATGCACTCCTTCATTGGCAGAGGTATAGAATATAAAAGTAAGGATATAATGTTGGAATTGTATAAAACACTGGTGAGGCCACAACTGGAGTATTGTGTGCAGTTCTGGTCACCACGTTACAGGAAAGACGTAATAGCTCTGGAGAGAGTGCAGAGGAGGTTTACAAGAATGTTGCCAGGGTTAGAAAAGTATAGCTAGGGAGAGAGATTGGATAGGTTGGGGTTATTTTCCTTAGAACAAAGAAGGCTGAGAGGTGACTTGATTGAGGTGTACAAAATTATGAGGGGAATAGATAGAGTGGACAGGATCAAATTGTTTCCCTTGATGGAGAATTCTAGAACCAGGGGGCATAGATTCAAGATAAGTGGCAGAAGGTGTAAGTGGGACATGAGGAAGAACCTTTTTACACAGAGTGTGTCTGGAAATCGCTGCCCAAGTTGGTGATAGAGGCAGAAACTCTAAACTCTTTTAAAAACTACCTGGATCTGCACCTTAAGTGCTGTAAGCTTCAGGGCTATGGGCCGGGTGCAGGAAGGTGCGATTAGAAAGGGCACCTGGGTGTCCTCGGGCTGGCATGGACAAGATGGGCATAATGGCCTCCTTCTGTGCTGTAACTTTTCTATGGTTTGATGGATCTGGTTGAAAAGGGAAAAGGGCAGAGTTGTGGGTGGAAGGGAAAGGGCAGAGGAACTGGGTGGAACGGGAAAGGGCAGGGGATCAGGGTGGAAGGGGAAAGGGCAGAGTATCAGGGTGGAAGGGGAAAAGGGCAGAGGATCAGGGTGGAAGGGGAAAGGGCAGAGGATCTGGGTGGAAGGGGAAAGGGCAGAGGATCAGGGTGGAAGGGGAAAGGGCAGAGTATCAGGGTGGAAGGGGAAAAGGGCAGAGGATCAGGGTGGAAGGGGAAAGGGCAGAGGATCAGGGTGGAAGGGGAAAAGGGCAGAGGATCTGGGTGGAAGGGGAAAGGGCAGAGGATCAGGGTGGAAGGGGAAAGGGCAGAGGATCTGGGTGGAAGGGGAAAGGCAGAGTATCTGGGTGGTAGGGGGAAAGGGCAGAGGATCTGGGTGGAAGGGGAAAGGGCAGAGGATCAGGGTGGAAGGGGAAAGGGCAGAGGATCAGGGTGGAAGGGGAAAGGGCAGAGGATCTGGGTGAAAGGGGAAAGGGCAGAGGATCAGGGTGGAAGGGGAAAGGGCAGCGGATCAGTGTGGAAGGGAAAAGGGCAGAGGATCTGGGTGGCAGGGTGAAAGGGCAGAGGATCAGGGTGGAAGTGAAAGGGCAGAGGATCAGGGTGGAAGGGGAAAGGGCAGAGGATCAGGGTGGAAGTGAAAGGGCAGAGGATCTGGGTGGAAGGGGAAAGGGCAGAGGATCTGGGTGGAAGGGGAAAGGGCAGAGGATCTGGGTGGAAGGGGAAAGGGCAGAGGATCTGGGTGGAAGGGGAAAGGGCAGAGGATCAGGGTGGAAGGGGAAAGGGCAGAGGATCAGGGTGGAAGGGGAAAGGGCAGAGGATCAGGGTGGAAGGGGAAAGGGCAGAGGATCTGGGTGGAACAGGAAAGAGCAGAGGATCAGGGTGGAAGGGGAAAGGGCAGAGTATCAGGGTGGAACAGGAAAGGGCAGAGGATCAGGGTGGAAGGGGAAAGGGCAGAGGGTCAGGGTGGAACAGGAAAGGGCAGAGGATCAGGGTGGAAGGGGAAAGGGCAGAGGATCAGGGTGGAAGGGGAAAGTGCAGAGGATCAGGGTGGAAGGGGAAAGGGCAGAGGATCAGGGTGGAAGGGGAAAAGGGCAGAGGATCAGGGTGGAAGGGGAAAGGGCAGAGGATCAGGGTGGAAGGGGAAAGGGCAGAGGATCAGGGTGGAAGGGGAAAGGGCAGAGGATCAGGGTGGAAGGGGAAAGGGCAGAGGATCAGGGTGGAAGGGGAAAGGGCAGAGGATCTGGGTGGAACAGGAAAGGGCAGAGGATCAGGGTGGAAGGGGAAAGGGCAGAGGATCTGGGTGGAACAGGAAAGAGCAGAGGATCAGGGTGGAAGGGGAAAAGGGCAGAGGTTCTGTTTTGCCAATACATTAATGCTAAAAGGTTAGTTAAGCAACAAGTGGGACCTATCAGGGATGATAGTGGAAACTTTTGTGTAGATGCAGAGACTGTGTGAAGGGTTTTGAATGAATATTTTGTCCCCATGTTTACAAAGGAAAGGGAGGATGTAGATATAATAGTCCAGGTGGAACACTGCGAGATATTGGACAGGATAGTCATTAAGAGGGAGAAAGTATTCGAAAGGTTGAAAACCTTGAAAGTTGATAAGTCACCAGGGCCAGATGGATTGTTTCCGAGGCTATTGAAGGAAGACAGGGAGGAGATGGCTGATGCTCTGAGGATGATTTTCCAATCTTCACTCGATACAGGGAAGGTACCGGAGGACTGGAGAAATGCAAACGTGATTCCACTGTTTAAAAAGGGATCAAAGGAAATGCCAAACAATTATAGGCCAGTTAGTCTTACATCAGTGGTGAGCAAATTAGTAGAATTAATCCTGAGAGATAGGATTAACTGTCATGTGGAAAGATATGGACTAGTCAGGGATGGTCAGCATGGATATTTTTAAAGGAAGGTCTTGCCTCAAATTTGATTGAATTCTTTGAGGAAGTGACAAGAAGGGTTGCTGTAAGTAGTGCAGTGGATGTTGTGTACATGGATTTTAGCAAGGCATTTGACAAGGTCCCACATGGCAGATTGGTCAGGAAAGTAAAAGCCCATGGGATTCAGGGTAATGTGACAAACTGGATAAAAGGTTGGCCTTGTAACAGGAAACAAAGGGTAATGCTGGATGGATGCCCTTGCGAATGGAAAGTTGTCTCAAGTGGTGTTCCACAGAGCTTGGAGTTGGGACCCTTGCTGTTTGTGTTGTACATTAACAATTTGGACGTGAACGTGGGGGGCACGATTGGGAAATTTGCAGATGACACAAAGATTGGCGGAGTAGTGGTTAGTGTAGAGGATTGCCATAATCTCCAAAACGATATAGATGGGTTGGTGGAGTGGGCGGTAAAGTGGCAGATGGATTTTAACTTAGAGAAATGTGAGGTCATACATTTAGGGAGATCAAACAGATACAGGGATTGCACAATAAATGGGAATATACTAAGAGGGGTAGATGAAGTGAGAGACCTTGGCGTATAAGTACACAGGTCCCTGAAGGCAGCAGTTCAAGTAGACAAGATTGTAAAGAAGGCATATGGAATGCACTCCTTCATTGGCAGAGGTATAGAATATAAAAGTAAGGATATAATGTTGGAATTGTATAAAACACTGGTGAGGCCACAACTGGAGTATTGCGTGCAGTTCTGGTCACCACGTTACAGGAAAGACGTAATAGCTCTGGAGAGAGTGCAGAGGAGGTTTACAAGAATGTTGCCAGGGTTAGAAAAGTATAGCTAGGGAGAGAGATTGGATAGGTTGGGGTTATTTTCCTTAGAACAAAGAAGGCTGAGAGGTGACTTGATTGAGGTGTACAAAATTATGAGGGGAATAGATAGAGTGGACAGGTTCAAATTGTTTCCCTTGATGGAGAATTCTAGAACCAGGGGGCATAGATTCAAGATAAGTGGCAGAAGGTGTAAGTGGGACATGAGGAAGAACCTTTTTACACAGAGTGTGTCTGGAAATCGCTGCCCAAGTTGGTGATAGAGGCAGAAACTCTAAACTCTTTTAAAAACTACCTGGATCTGCACCTTAAGTGCTGTAAGCTTCAGGGCTATGGGCCGGGTGCAGGAAGGTGCGATTAGAAAGGGCACCTGGGTGTCCTCGGGCTGGCATGGACAAGATGGGCATAATGGCCTCCTTCTGTGCTGTAACTTTTCTATGGTTTGATGGATCTGGTTGAAAAGGGAAAAGGGCAGAAGTTGTGGGTGGAAGGGAAAGGGCAGAGGAACTGGGTGGAACGGGAAAGGGCAGGGGATCTGGGTGGAAGGGGAAAGGGCAGAGGATCAGGGTGGAAGGGGAAAGGGCAGCGGATCAGTGTGGAAGGGAAAAGGGCAGAGGATCTGGGTGGCAGGGTGAAAGGGCAGAGGATCAGGGTGGAAGTGAAAGGGCAGAGGATCAGGGTGGAAGGGGAAAGGGCAGAGGATCAGGGTGGAAGTGAAAGGGCAGAGGATCTGGGTGGAAGAGGAAAGGGCAGAGGATCTGGGTGGAAGGGGAAAGGGCAGAGGATCAGGGTGGAAGGGGAAAGGGCAGAGGATCTGGGTGGAAGGGGAAAGGGCAGAGGATCTGGGTGGAAGGGGAAAGGGCAGAGGATCTGGGTGGAAGGGGAAAGGGCAGAGGATCAGGGTGGAAGGGGAAAGGGCAGAGGATCAGGGTGGAAGGGGAAAGGGCAGAGGATCAGGGTGGAAGTGAAAGGGCAGAGGATCTGGGTGGAAGAGGAAAGGGCAGAGGATCTGGGTGGAAGGGGAAAGGGCAGAGGATCTGGGTGGAAGGGGAAAGGGCAGAGGATCAGGGTGGAAGGGGAAAGGGCAGAGGATCAGGGTGGAAGGGGAAAGGGCAGAGGATCAGGGTGGAAGGGGAAAGGGCAGAGGATCTGGGTGGAACAGGAAAGAGCAGAGGATCAGGGTGGAAGGGGAAAGGGCAGAGTATCAGGGTGGAACAGGAAAGGGCAGAGGATCAGGGTGGAAGGGGAAAGGGCAGAGGATCAGGGTGGAACAGGAAAGGGCAGAGGATCAGGGTGGAAGGGGAAAGGGCAGAGGATCAGGGTGGAAGGGGAAAGGGCAGAGGATCAGGGTGGAAGGGGAAAAGGGCAGAGGATCAGGGTGGAAGGGGAAAGGGCAGAGGATCAGGGTGGAAGGGGAAAGGGCAGAGGATCAGGGTGGAAGGGGAAAGGGCAGAGGATCAGGGTGGAAGGGGAAAGGGCAGAGGATCTGGGTGGAACAGGAAAGGGCAGAGGATCAGGGTGGAAGGGGAAAGGGCAGAGGATCTGGGTGGAACAGGAAAGAGCAGAGGATCAGGGTGGAAGGGGAAAAGGGCAGAGGTTCTGTTTTGCCAATACATTAATGCTAAAAGGTTAGTTAAGCAACAAGTGGGACCTATCAGGGATGATAGTGGAAACTTTTGTGTAGATGCAGAGACTGTGTGAAGGGTTTTGAATGAATATTTTGTCCCCATGTTTACAAAGGAAAGGGAGGATGTAGATATAATAGTCCAGGTGGAACACTGCGAGATATTGGACAGGATAGTCATTAAGAGGGAGAAAGTATTCGAAAGGTTGAAAACCTTGAAAGTTGATAAGTCACCAGGGCCAGATGGATTGTTTCCGAGGCTATTGAAGGAAGACAGGGAGGAGATGGCTGATGCTCTGAGGATGATTTTCCAATCTTCACTCGATACAGGGAAGGTACCGGAGGACTGGAGAAATGCAAACGTGATTCCACTGTTTAAAAAGGGATCAAAGGAAATGCCAAACAATTATAGGCCAGTTAGTCTTACATCAGTGGTGAGCAAATTAGTAGAATTAATCCTGAGAGATAGGATTAACTGTCATGTGGAAAGATATGGACTAGTCAGGGATGGTCAGCATGGATTTTTTTAAAGGAAGGTCTTGCCTCAAATTTGATTGAATTCTTTGAGGAAGTGACAAGAAGGGTTGCTGTAAGTAGTGCAGTGGATGTTGTGTACATGGATTTTAGCAAGGCATTTGACAAGGTCCCACATGGCAGATTGGTCAGGAAAGTAAAAGCCCATGGGATTCAGGGTAATGTGACAAACTGGATAAAAGGTTGGCCTTGTAACAGGAAACAAAGGGTAATGCTGGATGGATGCCCTTGCGAATGGAAAGTTGTCTCAAGTGGTGTTCCACAGAGCTTGGAGTTGGGACCCTTGCTGTTTGTGTTGTACATTAACAATTTGGACGTGAACGTGGGGGGCACGATTGGGAAATTTGCAGATGACACAAAGATTGGCGGAGTAGTGGTTAGTGTAGAGGATTGCCATAATCTCCAAAACGATATAGATGGGTTGGTGGAGTGGGCGGTAAAGTGGCAGATGGATTTTAACTTAGAGAAATGTGAGGTCATACATTTAGGGAGATCAAACAGATACAGGGATTGCACAATAAATGGGAATATACTAAGAGGGGTAGATGAAGTGAGAGACCTTGGCGTATAAGTACACAGGTCCCTGAAGGCAGCAGTTCAAGTAGACAAGATTGTAAAGAAGGCATATGGAATGCACTCCTTCATTGGCAGAGGTATAGAATATAAAAGTAAGGATATAATGTTGGAATTGTATAAAACACTGGTGAGGCCACAACTGGAGTATTGTGTGCAGTTCTGGTCACCACGTTACAGGAAAGACGTAATAGCTCTGGAGAGAGTGCAGAGGAGGTTTACAAGAATGTTGCCAGGGTTAGAAAAGTATAGCTAGGGAGAGAGATTGGATAGGTTGGGGTTATTTTCCTTAGAACAAAGAAGGCTGAGAGGTGACTTGATTGAGGTGTACAAAATTATGAGGGGAATAGATAGAGTGGACAGGATCAAATTGTTTCCCTTGATGGAGAATTCTAGAACCAGGGGGCATAGATTCAAGATAAGTGGCAGAAGGTGTAAGTGGGACATGAGGAAGAACCTTTTTACACAGAGTGTGTCTGGAAATCGCTGCCCAAGTTGGTGATAGAGGCAGAAACTCTAAACTCTTTTAAAAACTACCTGGATCTGCACCTTAAGTGCTGTAAGCTTCAGGGCTATGGGCCGGGTGCAGGAAGGTGCGATTAGAAAGGGCACCTGGGTGTCCTCGGGCTGGCATGGACAAGATGGGCATAATGGCCTCCTTCTGTGCTGTAACTTTTCTATGGTTTGATGGATCTGGTTGAAAAGGGAAAAGGGCAGAGTTGTGGGTGGAAGGGAAAGGGCAGAGGAACTGGGTGGAACGGGAAAGGGCAGGGGATCAGGGTGGAAGGGGAAAGGGCAGAGTATCAGGGTGGAAGGGGAAAAGGGCAGAGGATCAGGGTGGAAGGGGAAAGGGCAGAGGATCTGGGTGGAAGGGGAAAGGGCAGAGGATCAGGGTGGAAGGGGAAAGGGCAGAGTATCAGGGTGGAAGGGGAAAAGGGCAGAGGATCAGGGTGGAAGGGGAAAGGGCAGAGGATCAGGGTGGAAGGGGAAAAGGGCAGAGGATCTGGGTGGAAGGGGAAAGGGCAGAGGATCAGGGTGGAAGGGGAAAGGGCAGAGGATCTGGGTGGAAGGGGAAAGGCAGAGTATCTGGGTGGTAGGGGGAAAGGGCAGAGGATCTGGGTGGAAGGGGAAAGGGCAGAGGATCAGGGTGGAAGGGGAAAGGGCAGAGGATCAGGGTGGAAGGGGAAAGGGCAGAGGATCTGGGTGAAAGGGGAAAGGGCAGAGGATCAGGGTGGAAGGGGAAAGGGCAGCGGATCAGTGTGGAAGGGAAAAGGGCAGAGGATCTGGGTGGCAGGGTGAAAGGGCAGAGGATCAGGGTGGAAGTGAAAGGGCAGAGGATCAGGGTGGAAGGGGAAAGGGCAGAGGATCAGGGTGGAAGTGAAAGGGCAGAGGATCTGGGTGGAAGGGGAAAGGGCAGAGGATCTGGGTGGAAGGGGAAAGGGCAGAGGATCAGGGTGGAAGGGGAAAGGGCAGAGGATCTGGGTGGAAGGGGAAAGGGCAGAGGATCAGGGTGGAAGGGGAAAGGGCAGAGGATCAGGGTGGAAGGGGAAAGGGCAGAGGATCAGGGTGGAAGGGGAAAGGGCAGAGGATCTGGGTGGAACAGGAAAGAGCAGAGGATCAGGGTGGAAGGGGAAAGGGCAGAGTATCAGGGTGGAACAGGAAAGGGCAGAGGATCAGGGTGGAAGGGGAAAGGGCAGAGGGTCAGGGTGGAACAGGAAAGGGCAGAGGATCAGGGTGGAAGGGGAAAGGGCAGAGGATCAGGGTGGAAGGGGAAAGTGCAGAGGATCAGGGTGGAAGGGGAAAGGGCAGAGGATCAGGGTGGAAGGGGAAAAGGGCAGAGGATCAGGGTGGAAGGGGAAAGGGCAGAGGATCAGGGTGGAAGGGGAAAGGGCAGAGGATCAGGGTGGAAGGGGAAAGGGCAGAGGATCAGGGTGGAAGGGGAAAGGGCAGAGGATCAGGGTGGAAGGGGAAAGGGCAGAGGATCTGGGTGGAACAGGAAAGGGCAGAGGATCAGGGTGGAAGGGGAAAGGGCAGAGGATCTGGGTGGAACAGGAAAGAGCAGAGGATCAGGGTGGAAGGGGAAAAGGGCAGAGGTTCTGTTTTGCCAATACATTAATGCTAAAAGGTTAGTTAAGCAACAAGTGGGACCTATCAGGGATGATAGTGGAAACTTTTGTGTAGATGCAGAGACTGTGTGAAGGGTTTTGAATGAATATTTTGTCCCCATGTTTACAAAGGAAAGGGAGGATGTAGATATAATAGTCCAGGTGGAACACTGCGAGATATTGGACAGGATAGTCATTAAGAGGGAGAAAGTATTCGAAAGGTTGAAAACCTTGAAAGTTGATAAGTCACCAGGGCCAGATGGATTGTTTCCGAGGCTATTGAAGGAAGACAGGGAGGAGATGGCTGATGCTCTGAGGATGATTTTCCAATCTTCACTCGATACAGGGAAGGTACCGGAGGACTGGAGAAATGCAAACGTGATTCCACTGTTTAAAAAGGGATCAAAGGAAATGCCAAACAATTATAGGCCAGTTAGTCTTACATCAGTGGTGAGCAAATTAGTAGAATTAATCCTGAGAGATAGGATTAACTGTCATGTGGAACGATATGGACTAGTCAGGGATGGTCAGCATGGATATTTTTAAAGGAAGGTCTTGCCTCAAATTTGATTGAATTCTTTGAGGAAGTGACAAGAAGGGTTGCTGTAAGTAGTGCAGTGGATGTTGTGTACATGGATTTTAGCAAGGCATTTGACAAGGTCCCACATGGCAGATTGGTCAGGAAAGTAAAAGCCCATGGGATTCAGGGTAATGTGACAAACTGGATAAAAGGTTGGCCTTGTAACAGGAAACAAAGGGTAATGCTGGATGGATGCCCTTGCGAATGGAAAGTTGTCTCAAGTGGTGTTCCACAGAGCTTGGAGTTGGGACCCTTGCTGTTTGTGTTGTACATTAACAATTTGGACGTGAACGTGGGGGGCACGATTGGGAAATTTGCAGATGACACAAAGATTGGCGGAGTAGTGGTTAGTGTAGAGGATTGCCATAATCTCCAAAACGATATAGATGGGTTGGTGGAGTGGGCGGTAAAGTGGCAGATGGATTTTAACTTAGAGAAATGTGAGGTCATACATTTAGGGAGATCAAACAGATACAGGGATTGCACAATAAATGGGAATATACTAAGAGGGGTAGATGAAGTGAGAGACCTTGGCGTATAAGTACACAGGTCCCTGAAGGCAGCAGTTCAAGTAGACAAGATTGTAAAGAAGGCATATGGAATGCACTCCTTCATTGGCAGAGGTATAGAATATAAAAGTAAGGATATAATGTTGGAATTGTATAAAACACTGGTGAGGCCACAACTGGAGTATTGCGTGCAGTTCTGGTCACCACGTTACAGGAAAGACGTAATAGCTCTGGAGAGAGTGCAGAGGAGGTTTACAAGAATGTTGCCAGGGTTAGAAAAGTATAGCTAGGGAGAGAGATTGGATAGGTTGGGGTTATTTTCCTTAGAACAAAGAAGGCTGAGAGGTGACTTGATTGAGGTGTACAAAATTATGAGGGGAATAGATAGAGTGGACAGGTTCAAATTGTTTCCCTTGATGGAGAATTCTAGAACCAGGGGGCATAGATTCAAGATAAGTGGCAGAAGGTGTAAGTGGGACATGAGGAAGAACCTTTTTACACAGAGTGTGTCTGGAAATCGCTGCCCAAGTTGGTGATAGAGGCAGAAACTCTAAACTCTTTTAAAAACTACCTGGATCTGCACCTTAAGTGCTGTAAGCTTCAGGGCTATGGGCCGGGTGCAGGAAGGTGCGATTAGAAAGGGCACCTGGGTGTCCTCGGGCTGGCATGGACAAGATGGGCATAATGGCCTCCTTCTGTGCTGTAACTTTTCTATGGTTTGATGGATCTGGTTGAAAAGGGAAAAGGGCAGAAGTTGTGGGTGGAAGGGAAAGGGCAGAGGAACTGGGTGGAACGGGAAAGGGCAGGGGATCTGGGTGGAAGGGGAAAGGGCAGAGGATCAGGGTGGAAGGGGAAAGGGCAGCGGATCAGTGTGGAAGGGAAAAGGGCAGAGGATCTGGGTGGCAGGGTGAAAGGGCAGAGGATCAGGGTGGAAGTGAAAGGGCAGAGGATCAGGGTGGAAGGGGAAAGGGCAGAGGATCAGGGTGGAAGTGAAAGGGCAGAGGATCTGGGTGGAAGAGGAAAGGGCAGAGGATCTGGGTGGAAGGGGAAAGGGCAGAGGATCAGGGTGGAAGGGGAAAGGGCAGAGGATCTGGGTGGAAGGGGAAAGGGCAGAGGATCTGGGTGGAAGGGGAAAGGGCAGAGGATCTGGGTGGAAGGGGAAAGGGCAGAGGATCAGGGTGGAAGGGGAAAGGGCAGAGGATCAGGGTGGAAGGGGAAAGGGCAGAGGATCAGGGTGGAAGTGAAAGGGCAGAGGATCTGGGTGGAAGAGGAAAGGGCAGAGGATCTGGGTGGAAGGGGAAAGGGCAGAGGATCTGGGTGGAAGGGGAAAGGGCAGAGGATCAGGGTGGAAGGGGAAAGGGCAGAGGATCAGGGTGGAAGGGGAAAGGGCAGAGGATCAGGGTGGAAGGGGAAAGGGCAGAGGATCTGGGTGGAACAGGAAAGAGCAGAGGATCAGGGTGGAAGGGGAAAGGGCAGAGTATCAGGGTGGAACAGGAAAGGGCAGAGGATCAGGGTGGAAGGGGAAAGGGCAGAGGATCAGGGTGGAACAGGAAAGGGCAGAGGATCAGGGTGGAAGGGGAAAGGGCAGAGGATCAGGGTGGAAGGGGAAAGGGCAGAGGATCAGGGTGGAAGGGGAAAAGGGCAGAGGATCAGGGTGGAAGGGGAAAGGGCAGAGGATCAGGGTGGAAGGGGAAAGGGCAGAGGATCAGGGTGGAAGGGGAAAGGGCAGAGGATCAGGGTGGAAGGGGAAAGGGCAGAGGATCTGGGTGGAACAGGAAAGGGCAGAGGATCAGGGTGGAAGGGGAAAGGGCAGAGGATCTGGGTGGAACAGGAAAGAGCAGAGGATCAGGGTGGAAGGGGAAAAGGGCAGAGGTTCTGTTTTGCCAATACATTAATGCTAAAAGGTTAGTTAAGCAACAAGTGGGACCTATCAGGGATGATAGTGGAAACTTTTGTGTAGATGCAGAGACTGTGTGAAGGGTTTTGAATGAATATTTTGTCCCCATGTTTACAAAGGAAAGGGAGGATGTAGATATAATAGTCCAGGTGGAACACTGCGAGATATTGGACAGGATAGTCATTAAGAGGGAGAAAGTATTCGAAAGGTTGAAAACCTTGAAAGTTGATAAGTCACCAGGGCCAGATGGATTGTTTCCGAGGCTATTGAAGGAAGACAGGGAGGAGATGGCTGATGCTCTGAGGATGATTTTCCAATCTTCACTCGATACAGGGAAGGTACCGGAGGACTGGAGAAATGCAAACGTGATTCCACTGTTTAAAAAGGGATCAAAGGAAATGCCAAACAATTATAGGCCAGTTAGTCTTACATCAGTGGTGAGCAAATTAGTAGAATTAATCCTGAGAGATAGGATTAACTGTCATGTGGAAAGATATGGACTAGTCAGGGATGGTCAGCATGGATATTTTTAAAGGAAGGTCTTGCCTCAAATTTGATTGAATTCTTTGAGGAAGTGACAAGAAGGGTTGCTGTAAGTAGTGCAGTGGATGTTGTGTACATGGATTTTAGCAAGGCATTTGACAAGGTCCCACATGGCAGATTGGTCAGGAAAGTAAAAGCCCATGGGATTCAGGGTAATGTGACAAACTGGATAAAAGGTTGGCCTTGTAACAGGAAACAAAGGGTAATGCTGGATGGATGCCCTTGCGAATGGAAAGTTGTCTCAAGTGGTGTTCCACAGAGCTTGGAGTTGGGACCCTTGCTGTTTGTGTTGTACATTAACAATTTGGACGTGAACGTGGGGGGCACGATTGGGAAATTTGCAGATGACACAAAGATTGGCGGAGTAGTGGTTAGTGTAGAGGATTGCCATAATCTCCAAAACGATATAGATGGGTTGGTGGAGTGGGCGGTAAAGTGGCAGATGGATTTTAACTTAGAGAAATGTGAGGTCATACATTTAGGGAGATCAAACAGATACAGGGATTGCACAATAAATGGGAATATACTAAGAGGGGTAGATGAAGTGAGAGACCTTGGCGTATAAGTACACAGGTCCCTGAAGGCAGCAGTTCAAGTAGACAAGATTGTAAAGAAGGCATATGGAATGCACTCCTTCATTGGCAGAGGTATAGAATATAAAAGTAAGGATATAATGTTGGAATTGTATAAAACACTGGTGAGGCCACAACTGGAGTATTGCGTGCAGTTCTGGTCACCACGTTACAGGAAAGACGTAATAGCTCTGGAGAGAGTGCAGAGGAGGTTTACAAGAATGTTGCCAGGGTTAGAAAAGTATAGCTAGGGAGAGAGATTGGATAGGTTGGGGTTATTTTCCTTAGAACAAAGAAGGCTGAGAGGTGACTTGATTGAGGTGTACAAAATTATGAGGGGAATAGATAGAGTGGACAGGTTCAAATTGTTTCCCTTGATGGAGAATTCTAGAACCAGGGGGCATAGATTCAAGATAAGTGGCAGAAGGTGTAAGTGGGACATGAGGAAGAACCTTTTTACACAGAGTGTGTCTGGAAATCGCTGCCCAAGTTGGTGATAGAGGCAGAAACTCTAAACTCTTTTAAAAACTACCTGGATCTGCACCTTAAGTGCTGTAAGCTTCAGGGCTATGGGCCGGGTGCAGGAAGGTGCGATTAGAAAGGGCACCTGGGTGTCCTCGGGCTGGCATGGATAAGATGGGCATAATGGCCTCCTTCTGTGCTGTAACTTTTCTATGGTTTGATGGATCTGGTTGAAAAGGGAAAAGGGCAGAAGTTGTGGGTGGAAGGGAAAGGGCAGAGGAACTGGGTGGAACGCGATAGGGCAGAGGATCTGGGTGGAAGGGGAAAGGGCAGAGGATCAGGGTGGAAGGGGAAAGGGCAGCGGATCAGTGTGGAAGGGAAAAGGGCAGAGGATCTGGGTGGCAGGGTGAAAGGGCAGAGGATCAGGGTGGAAGTGAAAGGGCAGAGGATCAGGGTGGAAGGGGAAAGGGCAGAGGATCAGGGTGGAAGTGAAAGGGCAGAGGATCTGGGTGGAAGAGGAAAGGGCAGAGGATCTGGGTGGAAGGGGAAAGGGCAGAGGATCAGGGTAGAAGGGGAAAGGGCAGAGGATCTGGGTGGAAGGGGAAAGGGCAGAGGATCTGGGTGGAAGGGGAAAGGGCAGAGGATCAGGGTGGAAGGGGAAAGGGCAGAGGATCAGGGTGGAAGGGGAAAGGGCAGAGGATCAGGGTGGAAGTGAAAGGGCAGAGGATCTGGGTGGAAGAGGAAAGGGCAGAGGATCTGGGTGGAAGGGGAAAGGGCAGAGGATCTGGGTGGAAGGGGAAAGGGCAGAGGATCTGGGTGGAAGGGGAAAGGGCAGAGGATCAGGGTGGAAGGGGAAAGGGCAGAGGATCTGGGTGGAACAGGAAAGAGCAGAGGATCAGGGTGGAAGGGGAAAGGGCAGAGTATCAGGGTGGAACAGGAAAGGGCAGAGGATCAGGGTGGAAGGGGAAAGGGCAGAGGGTCAGGGTGGAACAGGAAAGGGCAGAGGATCAGGGTGGAAGGGGAAAGGGCAGAGGATCAGGGTGGAAGGGGAAAGGGCAGAGGATCAGGGTGGAAGGGGAAAGGGCAGAGGATCAGGGTGGAAGGGGAAAAGGGCAGAGGATCAGGGTGGAAGGGGAAAGGGCAGAGGATCAGGGTGGAAGGGGAAAGGGCAGAGGATCAGGGTGGAAGGGGAAAGGGCAGAGGATCAGGGTGGAAGGGGAAAGGGCAGAGGATCAGGGTGGAAGGGGAAAGGGCAGAGGATCTGGGTGGAACAGGAAAGGGCAGAGGATCAGGGTGGAAGGGGAAAGGGCAGAGGATCTGGGTGGAACAGGAAAGAGCAGAGGATCAGGGTGGAAGGGGAAAAGGGCAGAGGTTCTGTTTTGCCAATACATTAATGCTAAAAGGTTAGTTAAGCAACAAGTGGGACCTATCAGGGATGATAGTGGAAACTTTTGTGTAGATGCAGAGACTGTGTGAAGGGTTTTGAATGAATATTTTGTCCCCATGTTTACAAAGGAAAGGGAGGATGTAGATATAATAGTCCAGGTGGAACACTGCGAGATATTGGACAGGATAGTCATTAAGAGGGAGAAAGTATTCGAAAGGTTGAAAACCTTGAAAGTTGATAAGTCACCAGGGCCAGATGGATTGTTTCCGAGGCTATTGAAGGAAGACAGGGAGGAGATGGCTGATGCTCTGAGGATGATTTTCCAATCTTCACTCGATACAGGGAAGGTACCGGAGGACTGGAGAAATGCAAACGTGATTCCACTGTTTAAAAAGGAATCAAAGGAAATGCCAAACAATTATAGGCCAGTTAGTCTTACATCAGTGGTGAGCAAATTAGTAGAATTAATCCTGAGAGATAGGATTAACTGTCATGTGGAAAGATATGGACTAGTCAGGGATGGTCAGCATGGATATTTTTAAAGGAAGGTCTTGCCTCAAATTTGATTGAATTCTTTGAGGAAGTGACAAGAAGGGTTGCTGTAAGTAGTGCAGTGGATGTTGTGTACATGGATTTTAGCAAGGCATTTGACAAGGTCCCACATGGCAGATTGGTCGGAAAGTAAAAGCCCATGGGATTCAGGGTAATGTGACAAACTGGATAAAAGGTTGGCCTTGTAACAGGAAACAAAGGGTAATGCTGGATGGATGCCCTTGCGAATGGAAAGTTGTCTCAAGTGGTGTTCCACAGAGCTTGGAGTTGGGACCCTTGCTGTTTGTGTTGTACATTAACAATTTGGACGTGAACGTGGGGGGCACGATTGGGAAATTTGCAGATGACACAAAGATTGGCGGAGTAGTGGTTAGTGTAGAGGATTGCCATAATCTCCAAAACGATATAGATGGGTTGGTGGAGTGGGCGGTAAAGTGGCAGATGGATTTTAACTTAGAGAAATGTGAGGTCATACATTTAGGGAGATCAAACAGATACAGGGATTGCACAATAAATGGGAATATACTAAGAGGGGTAGATGAAGTGAGAGACCTTGGCGTATAAGTACACAGGTCCCTGAAGGCAGCAGTTCAAGTAGACAAGATTGTAAAGAAGGCATATGGAATGCACTCCTTCATTGGCAGAGGTATAGAATATAAAAGTAAGGATATAATGTTGGAATTGTATAAAACACTGGTGAGGCCACAACTGGAGTATTGTGTGCAGTTCTGGTCACCACGTTACAGGAAAGACGTAATAGCTCTGGAGAGAGTGCAGAGGAGGTTTACAAGAATGTTGCCAGGGTTAGAAAAGTATAGCTAGGGAGAGAGATTGGATAGGTTGGGGTTATTTTCCTTAGAACAAAGAAGGCTGAGAGGTGACTTGATTGAGGTGTACAAAATTATGAGGGGAATAGATAGAGTGGACAGGTTCAAATTGTTTCCCTTGATGGAGAATTCTAGAACCAGGGGGCATAGATTCAAGATAAGTGGCAGAAGGTGTAAGTGGGACATGAGGAAGAACCTTTTTACACAGAGTGTGTCTGGAAATCGCTGCCCAAGTTGGTGATAGAGGCAGAAACTCTAAACTCTTTTAAAAACTACCTGGATCTGCACCTTAAGTGCTGTAAGCTTCAGGGCTATGGGCCGGGTGCAGGAAGGTGCGATTAGAAAGGGCACCTGTGTGTCCTCGGGCTGGCATGGACAAGATGGGCATAATGGCCTCCTTCTGTGCTGTAACTTTTCTATGGTTTGATGGATCTGGTTGAAAAGGGAAAAGGGCAGAAGTTGTGGGTGGAAGGGAAAGGGCAGAGGAACTGGGTGGAAGGGGAAAGGGCAGGGGATCTGGGTGGAAGGGGAAAGGGCAGAGGATCAGGGTGGAAGGGGAAAGGGCAGAGGATCAGGGTGGAAGGGGAAAAGGGCAGGGGATCTGGGTGGAAAGGGAAAGGGCAGGGGATCTGGGTGGAAGGGGAAAGGGCAGAGTATCAGGGTGGAAGGGGAAAAGGGCAGAGGATCTGGGTGGAAGGGGAAAGGGCAGAGGATCAGGGTGGAAGGGGAAAGGGCAGAGGATCTGGGTGGAAGGGGAAAGGGCAGAGGATCTGGGTGGAAGGGGAAAGGGCAGAGGATCTGGGTGGAAGGGGAAAGGGCAGAGGATCTGGGTGGAAGGGGAAAGGGCAGAGGATCTGGGTGGAAGAGGAAAGGGCAGAGGAACTGGGTGGTACGGTGAAAGGGCAGAGTATCTGGGTGGAAGAGGAAAGGGCAGAGGATCTGGGTGGAAGGGGAAAGGGCAGAGGATCTGGGTGGTAGGGTGAAAGGGCAGAGGATCTGGGTGGAAGGGGAAAGGGCAGAGGATCTGGGTGGCAGTGTGAAAGGGCAGAGGATCTGGGTGGAAGGGGAAAAGGGCGGAGGATCAGGGTGGAAGGGGAAAGGGCGGAGGATCAGGGTGGAAGGGGAAAGGGCAGAGGATCTGGGTGGAAGGGGAAAGGGCAGAGGATCTGGGTGGCAGGGTGAAAGGGCAGAGGAACTGGGTGGAAGGGGAAAAGGGCAGAGGATCAGGGTGGAAGGGGAAAAGGGCAGAGGATCAGGGTGGAAGGGGAAAAGGGCAGAGGATTAGGGTGGAAGGGGAAAGGGCGGAGGATCAGGGTGGAAGGGGAACAGGGCAGAGGATCTGGGTGGAAGGGGAAAGGGCAGAGGATCTGGGTGGAAGGGGAAAGGGCAGAGGATCTAGGTGGAAGGCGAAAAGGGAGAACAAGGGGTGGGTGAAAGAGGGTAGTTGAAAAATAGTCGATGAGAAAGGAGTGGGAAGGAAGTGATTGGATAAAACCAAAGAAAAAATTGTGAGAGGGGCCAGGAGTTCATCTGGGAGGGAGGAAAGGGCGCGAATGGCATCGGCTGGCTTTGGATTGGCTCCATGAGCGAGAGGTTATATAGGTAGAGAGGGGGTTTGGGGAATAACTAGAGGATGTGGGCACCATGGATAGGGTTAGATTTATTGATAAGGGTGTGGAAGAGAAGAAGGGTGGGGAGTGGTGGGGAAAGGGTTTAGCAAGGCGGTGGTGGAAGAGGGTAGGAAAGTTAATGGCAGAGTATGGGTGGGTTGAGATAGTGGGGAGCAAGAGGGAAGGAAGAGTAGTATTAATGCAGGGAAGGAGAGGAAGAGTAGGTGAAAGAAGAAAGGATGATGGCAAGGTTAAGGATCAGTTTGGACACAGGTCCCATGCAAGAAATGTTCTTTTCCCATATGTCTCCTCAATTGCAGGGTTTTGCCTGCTTTTTCTGCTTCTGTTTCAGAATTCCTGCAGATGCACTTTTTGCTCCCCATCGATGTCTTCTTGCTGTAGCTTTATACCTTTCAACTTCTTTTACCTGCCAGCCATCCCACTGCGGCCTCTATCCTCCCTGTCTTTTCTAAAATACACCTTTAGCTTTATTTCTGATATTCCCAGCACTTTGTGTAGCTCCTTCCTACTGCAACAGCCTCCCCTTTTGACTTCTTGCATGGAATGCTTCTGGCCTTCATGCATTCAATGTCTCCTATGGGGATAAGGAGTAGGACTGGGATGAGAAATGCCTTCACTTCGGAATTCTTTATTTCAGTGGTCTGTAGATGCAAAGCCATTGGATCCTGAGACTGACTATTTCTGGACTCTCCAACCATGGGGGGAAGCAACCTCCTCCCTTGTTATGCCTTTGCATCATTTTACTTTCAATGAGGCCACCTCTCATTTTCTTAAACACCAGAGAATATTGGTCCATTCTACTTGATCTCTCCTCTGAGGATAGCCCTCTCATCCCTGAAATCAATCTAGTGCACCTTCATTGCATTCCTTCTAAAGCAAGTATATCCATCCTGTAAGTGCTGATGTACATCCCGGGAACCCCTATAACTACAGATGCACTGCCCGGGGACCCCTTTAAATGCTGACACACCTACCTGGGAACCTTTGTAAATGCTGACACACACCACAGGAACCCCTATAAATACTGACACCCTCCCTGGGGACCCATGTAAATGGTGAGACGCTTCCCAGGGACGCCCTGTAAATGCTGACACACTCCCTGGGGAATTCTGTAAATACCCACACTCCCTGGGAAGCAGCTAAAAACTACATGGTTCTCCAGGTCTGCCCTCACCAAAGTTATATATAATTGCAGCAACCCCCTTACAACGAAGGCAGCTATACTGTTTGCCTTCCGAGTTGCTTGCTGTACCTGTACGTTAACTTTAACGTTCTGTGATTCACGTACATGGACACTTAATTGCCCTGAATATGAACATGTTCACCTTTCATCTTTTTAAAAACATTCTGCTTTCCCATTCTTCCTACCAAAATGCGTAATTTCACACTTTACTGCAAGATTTTCCATCCACCAACTTCTTGCCCTCTCACTTAACCTGTCTGTATTTCTTGGCAGCCTCTTTGTGTCCTCCTCACACTTTACTTTCCCACCTAGTTTCTTTAGCAAACTTGGATTCATTGCAGCTGTTCCCCTCATCTGAGTCATTGATGCACGTTGGAAGTGGCACTGACCCATGCAGCACTCCCCCGTCCTGAAAATTGTCCCAGCACTATTGTTTCCTGCCCTTTAGCTATGCCATAGCTATGCCAACATATTAACCCCAATCCTAAGAGCAGGGGAGTAGGCTTAATTGACTGGCCTGCCAAAGAGGCAGTATAGGCACGATGGGCTGAATAGCCTTCATGTGCACATGACTGCGCTATGATTCCAATACATAATGCCTCGACATTCTGTGTCTGTTGTCCTTACGACATGTTCTATCTGTTTAAAATCTGTCCCAGCCAGAAGATGAGAAGGAAAATATATATGTAATATTTTTATATATACACATGTCTGCATCAACCTGGCCACTTTATAAAATTACTATTTTTATTTTTAAAATGGGCAAGGTTTTACCCTGACTAGCCATGACTCACACTAGAGGAATTCCTCGTTATCTTTAAAGAGGTGCTAATGCCCTTTGTGACTGCCAGCAATCAAATTCCAAAGAAACGTACCAACCCCTTTTCCATTTCTAAGGTAGAGCTTTGGCCAACGGAGTTGGTATGTCTGCAAAGGACAAAAGGGACTCCTCTATTAAACACCTCAAGATTCCAGACCTGGGAAAGTACAGCTTCTGTCCAATACCCAGGAGAAGAACTGGGAGGTATGTAACATGACCTCCCCCAACCTGCTGGAACCTGTAATATTGCTATATGGAACTTTTAAAAAGTTCATCCATGGGATGCGGGCTTCGCTGGCTGGGCCAGTATTTATGTCCCATTCCTAGTTGCCCCTGAGAAGCTGGTGGTGAGCTGCCTTCTTAAACCACTGCAGTCCACGTGGTGTAGGTACACCCACAGTGCTGTTAGGGAGGGAGTTCCAGGATATTGACCCAGCGACAGTGAAGGAACAGCCGATATATTTCCAAGTCAGGTTGGTGAGTGACTTGGAGGGGAACTTCCAGGTGGTGGTGTTCCCATGTGTCTGCTGCCCTTGTCCTTCTAGGTGGCAGAGGTCGTGGGTTTGGAAGGTGCTGCCTAAGGAGCCTTGGTGAATTGAGCTGAACTGAACCCAGGCAGCCTGCAGTTTTACCATCTAACAGGTAGCAGCAGAAAGAGCTCTGTCCAGATGAAGTGCCTGGGTCTCAGCCACACTGTGAACTCCTGCATTATTGAAACTTCTGTATCTGTGCCTTCAAGACTAATTCATCTCTGCGTGTCTTCTCCCACCTTGGAAGTCCTCGCTGCTGGAAAGTTGGATGGCCCTGCAACAGTTTCAGCCTGCTAACCTCTGACAGAATACGCCACTGGTACTTGCTGATTCTGGACTCACGTGAAACCAGAACTCTTATTTTTATTGTGATCTTGCCCTGTACCCCTTTCTTTCCCATATCCCTCTTTTATTAATGTGTGCAAAAAGGGGTAGACATTGCAAAACCCCTTTCCTGAGTTTTGTTTGTGTAAAATAAACCAACCCTCATATTTTACCTTAACTCGAGTTTGCTGTGGGGTTTTTAATAGAGGATTGGATAACTCCAAAACTTATAAAGGGGGAAATCAAAAACACCTTACTGTTTATGGCTGGGTAGTGAGTGGAGGAATCAGCGCTGTTCAATTAATCCCTCTACAGTCTGTAGCAAATCTTTCTGGGCCTTGCAACTTGCGACTTAACCCGAGTAGTACTCTCTGGCTTTCTAAGCTCGCTCCTCTTCTCGAACCTTACTGGCCTTTGCATATTTGGACTGTGCATGGTAATAGTTCACCAAGGAACCTCAAAGGCGGGCACCACTGCTGAAGGTCTGTGGCTTCTACTATTTCCGCACACATGCTATTTCCAGCTAGAATGTGGGTTGCCACCAAAACTTGATTTTTCATATTGAGCTAAAATGCATTTCTGGATAACATTATTTCTGTTTTGCCCAGGATCCTTTGGTTGTCTTTGCAAGTAGACACCTTCATGTGCAGTTAATTCTCCAGAAAATACCGGGTAACTAAAGTCAGGCCTTGAACAAAAATGTCTCAGGCCAGCAAGGCTTCGATTGCGTCTAAGCTGAGCAAAAAGTTTTCAACTTCAGCCAAATCTATGCCTCGTGATCAGGTGCCCAGGACCAATCAACCCAGTCTTTCTGACATGCATAGACAGCACATGTCATGGATCAGTGTGTCACGGTATAGAATGACCCATTTTAGCTTAACAGAACAACTACATATGGAATTAAAAGATTTGGGTGTAAGCATTAATTTCTTTCTACCTGTGTTTTCTTCACAAATGTATGTTCTGAGAAAAGTAATCCAAACTCCAACAAGCAAGTGCTACACTGTCGGAGGGTTAGTACTGAGGGAGCACTGCAACGTCAGAGGGTCAGTGCTGAGGGAGTGCTACACTGTCGGAGGGTCAATATTGAGGGAGTGCTACACTGTCGGAGGGTCAGTATTGAGGGAGTGCTGCACTGTCGGAGGGTCAGTGCTGAGGGAGTGCTACACTGTCGGAGGGTCAGTATTGAGGGAGTGCTGCACTGTCGGAGGGTCAGTACTGAGGGAGTGCTACACTGTCGGAGGGTCAGTACTGAAGGAGAGCTGCACTGTCGGAGGGTCAGTGCTGAGGGAGTGCTGCACTGTCAGAGGGTCAGTACTGAGGGAGTGCTGCACTGTCAGAGGGTTAGTACTGAGGGAGCACTGCAACATCAGAGGGTCAGTGCTGAGGGAGTGCTGCACTGTCAGAGGGTCAGTACTGAGGGAGTGCTGCACTGTCGGAGGGTTAGTACTGAGGGAGCACTGCAACGTCAGAGGGTCAGTGCTGAGGGAGTGCTGCACTGTCGCAGGGTCAGTACTGAGGGAGTGCTGCATTGTCAGAAGGTCAGTACTGAGGAAGTGCTGCACTGTTGGAGGGTCGGTACTGAGGGAGCGCTGCACTGTCGGAGGGTCAGTACTGAGGGAGCGCTGCATTGTCGGAGGGTCAGTACTGAGGGAGCGCTGCACTGTTGGGGGGTCAGTACTGAGGGAGCGCTGCACTGTCGGAGGGTCGGTACTGAGGGAGCGCTGCAATGTCAGAGGGTCAGTTCTGAGGGAGCGCTGCACTGTCGGAGGGTCAGTATTGAGGGAGCACTGCACTGTCAGAGGGTCAGTACTGAGGGAGCGCTGCACTGTCGGAGGGTCGGTACTGAGGGAGCGCTGCAATGTCAGAGGGTCAGTTCTGAGGGAGCGCTGCACTGCCGGAGGGTCAGTACTGAGGGAGCGCTGCACTGTCGGAGGGTCAGTACTGAGGGAGTGCTGCACTGTCGGAGGGTCAGTACTGAGGGAGTGCTGCACTGTCAGAGGGTCAGTATTGAGGGAGTATTGCATTGTTGGTGGGTCAGTATTAAGGGAGCGCTGCACTGCCGGAGGGTCAGTACTGAGGGAGTGCTGCACTGTCGGAGGGTCAGTACTGAGGGAGCGCTGCACTGTCGGAGGGTCAGTACTGAGGGAGCGCTGCACCGTCGGAGGGTCAGTACTGAGGGAGCCTCCGCTGCACTGTCGGAGGGTCAGTACTGAGGGAGTATTGCATTGTTGGTGGGTCAGTATTGAAGGAGCGTTACATTTTACCTATTGTGTCAATAAGCGAGATTCAGTGGACTAGAGGGTGAGATTGTTATTTTCTGTATCTTCCTCTCTTTCCCTTCTACTTCAGTTCAGTCTAACTAAGTTGCTAATGGAATTGCAATTAACATGAGACAAAGTGGTCGCTTTTAACTTGTCAATATTAGTGGGTAAAGAACTTGGTATAGGATCGTCATGAGGTTATTTAGCCCTCTCAAGCCTGTTCTGCAATTCAGTGAAATCATGGCTGATATGTATCGTAATTGCGCCTTGGCTTGGTTTCATAACCCTTTAATACTGTTGCCTATCAAAAACCTGGCAATCTTGAAATTTTTCAGTTGACCCCCAGCCTCAATGGCTTTTTGGTGTGGTCGAGTTCCAGATTTCCACTACCCTTATGTGTGAAGAAGTGAGTCCTGACATTACCCAGAATGATCAATTCAGATTTTATAGTTAAGTTCCAAAGAAGAGTCATTTTGAACTCGAGATGTTAACTCTGTTTCTCTCTCCACAGAAGCAGCCAGACCGGCTGAGTTTTTTTTCCAGCACTTTATTTATATTTCAGATATACAGCATCATCAGTATTTTGCTTTCATTTTATAGATAAGGCCAGCATCCCATCTTGAGATAAAGGGAAACATTCCATTAGCCTTTTTACTTGTTCTACCTGCCACCAGTTTTTAGTGTTTATTAGCCATTTTGTGACATCAGTCTTAGACTGTAGATATCCTGCTTCAGGTAGCTTTGCTAACTCTGGCCTATGTTTTTCTCTGCAACCATGCCCGAACGATAGGCCATTGAGATCATGATCGGATTGATTGAGATGATGTTTGGCGTTCCACTTATTTTCTCTGAGGGCTATGCGTACGCTGTGATTATAGGAGCCCCTTGGTTTACAGGAATTTGGGTAAGTCCATTCTAGAAATTACAAATGAAATTAATATGAAGCGCAAATGAAAATATAACTGGGGAAAGGCAGGGGCACCTTAATTGTGAAATGTTCACTTACCCACAGCTGATAGAGGTAATTAAAATGATTCAGGACATTTGATAGAGGAGACATGTAGAAAATGGATCTGCTATTAAGAGGAACAAAACAAGGGGCCATAAATATAAAATAGTCACAAACGCAGTGAGCAGCCTCAGTTGGTAGGGATCACACTTGCCTCTAACTCACAACTTTGTATGTTCAAATCCTCATCAAGGTCTTGAGCCCAAAAATCTTGGTTTACAATCTAGTGCAGTATTCTCCATCTGTCTCCCACTAGATTACATCTGCATCTCTGTATGGTATCTCTCTCCAGATTAGATCAGTATCTATGGTGTCTTTCTCGACATTAGGTCAGTATCTCTCATCAGTACATCTCTATGGTCTATCTTCAGATTAGATCACAATTTCTGTATGATGTCTGTCTCTAGGTTAGATCAGCACGTCTCTATGGTCTCTCTTCTAGGTTAGATCAGTATCTCTCTATAGTGTCTTTAGATTAGATCAGCATGTCCCTATGGTCTCTTCTAGATTAGATCAGTATCTCTCTATTATGTTTCTATATTAGATCAGTATCTCTCTATGGTGTCTCTGTATTAGATCAGTATCTCTCTATTGTGTCTCTAGATTAGATCAGTATCTCTCCATGGTGTCTCTGTATTAGATCAGTATCTGTCTATGGTGTCTCTAGATTAGATCACTTTCTCTCTATGGTGTCTTTGGATTATATCAGTATCTGTCTATGGTGTCTCTAGATTAGAGCAGTATCTCTCTGTGATGTCTCGAGATTAGATCAGTGTCTCTCTATGAGTCTCTCTCTAGATTAGATCAGTGTTTGTCTATGGTGCCTCGAGATTAGACCAGTATCTCTATGAAGTGCTCCTCTCTAGATTAGATCAGTAGCTCTCTATAGTGTCTCAAGATTAGGTCAGTATCTCTCTATGGTGTCTCTCTCTAGATTAGATCAGTATTTCTCTATGGTGTCTTTTCTTTCGAGATTAGGTCCGTATCACTCTATGATTCCTCTCTCTTGATTAGATAAGTATTTCTCTATCATGTCTCTCCTTCTGGATTAGATCAATATCTCTATTGTTTCCATCTCTTCATTATAGCAGTAACTCTCTATGATGTCTCTCCATCTAGATTAGATCGGTATCTATGGTGTTGCTCCCTCTAGATTAGATCAGTACCTTTCTATGGCGTCTCTCCCTCTAGTTTAGAGCAGAATCTCTGCATGGTGTCTCGCTCTATCTTAGATCAGTATCTCTGCAAGGTGCCTTTCCACCTAGATTACATCACTATCGCTCTATGGTGTCACTCTCTAGATTAGCTCAGTATCTCCCTATGGTGTCTGTCTCTAGATTAGAACAGAATTTCTCTAAGTTGTCTCTCGCTCAAGATTGGATCGCTATCTATCTATGGTGTCTATTGATAAAAGCAGCCACCCTCTATTGTTTCTCTCTCTCCAGATTAGATCAGTATCTCCCTACAATGCCTTTAGATTAGATCAATATCTCTCTATGGTGTCTCTCTCTAGATTAGATCAGTATCCATCTATGGGATTCTCTTGATGAAAACAGTCCGTCTCTATTGTTTCACTCCCTCAAAATAGATCAGTATCTCTCTGGGTATTCTTAGATTAATTTAGCATCTCTCCATGGTATCTCTTTCTGGATTAGATCAGTACCTCCCTAAAGTCTCACTCTGTTGATTAGATCACCTTATCTCCATGTCTCTCTAGATTAGATTAGTATCTCTCTATGGTGTCATTCCATCTAGATTTGATCAATGTCTCACCATGTTGTCTCTCTAGATTAGATCATATCTCTATGGTGTCTCTCCATCTGGATTAGATCACTGTCTCACCATGTTGTCTCTCTAGATTAGATCGTATCTCTCTACGGTGTCTCTCCATTTAGACTAGATCACTGTCTCACCATGTTGTCTCTCTAGATTAGATCAGCATCTCTTCATAGTGTCTTTCTCTGGATTAGATCAGTATCACTCTAAGGTGTCTATTTCTAAATGAGATCACTTTCTGCCTATGGTGTCTCTCGCTCTCTAAATTAGATCAGTATCTCTCTATGGTGTATCTTTAGATTAGATCATGATCTGCCAATGGTGTCTCTCACTCTCTAGATTAGATCAGTATCTCTCTATGGTGTCTATTTCTACATTAGATCAGTATCTCTGCATGGTGTCTTTGCCTCTAGATTAGATTAGTATCTTTCTATGGTGTCTCTCCCTCTAGACTAGATCAGTATCTCTCATTGGTTTCTCTCACACTGAATTAGATCAGTATCTCTGCATGGTGCCATCTTCATCTATCTCCCTCTGGTGTCTTTCTCTAGATTAGATCACTATCTCCCTCTGGTGTCTTTCTCTAGATTAGATCACCATCTCCCTCTGGTGTCTATCTCTAGATTAGATCACCATCTCCCTCTGGTGTCTTTCTCTAGATTAGATCACCATCTCCCTCTGGTGTCTTTCTCTAGATTAGATCACCATCTCCCTCTGGTGTCTTTCTCTAGAGTAGATCACTATCTCCCTCTGGTGTCTTTCTCTAGATTAGATCACCATCTCCCTCTGGTGTCTTTCTCTAGATTAGATCACCATCTCCCTCTGGTGTCTTTCTCTAGAGTAGATCACTATCTCCCTCTGGTGTCTTTCTCTAGATTAGATCACCATCTCCCTCTGGTGTCTTTCTCTAGATTAGATCACTATCTCCCTCTGGTGTCTTTCTCTAGATTAGATCACTATCTCCCTCTGGTGTCTTTCTCTAGATTAGATCACTATCTCCCTCTGGTGTCTTTCTCTAGATTAGATCACTATCTCCCTCTGGTGTCTTTCTCTAGATTAGATCACCATCTCCCTCTGGTGTATTTCTCTAGATTAGATCACTATCTCCCTCTGGTGTCTTTCTCTAGATTAGATCACCATCTCCCTCTGGTGTCTTTCTCTAGATTAGATCACCATCTCCCTCTGGTGTATTTCTCTAGATTAGATCACTATCTCCCTCTGGTGTCTTTCTCTAGATTAGATCACTATCTCCCTCTGGTGTCTTTCTCTAGATTAGATCACTATCTCCCTCTGGTGTATTTCTCTAGATTAGATCACCATCTCCCTCTGGTACCTTTCTCTAGATTAGATCACCATCTCCCTCTGGTGTATTTCTCTAGATTAGATCACTATCTCCCTCTGGTGCCTCAAACTTGCTTGAATTAATCAGTATCTCACTATTTTGTGTATCTCTAGCTTAGATCAGTATCTCCCTATGGTGTCTTTTTGTAGATTAGATCACTGTCACCCTCTGGAGCCTTTCTCTAGATGAGATCACCATCTCCCTCTGGTGTCTATCTCTAGATTAGATCACCATCTCCCTCTGGTGTCTTTCTCTAGAATAGATCAATATCGCCCTGCAGTGTCTTTCTCTAGATTACATCACTGTCTCCCTCTGTTTTATTTCTCTAGATTAGATCACCATCTCCCTCTGGTCACTTTCTCTAGATTAGATCACTGTCTCCCTCTGGTGTCTTTCTCTAGATTAGATCACTGTCTCCCTCTGGTGTCTTCCTCTAGATTAGATCACTATCTCCTTCTGGTGTCTTTCTCTAGATTAGATCACTATCTCCCTCTGGTGTCTGTCTCTAGATTAGATCACTATCTCCCTCTGGTGTCTTTCTCTAGATTAGATCACCATCTCCCTCTGGTGTCTTTCTCTAGATTAGATCACCATCTCCCTCTGGTGTCTTTCTCTAGATTAGATCACTATCTCCCTCTGGTGTCTTTCTCTAGATTAGATCACCATCTCCCTCTGGTGACTTTCTCTAGATTAGATCACTATCTCCCTCTGGTGTCTTTCTCTAGAGTAGATCACCATCTCCCTCTGGTGTCTTTCTCTAGATTAGATCACTATCTCCCTCTGGTACCTTTCTCTAGATTAGATCACTATCTCCCTCTGGTGTCTTTCTCTAGATTAGATCACCATCTCCCTCTGGTGTCTATCTCTAGATTAGATCACTATCTCCCTCTGGTGTCTGTCTCTAGATTAGATCACCATCTCCCTCTGGTGTCTTTCTCTAGATTAGATCACTATCTCCCTCTGGTGTCTTTCTCTAGATTAGATCACCATCTCCCTCTGGTGTCTATCTCTAGATTAGATCACCATCTCCCTCTGGTGTCTTTCTCTAGATTAGATCACTATCTCCCTCTGGTGTCTTTCTCTAGATTAGATCACCATCTCCCTCTGGTGTCTTTCTCTAGATTAGATCACTATCTCCCTCTGGTGTCTTTCTCTAGATTAGATCACCATCTCCCTCTGGTGTCTTTCTCTAGATTAGATCACCATCTCCCTCTGGTGTCTGTCTCTAGATTAGATCACTATCTCCCTCTGGTGTCTTTCTCTAGATTAGATCACCATCTCCCTCTGGTGTCTTTCTCTAGATTAGATCACCATCTCCCTCTGGTGTCTTTCTCTAGATTAGATCACCATCTCCCTCTGGTGTCTGTCTCTAGATTAGATCACCATCTCCCTCTGGTGTCTTTCTCTAGATTAGATCACCATCTCCCTCTGGTGACTTTCTCTAGATTAGATCACCATCTCCCTCTGGTGTCTTTCTCTAGATTAGATCACCATCTCCCTCTGGTGTGTTTCTCTAGATTAGATCACTATCTCGCTGTGGTGTCTTTCTCTAGATTAGATCACCATCTCCCTCTGGTGTCTTTCTCTAGATTAGATCACCATCTCCCTCTGGTGACTTTCTCTAGATTAGATCACTATCTCCCTCTGGTGTCTTTCTCTAGAGTAGATCACCATCTCCCTCTGGTGTCTTTCTCTAGATTAGATCACTATCTCCCTCTGGTACCTTTCTCTAGATTAGATCACTATCTCCCTCTGGTGTCTTTCTCTAGATTAGATCACCATCTCCCTCTGGTGTCTATCTCTAGATTAGATCACTATCTCCCTCTGGTGTCTGTCTCTAGATTAGATCACCATCTCCCTCTGGTGTCTTTCTCTAGATTAGATCACTATCTCCCTCTGGTGTCTTTCTCTAGATTAGATCACCATCTCCCTCTGGTGTCTATCTCTAGATTAGATCACCATCTCCCTCTGGTGTCTTTCTCTAGATTAGATCACTATCTCCCTCTGGTGTCTTTCTCTAGATTAGATCACCATCTCCCTCTGGTGTCTTTCTCTAGATTAGATCACTATCTCCCTCTGGTGTCTTTCTCTAGATTAGATCACCATCTCCCTCTGGTGTCTTTCTCTAGATTAGATCACCATCTCCCTCTGGTGTCTGTCTCTAGATTAGATCACTATCTCCCTCTGGTGTCTTTCTCTAGATTAGATCACCATCTCCCTCTGGTGTCTTTCTCTAGATTAGATCACCATCTCCCTCTGGTGTCTTTCTCTAGATTAGATCACCATCTCCCTCTGGTGTCTGTCTCTAGATTAGATCACCATCTCCCTCTGGTGTCTTTCTCTAGATTAGATCACCATCTCCCTCTGGTGACTTTCTCTAGATTAGATCACCATCTCCCTCTGGTGTCTTTCTCTAGATTAGATCACCATCTCCCTCTGGTGTGTTTCTCTAGATTAGATCACTATCTCGCTGTGGTGTCTTTCTCTAGATTAGATCACCATCTCCCTCTGGTGTCTTTCTCTAGATTAGATCACCATCTCCCTCTGGTGTCTTTCTCTAGATTAGATCACCATCTCCCTCTGGTACCTTTCTCTAGATTAGATCACTATCTCCCTCTGGTGTCTTTCTCTAGATTAGATCACCATCTCCCTCTGGTGTCTTTCTCTAGATTAGATCACCATCTCCCTCTGGTGTCTTTCTCTAGATTAGATCACTATCTCCCTCTGGTGTCTTTCTCTAGATTAGATCACTATCTCCCTCTGGTGTCTTTCTCTAGATTAGATCACCATCTCCCTCTGGTGTCTATCTCTAGATTAGATCACTATCTCCCTCTGGTGTCTTTCTCTAGATTAGATCACCATCTCCCTCTGGTGTCTTTCTCTAGATTAGATCACTGTCTCCTTCTGGTGTCGTTCTCTAGATTAGATCACTATCTCGCTGTGGTGTCTGTCTCTAGATTAGATCACCATCTCCCTCTGGTGTATTTCTCTAGAGTAGATCACCATCTCCCTCTGGTGACTTTCTCTAGATTAGATCACTATCTCCCTCTGGTGTCTTTCTCTAGATTAGATCACTATCTCCCTCTGGTGTCTGTCTCTAGATTAGATCACCATCTCCCTCTGGTGTCTGTCTCTAGATTAGATCACTATCTCCCTCTGGTGTCTTCCTCTAGAGTAGATCAGTATCTCCCTCTGGTGTCTATCTCTAGAGTAGATCACCATCTCCCTCTGGTGTCTTTCTCTAGATTAGATCACTATCTCCCTCTGGTGTCTTTCTCTAGATTAGATCACTATCTCCCTCTGGTGTCTTTCTCTAGATTAGATCACTATCTCCCTCTGGTGTCTTTCTCTAGATTAGATCACTATCTCCCTCTGGTGTCTTTCTCTAGATTAGATCACCATCTCCCTCTGGTGTCTATCTCTAGATTAGATCACTGTCTCCCTCTGGTGTCTTTCTCTAGATTAGATCACTATCTCCCTCTGGTGTCTTTCTCTAGATTAGATCACTATCTCCCTCTGGTGTCTTTCTCTAGATTAGATCACCATCTCCCTCTGGTGTCTTTCTCTAGATTAGATCACTATCTCCCTCTGGTGTCTGTCTCTAGATTAGATCACTATCTCCCTCTGGTGTATTTCTCTAGATTAGATCACTATCTCCTTCTGGTGCCTCAAACTTGCTTGAATTAATCAGTATCTCACTATTTTGTGTATCTCTAGCTTAGATCAGTATCTCCCTATGGTGTCTTTTTGTAGATTAGATCACTGTCACCCTCTGGAGCCTTTCTCTAGATGAGATCACCATCTCCCTCTGGTGTCTATCTCTAGATTAGATCACTATCTCCCTCTGGTGTCTTTCTCTAGATTAGATCACCATCTCCCTCTGGTGACTTTCTCTAGATTAGATCACTATCTCCCTCTGGTGTCTTTCTCTAGAGTAGATCACCATCTCCCTCTGGTGTCTTTCTCTAGATTAGATCACTATCTCCCTCTGGTACCTTTCTCTAGATTAGATCACTATCTCCCTCTGGTGTCTTTCTCTAGATTAGATCACCATCTCCCTCTGGTGTCTTTCTCTAGATTAGATCACTATCTCCCTCTGGTGTCTTTCTCTAGATTAGATCACTATCTCCCTCTGGTGTCTTTCTCTAGATTAGATCACTATCTCCCTCTGGTGTCTTTCTCTAGATTAGATCACCATCTCCCTCTGGTGTCTTTCTCTAGATTAGATCACTATCTCCCTCTGGTGACTTTCTCTAGATTAGATCACTATCTCCCTCTGGTGACTTTCTCTAGATTAGATCACTATCTCCCTGTGGTGTCTTTCTCTAGATTAGATCACCATCTCCCTCTGGTGTCTTTCTCTAGATTAGATCACCATCTCCCTCTGGTGTCTTTCTCTAGATTAGATCACTATCTCCCTCTGGTGTCTTTCTCTAGATTAGATCACTGTCTCCTTCTGGTGTCGTTCTCTAGATTAGATCACTATCTCGCTGTGGTGTCTGTCTCTAGATTAGATCACCATCTCCCTCTGGTGACTTTCTCTAGATTAGATCACTATCTCGCTGTGGTGTCTGTCTCTAGATTAGATCACTATCTCCCTCTGGTGTCTTTCTCTAGATTAGATCACTGTCTCCTTCTGGTGTCGTTCTCTAGATTAGATCACTATCTCCCTCTGGTGTCTTTCTCTAGATTAGATCACCATCTCCCTCTGGTGTATTTCTCTAGATTAGATCACTATCTCCCTCTGGTGCCTCAAACTTGCTTGAATTAATCAGTATCTCACTATTTTGTGTATCTCTAGCTTAGATCAGTATCTCCCTATGGTGTCTTTTTGTAGATTAGATCACTGTCACCCTCTGGAGCCTTTCTCTAGATGAGATCACCATCTCCCTCTGGTGTCTATCTCTAGATTAGATCACTATCTCCCTCTGGTGTCTATCTCTAGATTAGATCACCATCTCCCTCTGGTGACTTTCTCTAGATTAGATCACTATCTCCCTCTGGTGTCTGTCTCTAGATTAGATCACTATCTCCCTCTGGTGTCTGTCTCTAGATTAGATCACTATCTCCCTCTGGTGTCTGTCTCTAGATTAGATCACTATCTCCCTCTGGTGTCTTTCTCTAGAGTAGATCACCATCTCCCTCTGGTGTCTTTCTCTAGATTAGATCACTATCTCCCTCTGGTACCTTTCTCTAGATTAGATCACTATCTCCCTCTGGTGTCTTTCTCTAGATTAGATCACCATCTCCCTCTGGTGTCTTTCTCTAGATTAGATCACTATCTCCCTCTGGTGACTTTCTCTAGATTAGATCACCATCTCCCTCTGGTGTCTTTCTCTAGATTAGATCACTATCTCCCTCTGGTGTCTTTCTCTAGATTAGATCACTATCTCCCTCTGGTGTCTTTCTCTAGATTAGATCACTATCTCCCTCTGGTGTCTTTCTCTAGATTAGATCACTATCTCCCTCTGGTGTCTTTCTCTAGATTAGATCACCATCTCCCTCTGGTGTCTGTCTCTAGATTAGATCACCATCTCCCTCTGGTGTCTTTCTCTAGATTAGATCACCATCTCCCTCTGGTGTCTTTCTCTAGATTAGATCACTATCTCCCTCTGGTGACTTTCTCTAGATTAGATCACTATCTCCCTCTGGTGACTTTCTCTAGATTAGATCACCATCTCCCTCTGGTGTCTTTCTCTAGATTAGATCACTATCTCCCTCTGGTGTCTTTCTCTAGATTAGATCACTGTCTCCTTCTGGTGTCGTTCTCTAGATTAGATCACTATCTCGCTGTGGTGTCTGTCTCTAGATTAGATCACTATCTCCCTCTGGTGTCTTTCTCTAGATTAGATCACTATCTCCCTCTGGTGTCTGTCTCTAGATTAGATCACTATCTCCCTCTGGTGTCTTTCTCTAGATTAGATCACTATCTCCCTCTGGTGTCTTTCTCTAGATTAGATCACTATCTCCCTCTGGTGTCTTTCTCTAGATTAGATCACTATCTCCCTCTGGTGTCTTTCTCTAGATTAGATCACTATCTCCCTCTGGTGTCTTTCTCTAGATTAGATCACTATCTCCCTCTGGTGTCTGTCTCTAGATTAGATCACTATCTCCCTCTGGTGTCTTTCTCTAGATTAGATCACTATCTCCCTCTGGTGTCTGTCTCTAGATTAGATCACCATCTCCCTCTGGTGTCTGTCTCTAGATTAGATCACTATCTCCCTCTGGTGTCTTCCTCTAGAGTAGATCAGTATCTCCCTCTGGTGTCTATCTCTAGAGTAGATCACCATCTCCCTCTGGTGTCTTTCTCTAGATTAGATCACTATCTCCCTATGGTGTCTTTCTCTAGATTAGATCACTATCTCCCTCTGGTGTCTTTCTCTAGATTAGATCACTATCTCCCTCTGGTGTCTTCCTCTAGAGTAGATCACTATCTCCCTCTGGTGTCTTTCTCTAGATTAGATCACTATCTCCCTCTGGTGCCTTTCTCTAGATTAGATCACTATCTCCCTCTGGTGTCTTTCTCTAGATTAAATCACTATCTCCCTCTGGTGTCTGTCTCTAGATTAGATCACTATCTCCCTCTGGTGTCTTTCTCTAGATTAGATCACTATCTCCCTCTGGTGTCTTTCTCTAGATTAGATCACTATCTCCCTCTGGTGTCTGTCTCTAGATTAGATCACTATCTCCCTCTGGTGACTTTCTCTAGATTAGATCACTATCTCCCTCTGGTGTCTTCCTCTAGAGTAGATCAGTATCTCCCTCTGGTGTCTATCTCTAGAGTAGATCACCATCTCCCTCTGGTGTCTTTCTCTAGATTAGATCACTATCTCCCTATGGTGTCTTTCTCTAGATTAGATCACTATCTCCCTCTGGTGTCTTTCTCTAGATTAGATCACTATCTCCCTCTGGTGTCTTCCTCTAGAGTAGATCACTATCTCCCTCTGGTGTCTTTCTCTAGATTAGATCACTATCTCCCTCTGGTACCTTTCTCTAGATTAGATCACTATCTCCCTCTGGTGTCTTTCTCTAGATTAGATCACCATCTCCCTCTGGTGTCTTTCTCTAGATTAGATCACTATCTCCCTCTGGTGTCTTTCTCTAGATTAGATCACTATCTCCCTCTGGTGTCTGTCTCTAGATTAGATCACTATCTCCCTCTGCTGTCTTTCTCTAGAGTAGATCACCATCTCCCTCTGGTGTCTTTCTCTAGATTAGATCACCATCTCCCTCTGGTGTCTTTCTCTAGATTAGATCACCATCTCCCTCTGGTGTCTTTCTCTAGATTAGATCACCATCTCCCTCTGGTGTCTATCTCTAGATTAGATCACCATCTCCCTCTGGTGACTTTCTCTAGATTAGATCACTATCTCCCTCTGGTGTCTTTCTCTAGATTAGATCACTATCTCCCTCTGGTGTCTTTCTCTAGAGTAGATCACTATCTCCCTCTGGTGTCTTTCTCTAGATTAGATCACTATCTCCCTCTGGTGTCTTTCTCTAGATTAGATCACCATCTCCCTCTGGTGACTTTCTCTGGATTAGATCACTATCTCCCTCTGGTCTCTTTCTCTAGATTAGATCACTATCTCCCTCTGGTGTCTATCTCTAGATTAGATCACCATCTCCCTCTGGTGTATTTCTCTAGATTAGATCACTATCTCCCTCTGGTGTCTTTCTCTAGATTAGATCACCATCTCCCTCTGGTGTCTTTCTCTAGATTAGATCACCATCTCCCTCTGGTCTCTTTCTCTAGATTAGATCACTATTTCCCTCTGGTGTCTTTCTCTAGATTAGATCACTATCTCCCTCTGGTGTATTTCTCTAGATTAGATCACTATCTCCCTCTGGTGTCTTTCTCTAGATTAGATCACCATCTCCCTCTGGTGTCTTTCTCTAGATTAGATCACCATCTCCCTCTGGTGTCTTTCTCTAGATTAGATCACTATCTCCCTCTGGTGTCTTTCTCTAGATTAGATCACCATCTCCCTCTGGTGTCTTTCTCTAGATTAGATCACCATCTCCCTCTGGTGTATTTCTCTAGATTAGATCACCATCTCCCTCTGGTGTATTTCTCTAGATTAGATCACTATCTCCCTCTGGTGTCTTTCTCTAGATTAGATCACTATCTCCCTCTGGTGTCTTTCTCTAGATTAGATCACTATCTCCCTCTGGTGTCTTTCTCTAGAGTAGATCACCATCTCCCTCTGGTGTCTTTCTCTAGATTAGATCACTATCTCCCTCTGGTGTCTTTCTCTAGAGTAGATCACCATCTCCCTCTGGTGTCTTTCTCTAGATTAGATCACTATCTCCCTCTGGTGCCGTTCTCTAGATTAGATCACTATCTCCCTCTGGTGTCTGTCTCTAGATTAGATCACCATCTCCCTCTGGTGACTTTCTCTAGATTAGATCACTATCTCCCTCTGGTGTCTTTCTCTAGATTAGATCACCATCTCCCTCTGGTGTCTTTCTGTAGATTAGATCACCATCTCCCTCTGGTACCCTTCTCTAGATTAGATCACCATCTCCCTCTGGTGTCTATCTCTAGATTAGATCACCATCTCCCTCTGGTGTCTTCCTCTAGAGTAGATCACTATCTCCCTCTGGTGTCTTTCTCTAGAGTAGATCACTATCTCCCTCTGGTGTCTTTCTCTAGATTAGATCACCATCTCCCTCTGGTCTCTTTCTCTAGATTAGATCACTATTTCCCTCTGGTGTCTTCCTCTAGAGTAGATCACCATCTCCCTCTGGTGTCTTTCTCTAGATTAGATCACTATCTCCCTCTGGTGTCTTTCTCTAGATTAGATCACTATTTCCCTCTGGTGTGTTTCTCTGGATAAGATCTCTATCTCCTTATGGTGTCTGTCTCTATATTTCATCAGCATCTCTTCACAGTGTCTATATGTATATTAGATCACTATCTCCCTCTGGTGTCTTCCTCTAGATTAGATCACTATCTCCCTCTGGTGACTTTCTCTAGATTAGATCTCTATCTCCCTCTGGTGTCTTTCTCTAGATTAGATCACCATCTCCCTCTGGTGACTTTCTCTAGATTAGATCACTATCTCCCTCTGGTGACTTTCTCTAGATTAGATCACTATCTCCCTCTGGTGTATTTCTCTAGATTAGATCACTATCTCCCTCTGGTGTCTTTCTCTAGATTAGATCACCATCTCCCTCTGGTGTCTTTCTCTAGATTAGATCACCATCTCCCTCTGGTGACTTTCTCTAGATTAGATCACCATCTCCCTCTGGTGTCTTTCTCTAGATTAGATCACTATCTCCCTCTGGTGTCTTTCTCTAGATTAGATCACTATCTCCCTCTGGTGCCGTTCTCTAGATTAGATCACTATCTCCCTCTGGTGTCTGTCTCTAGATTAGATCACCATCTCCCTCTGGTGACTTTCTCTAGATTAGATCACCATCTCCCTCTGGTGTCTTCCTCTAGAGTAGATCACTATCTCCCTCTGGTGTCTTTCTCTAGATTAGATCACTATCTCCCTCTGGTGTCTTTCTCTAGATTAGATCACCATCTCCCTCTGGTCTCTTTCTCTAGATTAGATCACTATTTCCCTCTGGTGTCTTCCTCTAGAGTAGATCACTATCTCCCTCTGGTGTCTTTCTCTAGATTAGATCACTATCTCCCTCTGGTGTCTTTCTCTAGATTAGATCACTATCTCCCTCTGGTGTGTTTCTCTGGATAAGATCTCTATCTCCTTATGGTGTCTGTCTCTATATTTCATCAGCATCTCTTCACAGTGTCTATATGTATATTAGATCACTATCTCCCTCTGGTGTCTTCCTCTAGATTAGATCACCATCTCCCTCTGGTGACTTTCTCTAGATTAGATCACTATCTCCCTCTGGTGACTTTCTCTAGATTAGATCACCATCTCCCTCTGGTGACTTTCTCTAGATTAGATCACCATCTCCCTCTGGTGTATTTCTCTAGATTAGATCACCATCTCCCTCTGGTGACTTTCTCTAGAGTAGATCACCATCTCCCTCTGGTGTCTTTCTCTAGATTAGATCACTATCTCCCTCTGGTGTCTTTCTCTAGATTAGATCACCATCTCCCTCTGGTGTATTTCTCTAGATTAGATCACTATCTCCCTCTGGTGACTTTCTCTAGATTAGATCACCATCTCCCTCTGGTGTCTTTCTCTAGATTAGATCACTATCTCCCTCTGGTGTCTTTCTCTAGATTAGATCACCATCTCCCTCTGGTGTCTTTCTCTAGATTAGATCACTGTCTCCTTCTGGTGTCGTTCTCTAGATTAGATCACTATCTCGCTGTGGTGTCTTTCTCCAGATTACATCACTATCCCCCTCTCGTGCCTTGCTCTAGTTTAGATAACTGTCTCTTTCTGTTGTATTTCTTTAGATTAGATCACTATCTCACTCTGGTACCTTTCTCTAGTTTAGATCACTATCTCCCTCTGGTGTCTTTCTCTAGATTAGATCACTATCTCCCTCTGGTGTCTTCTCTAGAATAGATAACCATCTCACTATGCTGTCTTTCTCTAGAGTAGATCACTCTCTCTCTCTGGTGTCTTTCTCTAGAGTAGATCACTCTCTCTCTCTGGTGTCTTTCTCTAGAGTAGATCACTCTCTCTCTCTGGTGACTTTCTCTAGAGTAGATCACTATCTCCCTCTGGAGCCTTTCTCTAGATGAGATCACTATCTCCCTCTGGTGTCTTTCTCTAGAGTAGATCACTATCTCCCTCTGGTGTATTTCTCTAGATTAGATCACTATCTCCCTCTGTTTTATTTCTCTAGAGTAGATCACTATCTCCCTCTGGTGTATTTCTCTAGATTAGATCACTATCTCCCTCTGGTGTCTTTCTCTAGATTAGATCACCATCTCCCTCTGGTGTCTTTCTCTAGATTAGATCACCATCTCCCTCTGGTGTCTTTCTCTAGATTAGATCACCATCTCCCTCTGGTGTCTTTCTCTAGATTAGATCACCATCTCCCTCTGGTGTCTTTCTCTAGAATAGATCACCATCTCCCTCTGGTGTCTATCTCTAGATTAGATCACTATCTCCCTCTGGTGTCTTTCTCTAGATTAGATCACCATCTCCCTCTGGTGACTTTCTCTAGATTAGATCACTATCTCCCTCTGGTGTCTTTCTCTAGAGTAGATCACCATCTCCCTCTGGTGTCTTTCTCTAGATTAGATCACTATCTCCCTCTGGTACCTTTCTCTAGATTAGATCACTATCTCCCTCTGGTGTCTTTCTCTAGATTAGATCACCATCTCCCTCTGGTGTCTTTCTCTAGATTAGATCACTATCTCCCTCTGGTGTCTTTCTCTAGATTAGATCACCATCTCCCTCTGGTGTCTTTCTCTAGATTAGATCACTATCTCCCTCTGGTGTCTTTCTCTAGATTAGATCACCATCTCCCTCTGGTGTCTTTCTCTAGATTAGATCACCATCTCCCTCTGGTGTCTTTCTCTAGATTAGATCACTATCTCCCTCTGGTGACTTTCTCTAGATTAGATCACTATCTCCCTCTGGTGACTTTCTCTAGATTAGATCACCATCTCCCTCTGGTGTCTGTCTCTAGATTAGATCACCATCTCCCTCTGGTGTCTTTCTCTAGATTAGATCACTGTCTCCTTCTGGTGTCGTTCTCTAGATTAGATCACTATCTCGCTGTGGTGTCTGTCTCTAGATTAGATCACTATCTCCCTCTGGTGTCTTTCTCTAGATTAGATCACTATCTCCCTCTGGTGTCTGTCTCTAGATTAGATCACTATCTCCCTCTGGTGTCTTTCTCTAGATTAGATCACTATCTCCCTCTGGTGTCTTTCTCTAGATTAGATCACTATCTCCCTCTGGTGTCTTTCTCTAGATTAGATCACTATCTCCCTCTGGTGTCTTTCTCTAGATTAGATCACTATCTCCCTCTGGTGTCTTTCTCTAGATTAGATCACTATCTCCCTCTGGTGTCTGTCTCTAGATTAGATCACTATCTCCCTCTGGTGTCTTTCTCTAGATTAGATCACTATCTCCCTCTGGTGTCTGTCTCTAGATTAGATCACCATCTCCCTCTGGTGTCTGTCTCTAGATTAGATCACTATCTCCCTCTGGTGTCTTCCTCTAGAGTAGATCAGTATCTCCCTCTGGTGTCTATCTCTAGAGTAGATCACCATCTCCCTCTGGTGTCTTTCTCTAGATTAGATCACTATCTCCCTATGGTGTCTTTCTCTAGATTAGATCACTATCTCCCTCTGGTGTCTTTCTCTAGATTAGATCACTATCTCCCTCTGGTGTCTTCCTCTAGAGTAGATCACTATCTCCCTCTGGTGTCTTTCTCTAGATTAGATCACTATCTCCCTCTGGTACCTTTCTCTAGATTAGATCAGTATCTCCCTCTGGTGTCTTTCTCTAGATTAAATCACTATCTCCCTCTGGTGTCTGTCTCTAGATTAGATCACTATCTCCCTCTGGTGTCTTTCTCTAGATTAGATCACTATCTCCCTCTGGTGTCTTTCTCTAGATTAGATCACTATCTCCCTCTGGTGTCTGTCTCTAGATTAGATCACTATCTCCCTCTGGTGACTTTCTCTAGATTAGATCACTATCTCCCTCTGGTGTCTTCCTCTAGAGTAGATCAGTATCTCCCTCTGGTGTCTATCTCTAGAGTAGATCACCATCTCCCTCTGGTGTCTTTCTCTAGATTAGATCACTATCTCCCTATGGTGTCTTTCTCTAGATTAGATCACTATCTCCCTCTGGTGTCTTTCTCTAGATTAGATCACTATCTCCCTCTGGTGTCTTCCTCTAGAGTAGATCACTATCTCCCTCTGGTGTCTTTCTCTAGATTAGATCACTATCTCCCTCTGGTACCTTTCTCTAGATTAGATCACTATCTCCCTCTGGTGTCTTTCTCTAGATTAGATCACCATCTCCCTCTGGTGTCTTTCTCTAGATTAGATCACTATCTCCCTCTGGTGTCTTTCTCTAGATTAGATCACTATCTCCCTCTGGTGTCTGTCTCTAGATTAGATCACTATCTCCCTCTGGTGTCTTTCTCTAGAGTAGATCACCATCTCCCTCTGGTGTCTTTCTCTAGATTAGATCACCATCTCCCTCTGGTGTCTTTCTCTAGATTAGATCACCATCTCCCTCTGGTGTCTTTCTCTAGATTAGATCACCATCTCCCTCTGGTGTCTATCTCTAGATTAGATCACCATCTCCCTCTGGTGACTTTCTCTAGATTAGATCACTATCTCCCTCTGGTGTCTTTCTCTAGATTAGATCACTATCTCCCTCTGGTGTCTTTCTCTAGAGTAGATCACTATCTCCCTCTGGTGTCTTTCTCTAGATTAGATCACTATCTCCCTCTGGTGTCTTTCTCTAGATTAGATCACCATCTCCCTCTGGTGACTTTCTCTGGATTAGATCACTATCTCCCTCTGGTCTCTTTCTCTAGATTAGATCACTATCTCCCTCTGGTGTCTATCTCTAGATTAGATCACCATCTCCCTCTGGTGTATTTCTCTAGATTAGATCACTATCTCCCTCTGGTGTCTTTCTCTAGATTAGATCACCATCTCCCTCTGGTGTCTTTCTCTAGATTAGATCACCATCTCCCTCTGGTCTCTTTCTCTAGATTAGATCACTATTTCCCTCTGGTGTCTTTCTCTAGATTAGATCACTATCTCCCTCTGGTGTATTTCTCTAGATTAGATCACTATCTCCCTCTGGTGTCTTTCTCTAGATTAGATCACCATCTCCCTCTGGTGTCTTTCTCTAGATTAGATCACCATCTCCCTCTGGTGTCTTTCTCTAGATTAGATCACTATCTCCCTCTGGTGTCTTTCTCTAGATTAGATCACCATCTCCCTCTGGTGTCTTTCTCTAGATTAGATCACCATCTCCCTCTGGTGTATTTCTCTAGATTAGATCACCATCTCCCTCTGGTGTATTTCTCTAGATTAGATCACTATCTCCCTCTGGTGTCTTTCTCTAGAGTAGATCACCATCTCCCTCTGGTGTCTTTCTCTAGATTAGATCACTATCTCCCTCTGGTGCCGTTCTCTAGATTAGATCACTATCTCCCTCTGGTGTCTGTCTCTAGATTAGATCACCATCTCCCTCTGGTGACTTTCTCTAGATTAGATCACTATCTCCCTCTGGTGTCTTTCTCTAGATTAGATCACCATCTCCCTCTGGTGTCTTTCTGTAGATTAGATCACCATCTCCCTCTGGTACCTTTCTCTAGATTAGATCACCATCTCCCTCTGGTGTCTATCTCTAGATTAGATCACCATCTCCCTCTGGTGTCTTCCTCTAGAGTAGATCACTATCTCCCTCTGGTGTCTTTCTCTAGAGTAGATCACTATCTCCCTCTGGTGTCTTTCTCTAGATTAGATCACCATCTCCCTCTGGTCTCTTTCTCTAGATTAGATCACTATTTCCCTCTGGTGTCTTCCTCTAGAGTAGATCACCATCTCCCTCTGGTGTCTTTCTCTAGATTAGATCACTATCTCCCTCTGGTGTCTTTCTCTAGATTAGATCACTATTTCCCTCTGGTGTGTTTCTCTGGATAAGATCTCTATCTCCTTATGGTGTCTGTCTCTATATTTCATCAGCATCTCTTCACAGTGTCTATATGTATATTAGATCACTATCTCCCTCTGGTGTCTTCCTCTGGATTAGATCACTATCTCCCTCTGGTGACTTTCTCTAGATTAGATCTCTATCTCCCTCTGGTGTCTTTCTCTAGATTAGATCACCATCTCCCTCTGGTGACTTTCTCTAGATTAGATCACTATCTCCCTCTGGTGACTTTCTCTAGATTAGATCACTATCTCCCTCTGGTGTATTTCTCTAGATTAGATCACTATCTCCCTCTGGTGTCTTTCTCTAGATTAGATCACCATCTCCCTCTGGTGTCTTTCTCTAGATTAGATCACCATCTCCCTCTGGTGACTTTCTCTAGATTAGATCACCATCTCCCTCTGGTGTCTTTCTCTAGATTAGATCACTATCTCCCTCTGGTGTCTTTCTCTAGATTAGATCACTATCTCCCTCTGGTGCCGTTCTCTAGATTAGATCACTATCTCCCTCTGGTGTCTGTCTCTAGATTAGATCACCATCTCCCTCTGGTGACTTTCTCTAGATTAGATCACCATCTCCCTCTGGTGTCTTCCTCTAGAGTAGATCACTATCTCCCTCTGGTGTCTTTCTCTAGATTAGATCACTATCTCCCTCTGGTGTCTTTCTCTAGATTAGATCACCATCTCCCTCTGGTCTCTTTCTCTAGATTAGATCACTATTTCCCTCTGGTGTCTTCCTCTAGAGTAGATCACTATCTCCCTCTGGTGTCTTTCTCTAGATTAGATCACTATCTCCCTCTGGTGTCTTTCTCTAGATTAGATCACTATCTCCCTCTGGTGTGTTTCTCTGGATAAGATCTCTATCTCCTTATGGTGTCTGTCTCTATATTTCATCAGCATCTCTTCACAGTGTCTATATGTATATTAGATCACTATCTCCCTCTGGTGTCTTCCTCTAGATTAGATCACTATCTCCCTCTGGTGACTTTCTCTAGATTAGATCTCTATCTCCCTCTGGTGTCTTTCTCTAGATTAGATCACCATCTCCCTCTGGTGACTTTCTCTAGATTAGATCACTATCTCCCTCTGGTGACTTTCTCTAGATTAGATCACCATCTCCCTCTGGTGTCTTTCTCTAGATTAGATCACTATCTCCATATGGTGTATTTCTCTAGATTAGATCACCATCTCCCTCTGGTGACTTTCTCTAGAGTAGATCACCATCTCCCTCTGGTGTCTTTCTCTAGATTAGATCACTATCTCCCTCTGGTGTCTTTCTCTAGATTAGATCACCATCTCCCTCTGGTGTATTTCTCTAGATTAGATCACTATCTCCCTCTGGTGACTTTCTCTAGATTAGATCACCATCTCCCTCTGGTGTCTTTCTCTAGATTAGATCACTATCTCCCTCTGGTGTCTTTCTCTAGATTAGATCACCATCTCCCTCTGGTGTCTTTCTCTAGATTAGATCACTGTCTCCTTCTGGTGTCGTTCTCTAGATTAGATCACTATCTCGCTGTGGTGTCTTTCTCCAGATTACATCACTATCCCCCTCTCGTGCCTTGCTCTAGTTTAGATAACTGTCTCTTTCTGTTGTATTTCTTTAGATTAGATCACTATCTCACTCTGGTACCTTTCTCTAGTTTAGATCACTATCTCCCTCTGGTGTCTTTCTCTAGATTAGATCACTATCTCCCTCTGGTGTCTTCTCTAGAATAGATAACCATCTCACTATGCTGTCTTTCTCTAGAGTAGATCACTCTCTCTCTCTGGTGTCTTTCTCTAGAGTAGATCACTCTCTCTCTCTCTGGTGTCTTTCTCTAGAGTAGATCACTCTCTCTCTCTGGTGACTTTCTCTAGATTACATCACTATCTCCCTCTGGTGTCTTTCTCTAGAGTAGATCACTATCTCCCTCTGGTGTCTTTCTCTAGAGTAGATCACTATCTCCCTCTGGTGTCTTTCTCTAGATTAGATCACTATCTCCCTCTGGTGTCTTTCTCTAGATTACATCACTATCTCCCTCTGGTGTCTTTCTCTAGAGTAGATCACTATCTCCCTCTGGTGTCTTTCTCTAGAGTAGATCACTATCTCCCTCTGGTGTCTTTCTCTAGATTAGATCACTATCTCCCTCTGGTGTCTTTCTCTAGAGTAGATCACCATCTCCCTCTGGTGTCTTTCTCTAGATTAGATCACTATCTCCCTCTGGTGTCTTTCTCTAGATTAGATCACTATCTCCCTCTTATGCCTTTCTCTAGATTAGATCACTGTCTCTTTATTGTGTCTTTCTTGAGATTACATCGCTAACTCTCTATGATTCCTTTCTATAGATTAGATCAGTATGAGGCTATGGTGCCTTTCCCTCGATTAGATCACTACATCCCTGTGTTGTCTTTCTCTAGATTAGATCACCATCTCCCTCTGGTGTCTTTCTCTAGATTAGATCACCATCTCCCTCTGGTGTCTTTCTCTAGATTAGATCACCATCTCCCTCTGGAGTCGTTCTCTAGTTTAGATCACTATTTTCCTATGTTGCCTTTCTCTAGATGAGATCACTATATTCCAATGTATTTCTCTAGAGTAGATCACTATCTGCCTCTGGTGTCTTTCTCTAGAGTAGATCACCATCTCCCTCTGGTGTCTTTCTCTAGAGTAGATCACCATCTCCCTCTGGTGTCTTTCTCTAGATTAGATCACTATCTCCCTCTTATGCCTTTCTCTAGATTAGATCACTGTCTCTTTCTGGTGTCTTTCTTGAGATTACATCGCTAACTCTCTATGATTCCTTTCTATAGATTAGATCAGTATGAGGCTATGGTGCCTTTCCCTCGATTAGATCACTACATCCCTGTGTTGTCTTTCTCTAGATTAGATCACCATCTCCCTCTGGTGTCTTTCTCTAGATTAGATCACCATCTCCCTCTGGTGTCTTTCTCTAGATTAGATCACCATCTCCCTCTGGTGTATTTCTCTAGATTAGATCACCATCTCCCTCTGGTGTCTTTCTCTAGATTAGATCACCATCTCCCTCTGGAGTCGTTCTCTAGTTTAGATCACTATTTTCCTATGTTGCCTTTCTCTAGATGAGATCACTATATTCCAATGTATTTCTCTAGAGTAGATCACTATCTGCCTCTGGTGTCTTTCTCTAGAGTAGATCACCATCTCCCTCTGGTGTCTTTCTCTAGAGTAGATCACCATCTCCCTCTGGTGTCTTTCTCTAGATTAGATCACTATCTCCCTCTGGTGTCTTTCTCTAGATTAGATCACTATCTCCCTCTGGTGCCTCTCACTGTTTAGAATTAATCAATATATCTCAATGGGGTCTATCTCTAGATTAGATCATTATCTCCCTATGGTGCCTTTCTCTAGATTAGATCATTATCACTCTATGGTGCCTTTCTCCAGATTGGATCAGTATCTCCCTATGTTGTCTTTCTCTAGATTAGATGAGTATCTCCCTCTGGTGTCTCTCGCTGTCGAGATTTAATTAGTATCCCTCTATGGTGTCCCTCGCTCTCTAGATTAGATCACTATATCCCTATGGTGCCTCTCTCTCTAGAATTAATCAGTATCTCTTTATGGGGTCTATCTCTAGATTAGATCAGTATCTGTCTATGGTGTCTATCTCTAGATTAGATCAGTATCAGTCTATGGTGCCTTTATCTAGATTAGATTAGTATCTCTCTCTGGTGTCTTCCTCTAGATTAGATCACTATCTCTCTCTGGTGTCTTCCTCTAGATTAGATCACTATCTCCCTCTGGTGTCTTTCTCTAGAATAGATCACCATCTCCCTCTAGTGTCTTTCTCTAGATTAGATCACTATCTCTCTATGGGGGTCTTTCTATAGATTAGTTCGGTGTTTCTCTATGATGTCTATCTCTCTCTCTCTGGATTAGATCAGCATTCCTTCTTCGTGTCTGTTTCTAGATTTGATCAGTATATCTTCATCGTGTCTATCTCTGGATTATATCGGTATTTCTCTATGGTGTGTCTCACTCTCTGGATGAGGTCAGTATCTCTCTATGGTGTGTATCTCTCTCTCTCTGGATTAGATCAGCATCCCTTCTTAGGGTCTGTCTCTAGATTAGATCAGCATCGCTTCATAGTGTATATCTCTGGATTCGATCAGTATCACTCTATGGTGTTCTTGCTCGCTAGATTAGGTCAGTATCACTCTAGGGTGTCTTTCTCTAGATTAGATCAGTATCTCCATATGGTGTCCTTCTCTGGATTTGATCAGTATCTCCGTATGTTGTCTTTCCATAGATTAGATCAGTATCTCCCTATGGTGTCTCTCGCTGTCGAGATTTAATTAGAATCCCATTGTGGTGTCCCTCGGTCTCTAGATTAGATCGCTATATCCCTATGGTGCCTCCCTCTCTCTAGAATTAATCGGTTTTGCTGTATGGTGTCTATCTCTAGATTAGATCAATATCAGTCTGTGGTGTCTACCTATAGATTAGATCAGTATCTCTCTATGGTGTCTTTCTGTAGATTAGATCGGTATTTCTCTATGATGTCTTTCCCTCCCTCTAGATTACATCAGCATCTCTTCTTAGTGTCTGTTTCTAGATTTGATCAGCATATTTTCATCGTGTCTATCTCTGGATTATATCCGTGTTTCTCTATGGCGTGTCTCACTCTATGGATTAGTTCAGTATCTCTCTATGGTCTCTATCTCTCTTTCTCTAGATATGATCAGCATCTCTTCTTAGTGTTGGTCTCTATATTTGATCAGCATCGCTTCATAGTGTCTATCTCTGGATTCGATCAGTAATACTCTATGGTGTTCTTGCTCTCTAGATTAGATCAGTACCTCCCTATGTTAAGTTTCTCGAGATTGGATCACTATCTCCCTCTGGTGCCTTTCTCTAGATTAGATCATTATCTCCCTATAATGTCAGTCTCTAGATTGGATCACTCTTTCCCTCTGGTGTCTTTCTCTAGATTAGATCACCATCTCCCTCTGGTGTTTTTCTCTAGATTAGATCACCATCTCCCTCTGGTGTCTGTCTCTAGATTAGATCACGATCTTCCTCTGGTGTCTTACTGTAGATTACATCACCATCTCCCTCTGGTGTCTGTCTCTAGATTACATCACCATCTCCCTCTGGTGTCTGTCTCTAGATTACATCACCATCTCCCTCTGGTGTCTGTCTCTAGATTAGATCACTATCTCCCTCTGGTGTCTGTCTCTAGATTAGATCACCATCTCCCTCTGGTGTCTGTCTCTAGATTAGATCACTATCTCCCTCTGGTGTCTTCCTCTAGAGTAGATCAGTATCTCCCTCTGGTGTCTATCTCTAGAGTAGATCACCATCTCCCTCTGGTGTCTTTCTCTAGATTAGATCACTATCTCCCTATGGTGTCTTTCTCTAGATTAGATCACTATCTCCCTCTGGTGTCTTTCTCTAGATTAGATCACTATCTCCCTCTGGTGTCTTCCTCTAGAGTAGATCACTATCTCCCTCTGGTGTCTTTCTCTAGATTAGATCACTATCTCCCTCTGGTACCTTTCTCTAGATTAGATCACTATCTCCCTCTGGTGTCTTTCTCTAGATTAAATCACTATCTCCCTCTGGTGTCTGTCTCTAGATTAGATCACTATCTCCCTCTGGTGTCTTTCTCTAGATTAGATCACTATCTCCCTCTGGTGTCTTTCTCTAGATTAGATCACTATCTCCCTCTGGTGTCTGTCTCTAGATTAGATCACTATCTCCCTCTGGTGTCTTTCTCTAGATTAGATCACTATCTCCCTCTGGTATCTTTCTCTAGATTAGATCACCATCTCCCTCTGGTGTCTGTCTCTAGATTAGATCACTATCTCCCTCTGGTGTCTTCCTCTAGAGTAGATCAGTATCTCCCTCTGGTGTCTATCTCTAGAGTAGATCACCATCTCCCTCTGGTGTCTTTCTCTAGATTAGATCACTATCTCCCTATGGTGTCTTTCTCTAGATTAGATCACTATCTCCCTCTGGTACCTTTCTCTAGATTAGATCACTATCTCCCTCTGGTGTCTTTCTCTAGATTAGATCACCATCTCCCTCTGGTGTCTTTCTCTAGATTAGATCACTATCTCCCTCTGGTGTCTATCTCTAGATTAGATCACCATCTCCCTCTGGTGTCTTTCTCTAGATTAGATCACCATCTCCCTCTGGTGTCTTTCTCTAGATTAGATCACCATCTCCCTCTGGTGTCTATCTCTAGATTAGATCACCATCTCCCTCTGGTGACTTTCTCTAGATTAGATCACTATCTCCCTCTGGTGTCTTTCTCTAGATTAGATCACTATCTCCCTCTGGTGTCTTTCTCTAGAGTAGATCACTATCTCCCTCTGGTGTCTTTCTCTAGATTAGATCACTATCTCCCTCTGGTGTCTTTCTCTAGATTAGATCACCATCTCCCTCTGGTGACTTTCTCTGGATTAGATCACTATCTCCCTCTGGTCTCTTTCTCTAGATTAGATCACTATCTCCCTCTGGTGTCTATCTCTAGATTAGATCACCATCTCCCTCTGGTGTATTTCTCTAGATTAGATCACTATCTCCCTCTGGTGTCTTTCTCTAGATTAGATCACCATCTCCCTCTGGTGTCTTTCTCTAGATTAGATCACCATCTCCCTCTGGTCTCTTTCTCTAGATTAGATCACTATTTCCCTCTGGTGTCTTTCTCTAGATTAGATCACTATCTCCCTCTGGTGTATTTCTCTAGATTAGATCACTATCTCCCTCTGGTGTCTTTCTCTAGATTAGATCACCATCTCCCTCTGGTGTCTTTCTCTAGATTAGATCACCATCTCCCTCTGGTGTCTTTCTCTAGATTAGATCACTATCTCCCTCTGGTGTCTTTCTCTAGATTAGATCACCATCTCCCTCTGGTGTCTTTCTCTAGATTAGATCACCATCTCCCTCTGGTGTATTTCTCTAGATTAGATCACCATCTCCCTCTGGTGTATTTCTCTAGATTAGATCACTATCTCCCTCTGGTGTCTTTCTCTAGATTAGATCACTATCTCCCTCTGGTGTCTTTCTCTAGATTAGATCACTATCTCCCTCTGGTGTCTTTCTCTAGAGTAGATCACCATCTCCCTCTGGTGTCTTTCTCTAGATTAGATCACTATCTCCCTCTGGTGTCTTTCTCTAGAGTAGATCACCATCTCCCTCTGGTGTCTTTCTCTAGATTAGATCACTATCTCCCTCTGGTGCCGTTCTCTAGATTAGATCACTATCTCCCTCTGGTGTCTGTCTCTAGATTAGATCACCATCTCCCTCTGGTGACTTTCTCTAGATTAGATCACTATCTCCCTCTGGTGTCTTTCTCTAGATTAGATCACCATCTCCCTCTGGTACCTTTCTCTAGATTAGATCACCATCTCCCTCTGGTGTCTATCTCTAGATTAGATCACCATCTCCCTCTGGTGTCTTCCTCTAGAGTAGATCACTATCTCCCTCTGGTGTCTTTCTCTAGAGTAGATCACTATCTCCCTCTGGTGTCTTTCTCTAGATTAGATCACCATCTCCCTCTGGTCTCTTTCTCTAGATTAGATCACTATTTCCCTCTGGTGTCTTCCTCTAGAGTAGATCACCATCTCCCTCTGGTGTCTTTCTCTAGATTAGATCACTATCTCCCTCTGGTGTCTTTCTCTAGATTAGATCACTATCTCCCTCTGGTGTCTTTCTCTAGATTAGATCACCATCTCCCTCTGGTGTCTTTCTCTAGATTAGATCACTATCTCCCTCTGGTGTCTTTCTCTAGATTAGATCACTATCTCCCTCTGGTGTGTTTCTCTAGATTAGATCACTATCTCCCTCTGGTGTGTTTCTCTGGATAAGATCTCTATCTCCTTATGGTGTCTGTCTCTATATTTCATCAGCATCTCTTCACAGTGTCTATATGTATATTAGATCACTATCTCCCTCTGGTGACTTTCTCTAGATTAGATCACTATCTCCCTCTGGTGACTTTCTCTAGATTAGATCACTATCTCCCTCTGGTGTATTTCTCTAGATTAGATCACTATCTCCCTCTGGTGTCTTTCTCTAGATTAGATCACTATCTCCCTCTGGTGTCTTTCTCTAGATTAGATCACCATCTCCCTCTGGTGTCTTTCTCTAGATTAGATCACCATCTCCCTCTGGTGTCTGTCTCTAGATTAGATCACTATCTCCCTCTGGTGTGTTTCTCTGGATAAGATCTCTATCTCCTTATGGTGTCTGTCTCTATATTTCATCAGCATCTCTTCACAGTGTCTATATGTATATTAGATCACTATCTCCCTCTGGTGTCTTCCTCTAGATTAGATCACTATCTCCCTCTGGTGACTTTCTCTAGATTAGATCTCTATCTCCCTCTGGTGTCTTTCTCTAGATTAGATCACCATCTCCCTCTGGTGACTTTCTCTAGATTAGATCACTATCTCCCTCTGGTGACTTTCTCTAGATTAGATCACCATCTCCCTCTGGTGTCTTTCTCTAGATTAGATCACTATCTCCATATGGTGTATTTCTCTAGATTAGATCACCATCTCCCTCTGGTGACTTTCTCTAGAGTAGATCACCATCTCCCTCTGGTGTCTTTCTCTAGATTAGATCACTATCTCCCTCTGGTGTCTTTCTCTAGATTAGATCACCATCTCCCTCTGGTGTATTTCTCTAGATTAGATCACTATCTCCCTCTGGTGTCTTTCTCTAGATTAGATCACCATCTCCCTCTGGTGTCTTTCTCTAGATTAGATCACTATCTCCCTCTGGTGTGTTTCTCTAGATTAGATCACTATCTCCCTCTGGTGTCTTTCTCTAGATTAGATCACCATCTCCCTCTGGTGTCTTTCTCTAGATTAGATCACCATCTCCCTCTGGTGTCTTTCTCTAGATTAGATCACTATCTCCCTCTGGTGTCTTTCTCTAGATTAGATCACTATCTCCCTCTGGTGTATTTCTCTAGATTAGATCACCATCTCCCTCTGGTGACTTTCTCTAGATTAGATCACTATCTCCCTCTGGTGTCTTTCTCTAGATTAGATCACCATCTCCCTCTGGTGTATTTCTCTAGATTAGATCACTATCTCCCTCTGGTGTCTTTCTCTAGATTAGATCACTATCTCCCTCTGGTGTCTTTCTCTAGATTAGATCACTATCTCCCTCTGGTGTCTTTCTCTAGATTAGATCACTATCTCCTTCTGGTGACTTTCTCTAGATTAGATCACTATCTCCCTCTGGTGTCTTTCTCTAGATTAGATCACTATCTCCCTCTGGTGTCTTTCTCTAGATTAGATCACCATCTCCTTCTGGTGACTTTCTCTAGATTAGATCACTATCTCCCTCCGGTGTGTTTCTCTAGATTAGATCACTATCTCCCTCTGGTGTGTTTCTCTAGATTAGATCACTATCTCCCTCTGGTGTCTTTCTCTAGATTAGATCACCATCTCCCTCTGGTGTCTTTCTCTAGATTAGATCACTATCTCCCTGTGGTGTCTTTCTCTAGATTAGATCACCATCTCCCTCTGGTGTCTTTCTCTAGATTAGATCACCATCTCCCTCTGGTGTCTTTCTCTAGATTAGATCACCATCTCCCTCTGGTCTCTTTCTCTAGATTAGATCACTATCTCCCTCTGGTGACTTTCTCTAGATTAGATCACTATCTCCCTCTGGTGACTTTCTCTAGATTAGATCACTATCTCCCTCTGGTGTCTTTCTCTAGATTAGATCACTATCTCCCTCTGGTGTCTTTCTCTAGATTAGATCACCATCTCCCTCTGGTGTCTTTCTCTAGATTAGATCACTATCTCCCTCTGGTGTCTTTCTCTAGATTAGATCACTATCTCCCTCTGGTGTCTTTCTCTAGATTAGATCACCATCTCCCTCTGGTGTCTTTCTCTAGATTAGATCACTATCTCCCTCTGGTGTCTTTCTCTAGATTAGATCACTCTCTCCCTCTGGTGTCTTTCTCTAGATTAGATCACTATCTCCTTCTGGTGACTTTCTCTAGATTAGATCACCATCTCCTTCTGGTGACTTTCTCTAGATTAGATCACTATCTCCCTCTGGTGTCTTTCTCTAGATTAGATCACCATCTCCCTCTGGTGACTTTCTCTAGATTAGATCACCATCTCCCTCTGGTGTCTGTCTCTAGATTAGATCACCATCTCCCTCTGGTGTCTGTCTCTAGATTAGATCACTATCTCCCTCTGGTGTCTGTCTCTAGATTAGATCACCATCTCCCTCTGGTGTGTTTCTCTGGATAAGATCTCTATCTCCTTATGGTGTCTGTCTCTATATTTCATCAGCATCTCTTCACAGTGTCTATATGTATATTAGATCACTATCTCCCTCTGGTGTCTTCCTCTAGATTAGATCACTATCTCCTTCTGGTGACTTTCTCTAGATTAGATCACTATCTCCCTCTGGTGTCTTTCTCTAGATTAGATCACTATCTCCTTCTGGTGACTTTCTCTAGATTAGATCACTATCTCCCTCTGGTGTCTTTCTCTAGATTAGATCACTATCTCCCTCTGGTGTGTTTCTCTAGATTAGATCACTATCTCCCTCTGGTGTGTTTCTCTGGATAAGATCTCTATCTCCTTATGGTGTCTGTCTCTATATTTCATCAGCATCTCTTCACAGTGTCTATATGTATATTAGATCACTATCTCCCTCTGGTGTCTTCCTCTAGATTAGATCACTATCTCCCTCTGGTGTCTTTCTCTAGATTAGATCACTATCTCCCTCTGGTGTCTTTCTCTAGATTAGATCACTATCTCCCTCTGGTGTCTGTCTCTAGATTAGATCACTATCTCCCTCTGGTGTCTTCCTCTAGATTAAATCACTATCTCCCTCTGGTGTCTTTCTCTAGATTAGATCACTATCTCCCTCTGGTGACTTTCTCTAGATTAGATCACTCTCTCCCTCTGGTGTCTTTCTCTAGATTAGATCACTATCTCCTTCTGGTGACTTTCTCTAGATTAGATCACCATCTCCCTCTGGTGTCTTTCTCTAGATTAGATCACTATCTCCCTCTGGTGTCTTTCTCTAGATTAGATCACCATCTCCCTCTGGTGTCTTTCTCTAGATTAGATCACTATCTCCCTCTGGTGTCTTCCTCTAGATTAGATCACTATCTCCCTCTGGTGTCTTCCTCTAGATTAAATCACTATCTCCCTCTGGTGTATTTCTCTAGATTAGATCACTATCTCCCTCTGGTGTCTTTCTCTAGATTAGATCACCATCTCCCTCTGGTGTCTGTCTCTAGATTACATCACCATCTCCCTCTGGTGTCTGTCTCTAGATTAGATCACTATCTCCCTCTGGTGTCTGTCTCTAGATTAGATCACCATCTCCCTCTGGTGTCTGTCTCTAGATTAGATCACTATCTCCCTCTGGTGTCTTCCTCTAGAGTAGATCAGTATCTCCCTCTGGTGTCTATCTCTAGAGTAGATCACCATCTCCCTCTGGTGTCTTTCTCTAGATTAGATCACTATCTCCCTATGGTGTCTTTCTCTAGATTAGATCACTATCTCCCTCTGGTGTCTTTCTCTAGATTAGATCACTATCTCCCTCTGGTGTCTTCCTCTAGAGTAGATCACTATCTCCCTCTGGTGTCTTTCTCTAGATTAGATCACTATCTCCCTCTGGTACCTTTCTCTAGATTAGATCACTATCTCCCTCTGGTGTCTTTCTCTAGATTAAATCACTATCTCCCTCTGGTGTCTGTCTCTAGATTAGATCACTATCTCCCTCTGGTGTCTTTCTCTAGATTAGATCACTATCTCCCTCTGGTGTCTTTCTCTAGATTAGATCACTATCTCCCTCTGGTGTCTGTCTCTAGATTAGATCACTATCTCCCTCTGGTGTCTTTCTCTAGATTAGATCACTATCTCCCTCTGGTATCTTTCTCTAGATTAGATCACCATCTCCCTCTGGTGTCTGTCTCTAGATTAGATCACTATCTCCCTCTGGTGTCTTCCTCTAGAGTAGATCAGTATCTCCCTCTGGTGTCTATCTCTAGAGTAGATCACCATCTCCCTCTGGTGTCTTTCTCTAGATTAGATCACTATCTCCCTATGGTGTCTTTCTCTAGATTAGATCACTATCTCCCTCTGGTGTCTTTCTCTAGATTAGATCACTATCTCCCTCTGGTGTCTTCCTCTAGAGTAGATCACTATCTCCCTCTGGTGTCTTTCTCTAGATTAGATCACTATCTCCCTCTGGTACCTTTCTCTAGATTAGATCACTATCTCCCTCTGGTGTCTTTCTCTAGATTAGATCACCATCTCCCTCTGGTGTCTTTCTCTAGATTAGATCACTATCTCCCTCTGGTGTCTATCTCTAGATTAGATCACCATCTCCCTCTGGTGTCTTTCTCTAGATTAGATCACCATCTCCCTCTGGTGTCTTTCTCTAGATTAGATCACCATCTCCCTCTGGTGTCTATCTCTAGATTAGATCACCATCTCCCTCTGGTGACTTTCTCTAGATTAGATCACTATCTCCCTCTGGTGTCTTTCTCTAGATTAGATCACTATCTCCCTCTGGTGTCTTTCTCTAGAGTAGATCACTATCTCCCTCTGGTGTCTTTCTCTAGATTAGATCACTATCTCCCTCTGGTGTCTTTCTCTAGATTAGATCACCATCTCCCTCTGGTGACTTTCTCTGGATTAGATCACTATCTCCCTCTGGTCTCTTTCTCTAGATTAGATCACTATCTCCCTCTGGTGTCTATCTCTAGATTAGATCACCATCTCCCTCTGGTGTATTTCTCTAGATTAGATCACTATCTCCCTCTGGTGTCTTTCTCTAGATTAGATCACCATCTCCCTCTGGTGTCTTTCTCTAGATTAGATCACCATCTCCCTCTGGTCTCTTTCTCTAGATTAGATCACTATTTCCCTCTGGTGTCTTTCTCTAGATTAGATCACTATCTCCCTCTGGTGTATTTCTCTAGATTAGATCACTATCTCCCTCTGGTGTCTTTCTCTAGATTAGATCACCATCTCCCTCTGGTGTCTTTCTCTAGATTAGATCACCATCTCCCTCTGGTGTCTTTCTCTAGATTAGATCACTATCTCCCTCTGGTGTCTTTCTCTAGATTAGATCACCATCTCCCTCTGGTGTCTTTCTCTAGATTAGATCACCATCTCCCTCTGGTGTATTTCTCTAGATTAGATCACCATCTCCCTCTGGTGTATTTCTCTAGATTAGATCACTATCTCCCTCTGGTGTCTTTCTCTAGATTAGATCACTATCTCCCTCTGGTGTCTTTCTCTAGATTAGATCACTATCTCCCTCTGGTGTCTTTCTCTAGAGTAGATCACCATCTCCCTCTGGTGTCTTTCTCTAGATTAGATCACTATCTCCCTCTGGTGTCTTTCTCTAGAGTAGATCACCATCTCCCTCTGGTGTCTTTCTCTAGATTAGATCACTATCTCCCTCTGGTGCCGTTCTCTAGATTAGATCACTATCTCCCTCTGGTGTCTGTCTCTAGATTAGATCACCATCTCCCTCTGGTGACTTTCTCTAGATTAGATCACTATCTCCCTCTGGTGTCTTTCTCTAGATTAGATCACCATCTCCCTCTGGTACCTTTCTCTAGATTAGATCACCATCTCCCTCTGGTGTCTATCTCTAGATTAGATCACCATCTCCCTCTGGTGTCTTCCTCTAGAGTAGATCACTATCTCCCTCTGGTGTCTTTCTCTAGAGTAGATCACTATCTCCCTCTGGTGTCTTTCTCTAGATTAGATCACCATCTCCCTCTGGTCTCTTTCTCTAGATTAGATCACTATTTCCCTCTGGTGTCTTCCTCTAGAGTAGATCACCATCTCCCTCTGGTGTCTTTCTCTAGATTAGATCACTATCTCCCTCTGGTGTCTTTCTCTAGATTAGATCACTATCTCCCTCTGGTGTCTTTCTCTAGATTAGATCACCATCTCCCTCTGGTGTCTTTCTCTAGATTAGATCACTATCTCCCTCTGGTGTCTTTCTCTAGATTAGATCACTATCTCCCTCTGGTGTGTTTCTCTAGATTAGATCACTATCTCCCTCTGGTGTGTTTCTCTGGATAAGATCTCTATCTCCTTATGGTGTCTGTCTCTATATTTCATCAGCATCTCTTCACAGTGTCTATATGTATATTAGATCACTATCTCCCTCTGGTGACTTTCTCTAGATTAGATCACTATCTCCCTCTGGTGACTTTCTCTAGATTAGATCACTATCTCCCTCTGGTGTATTTCTCTAGATTAGATCACTATCTCCCTCTGGTGTCTTTCTCTAGATTAGATCACTATCTCCCTCTGGTGTCTTTCTCTAGATTAGATCACCATCTCCCTCTGGTGTCTTTCTCTAGATTAGATCACCATCTCCCTCTGGTGTCTGTCTCTAGATTAGATCACTATCTCCCTCTGGTGTGTTTCTCTGGATAAGATCTCTATCTCCTTATGGTGTCTGTCTCTATATTTCATCAGCATCTCTTCACAGTGTCTATATGTATATTAGATCACTATCTCCCTCTGGTGTCTTCCTCTAGATTAGATCACTATCTCCCTCTGGTGACTTTCTCTAGATTAGATCTCTATCTCCCTCTGGTGTCTTTCTCTAGATTAGATCACCATCTCCCTCTGGTGACTTTCTCTAGATTAGATCACTATCTCCCTCTGGTGACTTTCTCTAGATTAGATCACCATCTCCCTCTGGTGTCTTTCTCTAGATTAGATCACTATCTCCATATGGTGTATTTCTCTAGATTAGATCACCATCTCCCTCTGGTGACTTTCTCTAGAGTAGATCACCATCTCCCTCTGGTGTCTTTCTCTAGATTAGATCACTATCTCCCTCTGGTGTCTTTCTCTAGATTAGATCACCATCTCCCTCTGGTGTATTTCTCTAGATTAGATCACTATCTCCCTCTGGTGTCTTTCTCTAGATTAGATCACCATCTCCCTCTGGTGTCTTTCTCTAGATTAGATCACTATCTCCCTCTGGTGTGTTTCTCTAGATTAGATCACTATCTCCCTCTGGTGTCTTTCTCTAGATTAGATCACCATCTCCCTCTGGTGTCTTTCTCTAGATTAGATCACTATCTCCCTCTGGTGTCTTTCTCTAGATTAGATCACTATCTCCCTCTGGTGTATTTCTCTAGATTAGATCACCATCTCCCTCTGGTGACTTTCTCTAGATTAGATCACTATCTCCCTCTGGTGTCTTTCTCTAGATTAGATCACCATCTCCCTCTGGTGTATTTCTCTAGATTAGATCACTATCTCCCTCTGGTGTCTTTCTCTAGATTAGATCACTATCTCCCTCTGGTGTCTTTCTCTAGATTAGATCACTATCTCCCTCTGGTGTCTTTCTCTAGATTAGATCACCATCTCCCTCTGGTGTCTGTCTCTAGATTAGATCACCATCTCCCTCTGGTGTATTTCTCTAGATTAGATCACTATCTCCTTCTGGTGACTTTCTCTAGATTAGATCACCATCTCCTTCTGGTGACTTTCTCTAGATTAGATCACTATCTCCCTCTGGTGTGTTTCTCTAGATTAGATCACTATCTCCCTCTGGTGTCTTTCTCTAGATTAGATCACCATCTCCCTCTGGTGTCTTTCTCTAGATTAGATCACTATCTCCCTGTGGTGTCTTTCTCTAGATTAGATCACCATCTCCCTCTGGTGTCTTTCTCTAGATTAGATCACCATCTCCCTCTGGTGTCTTTCTCTAGATTAGATCACCATCTCCCTCTGGTCTCTTTCTCTAGATTAGATCACTATCTCCCTCTGGTGACTTTCTCTAGATTAGATCACTATCTCCCTCTGGTGACTTTCTCTAGATTAGATCACTATCTCCCTCTGGTGTCTTTCTCTAGATTAGATCACTATCTCCCTCTGGTGTCTTTCTCTAGATTAGATCACCATCTCCCTCTGGTGTCTTTCTCTAGATTAGATCACTATCTCCCTCTGGTGTCTTTCTCTAGATTAGATCACTATCTCCCTCTGGTGTCTTTCTCTAGATTAGATCACCATCTCCCTCTGGTGTCTTTCTCTAGATTAGATCACTATCTCCCTCTGGTGTCTTTCTCTAGATTAGATCACTCTCTCCCTCTGGTGTCTTTCTCTAGATTAGATCACTATCTCCTTCTGGTGACTTTCTCTAGATTAGATCACCATCTCCTTCTGGTGACTTTCTCTAGATTAGATCACTATCTCCCTCTGGTGTCTTTCTCTAGATTAGATCACCATCTCCCTCTGGTGACTTTCTCTAGATTAGATCACCATCTCCCTCTGGTGTCTGTCTCTATATTTCATCAGCATCTCTTCACAGTGTCTATATGTATATTAGATCACTATCTCCCTCTGGTGTCTTCCTCTAGATTAGATCACTATCTCCCTCTGGTGACTTTCTCTAGATTAGATCACCATCTCCCTCTGGTGACTTTCTCTAGATTAGATCACTATCTCCCTCTGGTGACTTTCTCTAGATTAGATCACTATCTCCCTCTGGTGACTTTCTCTAGATTAGATCACTATCTCCCTCTGGTGTCTTCCTCTAGATTAGATCACTATCTCCTTCTGGTGACTTTCTCTAGATTAGATCACTATCTCCCTCTGGTGTCTTTCTCTAGATTAGATCACTATCTCCTTCTGGTGACTTCCTCTAGATTAGATCACTATCTCCCTCTGGTGTCTTTCTCTAGATTAGATCACTATCTCCCTCTGGTGTGTTTCTCTAGATTAGATCACTATCTCCCTCTGGTGTGTTTCTCTGGATAAGATCTCTATCTCCTTATGGTGTCTGTCTCTATATTTCATCAGCATCTCTTCACAGTGTCTATATGTATATTAGATCACTATCTCCCTCTGGTGTCTTCCTCTAGATTAGATCACTATCTCCCTCTGGTGTCTTTCTCTAGATTAGATCACCATCTCCCTCTGGTGTCTTTCTCTAGATTAGATCACTATCTCCCTCTGGTGTCTGTCTCTAGATTAGATCACTATCTCCCTCTGGTGTCTGTCTCTAGATTAGATCACCATCTCCCTCTGGTGTGTTTCTCTGGATAAGATCTCTATCTCCCTCTGGTGTATTTCTCTAGATTAGATCACTATCTCCCTCTGGTGTCTTTCTCTAGATTAGATCACCATCTCCCTCTGGTGTCTTTCTCTAGATTAGATCACTATCTCCCTCTGGTGTCTTCCTCTAGATTAAATCACTATCTCCCTCTGGTGTCTTTCTCTAGATTAGATCACTATCTCCCTCTGGTGACTTTCTCTAGAGCAGATCACTATCTCCCTCTGGTGTCTTTCTCTAGATTAGATCACCATCTCCCTCTGGTGTCTTTCTCTAGATTAGATCACCATCTCCCTCTGGTGTATTTCTCTAGATTAGATCACCATCTCCCTCTGGTACCTTTCTCTAGATTAGATCACCATCTCCCTCTGGTGTCTTTCTCTAGATTAGATCACTATCTCCCTCTGCTGTCTTTCTCTAGAGTAGATCACTATCTCCCTCTGGTGTCTGTCTCTAGATTAGATCACCATCTCCCTCTGGTGTATTTCTCTAGATTAGATCACCATCTCCCTCTGGTGTCTTTCTCTAGATTAGATCACCATCTCCCTCTGGTGTATTTCTCTAGATTAGATCACCATCTCCCTCTGGTGTCTTTCTCTAGATTAGATCACCATCTCCCTCTGGTGTATTTCTCTAGATTAGATCACCATCTCCCTCTGGTGACTTTCTCTAGATTAGATCACTATCTCCCTCTGGTGTCTTTCTCTAGATTAGATCACCATCTCCCTCTGGTGTCTTTCTCTAGATTAGATCACCATCTCCCTCTGGTGTCTTTCTCTAGATTAGATCACCATCTCCCTCTGGTGTCTTTCTCTAGATTAGATCACCATCTCCCTCTGGTGTCTTTCTCTAGAGTAGATCACTATCTCCCTCTGGTGTCTGTCTCTAGATTAGATCACCATCTCCCTCTGGTGACTTTCTCTAGATTAGATCACTATCTCCCTCTGGTGACTTTCTCTAGATTAGATCACTATCTCCCTCTGGTGTCTTTCTCTAGATTAGATCACCATCTCCCTCTGGTGACTTTCTCTAGATTAGATCACCATCTCCCTCTGGTGTCTTTCTCTAGATTAGATCACTATCTCCCTCTGGTGTCTTTCTCTAGATTAGATCACCATCTCCCTCTGGTGACTTTCTCTAGATTAGATCACTATCTCCCTCTGGTGACTTTCTCTAGATTAGATCACTATCTCCCTCTGGTGTCTTTCTCTAGATTAGATCACCATCTCCCTCTGGTGACTTTCTCTAGATTAGATCACTATCTCCCTCTGGTGTCTTTCTCTAGATTAGATCACTATCTCCCTCTGGTATCTTTCTCTAGATTAGATCACCATCTCCCTCTGGTGTCTTTCTCTAGATTAGATCACCATCTCCCTCTGGTGTCTTTCTCTAGATTAGATCACTATCTCCCTCTGGTGTCTTTCTCTAGATTAGATCACCATCTCCCTCTGGTGACTTTCTCTAGATTAGATCACTATCTCCCTCTGGTGACTTTCTCTAGATTAGATCACTATCTCCCTCTGGTGTCTTTCTCTAGATTAGATCACCATCTCCCTCTGGTGCCTCTCATTCGCTTGATTTAATCAGTATCTCACTATGTTGTCTGTCTCTAGATTAGATCACCATCTCCCTCTGGTGTATTTCTCTAGATTAGATCACCATCTCCCTCTGGTGTCTTTCTCTAGATTAGATCACCATCTCCCTCTGGTGTATTTCTCTAGATTAGATCACTATCTCCCTCTGGTGTCTTTCTCTAGATTAGATCACCATCTCCCTCTGGTGCCTCTCATTCGCTTGATTTAATCAGTATCTCACTATGTTGTCTGTCTCTAGATTAGATCACCATCTCCCTCTGGTGTATTTCTCTAGATTAGATCACCATCTCCCTCTGGTGTCTTTCTCTAGATTAGATCACCATCTCCCTGTGGTGTATTTCTCTAGATTAGATCACCATCTCCCTCTGGTGTCTTTCTCTAGATTAGATCACCATCTCCCTCTGGTGTATTTCTCTAGATTAGATCACCATCTCCCTCTGGTGACTTTCTCTAGATTAGATCACTATCTCCCTCTGGTGTCTTTCTCTAGATTAGATCACCATCTCCCTCTGGTGTCTTTCTCTAGATTAGATCACCATCTCCCTCTGGTGTCTTTCTCTAGATTAGATCACCATCTCCCTCTGGTGTCTTTCTCTAGAGTAGATCACTATCTCCCTCTGGTGACTTTCTCTAGATTAGATCACCATCTCCCTCTGGTGTCTTTCTCTAGATTAGATCACCATCTCCCTCTGGTGTCTTTCTCTAGATTAGATCACCATCTCCCTCTGGTGTCTTTCTCTAGATTAGATCACTATCTCCCTCTGGTGTCTTTCTCTAGATTAGATCACCATCTCCCTCTGGTGACTTTCTCTAGATTAGATCACTATCTCCCTCTGGTGACTTTCTCTAGATTAGATCACTATCTCCCTCTGGTGTCTTTCTCTAGATTAGATCACCATCTCCCTCTGGTGACTTTCTCTAGATTAGATCACTATCTCCCTCTGGTGTCTTTCTCTAGATTAGATCACTATCTCCCTCTGGTATCTTTCTCTAGATTAGATCACCATCTCCCTCTGGTGTCTTTCTCTAGATTAGATCACCATCTCCCTCTGGTGTCTTTCTCTAGATTAGATCACTATCTCCCTCTGGTGTCTTTCTCTAGATTAGATCACCATCTCCCTCTGGTGACTTTCTCTAGATTAGATCACTATCTCCCTCTGGTGACTTTCTCTAGATTAGATCACTATCTCCCTCTGGTGTCTTTCTCTAGATTAGATCACTATTTCCCTCTGGTGTCTTTCTCTAGATTAGATCACCATCCTCCTCTGGTGTCTTTCTCTAGATTAGATCACTATCTCCCTCTGGTGTCTTTCTCTAGATTAGATCACTATCTCCCTCTGGTGTCTTTCTCTAGATTAGATCACCATCTCCCTCTGGTGCCTCTCATTCGCTTGATTTAATCAGTATCTCACTATGTTGTCTATCTCTAGCTTAGATCAGTATCGCTCGATGGTGTCTTTCTCTAGATTAGATCACTATTTCCCTAAGGTGTCTGTCTCTAGATTTGATCAGCATCTCCTCGTAGTGCCTATCTCTGGATTTGATCAGTATCTCTCTATGGTGTCTCTCGCTGTCTAGATGAGATCACTATCTCCCTCTGGTGTCTGTATCTCGTTTGGATCACTATCTCCCTCTGGTTTCTTTCTCTAGATTAGATCTCTAACTCCATGTGGTATCTTTCTCAAGTTTAGATCACCATCTCCCTCTGGTGTCTTTCTCTAGAATAGATCACCATCTCCCTCTGGTGACTTTCTCTAGATTAGATCACCATCTCCCTCTGGTGCCTTTCTCTAGATTAGATCACCATCTCCCTCTGGTGTCTTTCTCTAGAGTAGATCACCATCTCCCTCTGGTGTCTTTCTCTAGATTAGATCACTATCTCCCTCTGGTGTCTTTCTCTAGATTAGATCACTATCTCCCTCTGGTGTCTTTCTCTAGATTAGATCACTATCTCCCTCTGGTGACTTTCTCTAGATTAGATCACCATCTCCATATGGTGTATTTCTCTAGAATAGATCACTATCTCCCTCTGGTGTCTTTCTCTAGATTAGATCACTATCTCCCTCTGGTGTCTGTCTCTAGATTAGATCACTATCTCCCTCTGGTGACTTTCTCTAGATTAGATCACTATCTCCCTCTGGTGCCGTTCTCTAGATTAGATCACTATCTCCCTCTGGTCTCTTTCTCTAGATTAGATCACTATCTCCCTCTGGTGTCTATCTCTAGATTAAATCACTATCTCCCTCTGGTGTCTTTCTCTAGATTAGATCACCATCTCCCTCTGGTGTCTTTCTCTAGATTAGATCACTATCTCCCTCTGGTGTCTTTCTCTAGATTAGATCACTATCTCCCTCTGGTGTCTGTCTCTAGATTAGATCACTATCTCCCTCTGGTGTCTTTCTCTAGATTAGATCACTATCTCCCTCTGGTGTCTTTCTCTAGATTAGATCACTATCTCCCTCTGGTGTCTTTCTCTAGAATAGATCACTATCTCCCTCTGGTGTCTTTCTCTAGATTAGATCACTATCTCCCTCTGGTGTCTTTCTCTAGATTAGATCACCATCTCCCTCTGGTGTCTTTCTCTAGATTAGATCACTATCTCCCTCTGGTGTCTTTCTCTAGATTAGATCACTATTTCCCTCTGGTGTCTATCTCTAGATTAGATCACCATCTCCCTCTGGTGTCTTTCTCTAGATTAGATCACTATCTCCCTCTGGTGTCTTTCTCTAGATTAGATCACTATCTCCCTCTGGTGTATTTCTCTAGAATAGATCACTGTCTCCCTCTGTTTTATTTCTCTAGATTAGATCACTATCTCCCTCTGGTCACTTTCTCTAGATTAGATCACCATCTCCCTCTGGTGTCTTTCTCTAGATTAGATCACCATCTCCCTCTGGTGTATTTCTCTAGATTAGATCACCATCTCCCTCTGGTGTATTTCTCTAGATTAGATCACCATCTCCCTCTGGTGTCTTTCTCTAGATTAGATCACCATCTCCCTCTGGTGACTTTCTCTAGATTAGATCACCATCTCCCTCTGGTGTCTTTCTCTAGATTAGATCACCATCTCCCTCTGGTGACTTTCTCTAGATTAGATCACTATCTCCCTCTGGTGTCTTTCTCTAGATTAGATCACTATTTCCCTCTGGTGTCTTTCTCTAGATTAGATCACTATCTCCCTCTGGTGTCTTTCTCTAGATTAGATCACCATCTCCCTCTGGTGACTTTCTCTAGATTAGATCACTATCTCCCTGTGGTGTCTTTCTCTAGAATAGATCAATATCGCCCTGCAGTGTCTTTCTCTAGATTACATCACTGTCTCCCTCTGTTTTATTTCTCTAGATTAGATCACTATCTCCCTCTGGTCACTTTCTCTAGATTAGATCACTGTCTCCCTCTGGTCACTTTCTCTAGAGTAGATCACCATCTCCCTCTGGTGTCTGTCTCTAGATTAGATCACTATCTCCCTCTGGTGTCTATCTCTAGATTAGATCACTATCTCCCTCTGGTGTCTTTCTCTAGATTAGATCACCATCTCCCTCTGGTGACTTTCTCTAGATTAGATCACCATCTCCCTCTGGTGACTTTCTCTGGATTAGATCACTATCTCCCTCTGGTGACTTTCTCTAGATTAGATCACTATCTCCCTCTGGTGACTTTCTCTAGATTAGATCACTATCTCCCTCTGGTGTCTTTCTCTAGAGTAGATCACTATCTCCCTCTGGTGACTTTCTCTAGATTAGATCACTATCTCCCTCTGGTGTCTTTCTCTAGATTAGATCACTATCTCCCTCTGGTGTATTTCTCTAGATTAGATCACCATCTCCCTCTGGTGTCTATCTCTAGATTAGATCACCATCTCCCTCTGGTGTCTTTCTCTAGATTAGATCACTATCTCCCTCTGGTGTCTTTCTCTAGATTAGATCACCATCTCCCTCTGGTGTCTATCTCTAGATTAGATCACCATCTCCCTCTGGTGTCTTTCTCTAGATTAGATCACCATCTCCCTCTGGTGTCTATCTCTAGATTAGATCACCATCTCCCTCTGGTGTCTTTCTCTAGATTAGATCACCATCTCCCTCTGGTGTCTTTCTCTAGATTAGATCACTATCTCCCTCTGGTGTCTTTCTCTAGATTAGATCACTATCTCCCTCTGGTGTATTTCTCTAGATTAGATCACTATCTCCCTCTGGTGTCTTTCTCTAGATTGGATCACCATCTCCCTCTGGTGTCTTTTTCTAGAGTAGATCACTATCTCCCTCTGGTGTATTTCTCTAGTTTAGATCACTATCTCCCTCTGGTGTCTTTCTCTAGATTAGATCACTATCTCCCTCTGGTGTCTTTCTCTAGATTAGATCACTATCTCCCTCTGGTGACTTTCTCTAGATTAGATCACCATCTCCCTCTGGTGTCTTTCTCTAGATTAGATCACTATCTCCCTCTGGTGTCTTTCTCTAGATTAGATCACCATCTCCCTCTGGTGTCTTTCTCTAGATTAGATCACCATCTCCCTCTGGTACCTTTCTCTAGATTAGATCACCATCTCCCTCTGGTGTCTTTCTCTAGATTAGATCACTATCTCCCTCTGGTGACTTTCTCTAGATTAGATCACTATCTCCCTCTGGTGTCTTTCTCTAGATTAGATCACTATCTCCCTCTGGTGTCTTTCTCTAGATTAGATCACTATCTCCCTCTGGTGTCTTTCTCTAGATTAGATCACCATCTCCCTCTGGTGTCTATCTCTAGATTAGATCACTATCTCCCTCTGGTGTCTTTCTCTAGATTAGATCGCCATCTCCCTCTGGTGTCTTTCTCTAGAGTAGATCACTATCTCCCTCTGGTGTCTTTCTCTAGATTAGATCACTATCTCCCTCTGGTGTCTTTCTCTAGATTAGATCACTATCTCCCTCTGGTGTCTTTCTCTAGATTAGATCACTATCTCCCTCTGGTGTCTTTCTCTAGATTAGATCACTATCTCCCTCTGGTGTCTATCTCTAGATTAGATCACCATCTCCCTCTGGTGTCTATCTCTAGATTAGATCACTATCTCCCTCTGGTGACTTTCTCTAGATTAGATCACCATCTCCCTCTGGTGTCTTTCTCTAGATTAGATCACTATCTCCCTCTGGTGACTTTCTCTAGATTAGATCACCATCTCCCTCTGGTGTCTGTCTCTAGATTAGATCACTATCTCCCTCTGGTGTCTTTCTCTAGATTAGATCACCATCTCCCTCTGGTGTCTTTCTCTAGATTAGATCACCATCTCCCTCTGGTGTGTTTCTCTAGATTAGATCACTATCTCCCTCTGGTGACTTTCTCTAGATTAGATCACTATCTCCCTCTGGTGTCTTTCTCTAGATTAGATCACTATCTCCCTCTGGTGTCTTTCTCTAGATTAGATCACTATCTCCCTCTGGTGTCTTTCTCTAGATTAGATCACTATCTCCCTCTGGTACCTTTCTCTAGATTAGATCACTATCTCCCTCTGGTGTCTGTCTCTAGAGTAGATCACTATCTCCCTCTGGTGTCTTTCTCTAGATTAGATCACCATCTCCCTCTGGTGTCTTTCTCTAGATTAGATCACTATCTCCCTCTGGTGTCTTTCTCTAGATTAGATCACTATCTCCCTCTGGTGACTTTCTCTAGATTAGATCACTCTCTCCCTCTGGTGTCTTTCTCTAGATTAGATCACTATCTCCTTCTGGTGACTTTCTCTAGATTAGATCACCATCTCCCTCTGGTGACTTTCTCTAGATTAGATCACTATCTCCCTCTGGTGTCTTTCTCTAGATTAGATCACCATCTCCCTCTGGTGACTTTCTCTAGATTAGATCACTATCTCCCTCTGGTGTCTTTCTCTAGATTAGATCACTATCTCCCTCTGGTGTCTTTCTCTAGATTAGATCACTGTCTCCCTCTGGTGTCTTCCTCTAGATTAGATCACTATCTCCCTCTGGTGACTTTCTCTAGATTAGATCACTATCTCCCTCTGGTGTCTTTCTCTAGATTAGATCACTATCCCCCTCTGGTGTCTTTCTCTAGATTAGATCACCATCTCCCTCTGGTGTCTTTCTCTAGATTAGATCACCATCTCCCTCTGGTGTCTTTCTCTAGATTAGATCACCATCTCCCTCTGGTGTCTTTCTCTAGATTAGATCACTATCTCCCTCTGGTGTCTTTCTCTAGATTAGATCACCATCTCCCTCTGGTGTCTTTCTCTAGATTAGATCACCATCTCCCTCTGGTGTCTTTCTCTAGATTAGATCACTATCTCCCTCTGGTGTCTTTCTCTAGATTAGATCACCATCTCCCTCTGGTGTCTTTCTCTAGATTAGATCACTATCTCCCTCTGGTGTCTTTCTCTAGATTAGATCACCATCTCCCTCTGGTGTCTTTCTCTAGATTAGATCACCATCTCCCTCTGGTGTCTTTCCCTAGATTAGATCACTATCTCCCTCTGGTGTCTTTCTCTAGATTAGATCACCATCTCCCTCTGGTGTCTTTCTCTAGATTAGATCACTATCTCCCTCTGGTGTCTTTCTCTAGAGTAGATCACCATCTCCCTCTGGTGTATTTCTCTAGATTAGATCACTATCTCCCTCTGGTGACTTTCTCTAGATTAGATCACTATCTCCCTCTGGTGTCTTTCTCTAGATTAGATCACTATCTCCCTGTGGTGTCTTTCTCTAGAATAGATCACCATCTCCCTCTGGTGTCTTTCTCTAGATTAGATCACCATCTCCCTCTGGTGACTTTCTCTAGATTAGATCACCATCTCCCTCTGGTGTCTTTCTCTAGATTAGATCACCATCTCCCTCTGGTGACTTTCTCTAGATTAGATCACCATCTCCCTCTGGTGACTTTCTCTAGATTAGATCACCATCTCCCTCTGGTGTCTGTCTCTAGATTAGATCACTATCTCCCTCTGGTGTCTTTCTCTAGATTAGATCACCATCTCCCTCTGGTAACTGTCTCTAGATTAGATCACCATCTCCCTCTGGTGACTTTCTCTAGATTAGATCACCATCTCCCTCTGGTGTCTGTCTCTAGATTAGATCACTATCTCCCTCTGGTGTCTGTCTCTAGATTAGATCACCATCTCCCTCTGGTGTCTATCTCTAGATTAGATCACTGTCTCCCTCTGGTGTCTTTCTCTAGATTAGATCAATATCGCCCTGCAGTGTCTTTCTCTAGATTAGATCACTGTCTCCCTCTGTTTTATTTCTCTAGATTTGATCACTATCTCCCTCTGGTGACTTTCTCTAGATTAGATCACTATCTCCCTCTGGTGTATTTCTCTAGATTAGATCACTATCTCCCTCTGGTGTCTTTCTCTAGATTAGATCACCATCTCCCTCTGGTGTCTTTCTCTAGATTAGATCACCATCTCCCTCTGGTGTCTTTCTCTAGATTAGATCACTATCTCCCTCTGGTGTCTTTCTCTAGATTAGATCACCATCTCCCTCTGGTGTCTTTCTCTAGATTAGATCACCATCTCCCTCTGGTGTCTTTCCCTAGATTAGATCACTATCTCCCTCTGGTGTCTTTCTCTAGATTAGATCACCATCTCCCTCTGGTGTCTTTCTCTAGATTAGATCACTATCTCCCTCTGGTGTCTTTCTCTAGAGTAGATCACCATCTCCCTCTGGTGTATTTCTCTAGATTAGATCACTATCTCCCTCTGGTGACTTTCTCTAGATTAGATCACTATCTCCCTCTGGTGTCTTTCTCTAGATTAGATCACTATCTCCCTGTGGTGTCTTTCTCTAGAATAGATCACCATCTCCCTCTGGTGTCTTTCTCTAGATTAGATCACCATCTCCCTCTGGTGACTTTCTCTAGATTAGATCACCATCTCCCTCTGGTGTCTTTCTCTAGATTAGATCACCATCTCCCTCTGGTGACTTTCTCTAGATTAGATCACCATCTCCCTCTGGTGACTTTCTCTAGATTAGATCACCATCTCCCTCTGGTGTCTGTCTCTAGATTAGATCACTATCTCCCTCTGGTGTCTTTCTCTAGATTAGATCACCATCTCCCTCTGGTGTCTTTCTCTAGATTAGATCACCATCTCCCTCTGGTGACTTTCTCTAGATTAGATCACCATCTCCCTCTGGTGTCTGTCTCTAGATTAGATCACTATCTCCCTCTGGTGTCTGTCTCTAGATTAGATCACCATCTCCCTCTGGTGTCTATCTCTAGATTAGATCACTGTCTCCCTCTGGTGTCTTTCTCTAGATTAGATCAATATCGCCCTGCAGTGTCTTTCTCTAGATTAGATCACTGTCTCCCTCTGTTTTATTTCTCTAGATTAGATCACTATCTCCCTCTGGTGACTTTCTCTAGATTAGATCACTATCTCCCTCTGGTGTATTTCTCTAGATTAGATCACTATCTCCCTCTGGTGTCTTTCTCTAGATTAGATCACCATCTCCCTCTGGTGTCTTTCTCTAGATTAGATCACCATCTCCCTCTGGTGTCTTTCTCTAGATTAGATCACCATCTCCCTCTGGTCACTTTCTCTAGATTAGATCACTATCTCCCTCTGGTGTCTTTCTCTAGATTAGATCACCATCTCCCTCTGGTGTCTTTCTCTAGATTAGATCACCATCTCCCTCTGGTGACTTTCTCTAGATTAGATCACCATCTCCCTCTGGTGTCTTTCTCTAGATTAGATCACTATCTCCCTCTGGTGTCTTTCTCTAGATTAGATCACTATCTCCCTCTGGTGTCTTTCTCTAGATTAGATCACCATCTCCCTCTGGTGTCTTTCTCTAGATTAGATCACCATCTCCCTCTGGTGTCTTTCTCTAGATTAGATCACTCTCTCCCTCTGGTGACTTTCTCTAGATTAGATCACCATCTCCCTCTGGTGTCTTTCTCTAGATTAGATCACCATCTCCCTCTGGTGTCTTTCTCTAGATTAGATCACTCTCTCCCTCTGGTGACTTTCTCTAGATTAGATCACTATCTCCCTCTGGTGTCTTTCTCTAGATTAGATCACTATCTCCCTCTGGTGTCTTTCTCTAGATTAGATCACTATCTCCCTCTGGTGTCTATCTCTAGATTAGATCACCATCTCCCTCTGGTGTCTTTCTCTAGATTAGATCACTATCTCCCTCTGGTGTCTTTCTCTAGATTAGATCACTATCTCCCTCTGGTGTCTATCTCTAGATTAGATCACCATCTCCCTCTGGTGTCTTTCTCTAGATTAGATCACCATCTCCCTCTGGTGTCTTTCTCTAGATTAGATCACCATCTCCCTCTGGTGTCTGTCTCTAGAGTAGATCACCATCTCCCTCTGGTGTCTTTCTCTAGATTAGATCACTATCTCCCTCTGGTGTCTTTCTCTAGATTAGATCACTATCTCCCTCTGGTGTCTTTCTCTAGATTAGATCACTATCTCCCTCTGGTGTCTTTCTCTAGATTAGATCACCATCTCCCTCTGGTGTCTTTCTCTAGATTAGATCACTATCTCCCTCTGGTGTCTTTCTCTAGAGTAGATCACCATCTCCCTCTGGTGTATTTCTCTAGATTAGATCACTATCTCCCTCTGGTGACTTTCTCTAGATTAGATCACTATCTCCCTCTGGTGTCTTTCTCTAGATTAGATCACTATCTCCCTGTGGTGTCTTTCTCTAGAATAGATCACCATCTCCCTCTGGTGTCTTTCTCTAGATTAGATCACCATCTCCCTCTGGTGACTTTCTCTAGATTAGATCACCATCTCCCTCTGGTGTCTTTCTCTAGATTAGATCACCATCTCCCTCTGGTGACTTTCTCTAGATTAGATCACCATCTCCCTCTGGTGACTTTCTCTAGATTAGATCACCATCTCCCTCTGGTGTCTGTCTCTAGATTAGATCACTATCTCCCTCTGGTGTCTTTCTCTAGATTAGATCACCATCTCCCTCTGGTGACTGTCTCTAGATTAGATCACCATCTCCCTCTGGTGACTTTCTCTAGATTAGATCACCATCTCCCTCTGGTGTCTGTCTCTAGATTAGATCACTATCTCCCTCTGGTGTCTGTCTCTAGATTAGATCACCATCTCCCTCTGGTGTCTATCTCTAGATTAGATCACTGTCTCCCTCTGGTGTCTTTCTCTAGATTAGATCAATATCGCCCTGCAGTGTCTTTCTCTAGATTAGATCACTGTCTCCCTCTGTTTTATTTCTCTAGATTAGATCACTATCTCCCTCTGGTGACTTTCTCTAGATTAGATCACTATCTCCCTCTGGTGTATTTCTCTAGATTAGATCACTATCTCCCTCTGGTGTCTTTCTCTAGATTAGATCACCATCTCCCTCTGGTGTCTTTCTCTAGATTAGATCACCATCTCCCTCTGGTGTCTTTCTCTAGATTAGATCACTATCTCCCTCTGGTGTCTTTCTCTAGATTAGATCACCATCTCCCTCTGGTGTCTTTCTCTAGATTAGATCACCATCTCCCTCTGGTGTCTTTCCCTAGATTAGATCACTATCTCCCTCTGGTGTCTTTCTCTAGATTAGATCACCATCTCCCTCTGGTGTCTTTCTCTAGATTAGATCACTATCTCCCTCTGGTGTCTTTCTCTAGAGTAGATCACCATCTCCCTCTGGTGTATTTCTCTAGATTAGATCACTATCTCCCTCTGGTGACTTTCTCTAGATTAGATCACTATCTCCCTCTGGTGTCTTTCTCTAGATTAGATCACTATCTCCCTGTGGTGTCTTTCTCTAGAATAGATCACCATCTCCCTCTGGTGTCTTTCTCTAGATTAGATCACCATCTCCCTCTGGTGACTTTCTCTAGATTAGATCACCATCTCCCTCTGGTGTCTTTCTCTAGATTAGATCACCATCTCCCTCTGGTGACTTTCTCTAGATTAGTTCACCATCTCCCTCTGGTGACTTTCTCTAGATTAGATCACCATCTCCCTCTGGTGTCTGTCTCTAGATTAGATCACTATCTCCCTCTGGTGTCTTTCTCTAGATTAGATCACCATCTCCCTCTGGTGTCTGTCTCTAGATTAGATCACCATCTCCCTCTGGTGACTTTCTCTAGATTAGATCACCATCTCCCTCTGGTGTCTGTCTCTAGATTAGATCACTATCTCCCTCTGGTGTCTGTCTCTAGATTAGATCACCATCTCCCTCTGGTGTCTATCTCTAGATTAGATCACTGTCTCCCTCTGGTGTCTTTCTCTAGATTAGATCAATATCGCCCTGCAGTGTCTTTCTCTAGATTAGATCACTGTCTCCCTCTGTTTTATTTCTCTAGATTAGATCACTATCTCCCTCTGGTGACTTTCTCTAGATTAGATCACTATCTCCCTCTGGTGTATTTCTCTAGATTAGATCACTATCTCCCTCTGGTGTCTTTCTCTAGATTAGATCACCATCTCCCTCTGGTGTCTTTCTCTAGATTAGATCACCATCTCCCTCTGGTGTCTTTCTCTAGATTAGATCACCATCTCCCTCTGGTCACTTTCTCTAGATTAGATCACTATCTCCCTCTGGTGTCTTTCTCTAGATTAGATCACCATCTCCCTCTGGTGTCTTTCTCTAGATTAGATCACCATCTCCCTCTGGTGTCTTTCTCTAGATTAGATCACCATCTCCCTCTGGTGACTTTCTCTAGATTAGATCACCATCTCCCTCTGGTGTCTTTCTCTAGATTAGATCACTATCTCCCTCTGGTGTCTTTCTCTAGATTAGATCACTATCTCCCTCTGGTGTCTTTCTCTAGATTAGATCACCATCTCCCTCTGGTGTCTTTCTCTAGATTAGATCACCATCTCCCTCTGGTGTCTTTCTCTAGATTAGATCACTCTCTCCCTCTGGTGACTTTCTCTAGATTAGATCACCATCTCCCTCTGGTGTCTTTCTCTAGATTAGATCACCATCTCCCTCTGGTGTCTTTCTCTAGATTAGATCACTCTCTCCCTCTGGTGACTTTCTCTAGATTAGATCACTATCTCCCTCTGGTGTCTTTCTCTAGATTAGATCACTATCTCCCTCTGGTGTCTATCTCTAGATTAGATCACTATCTCCCTCTGGTGTCTTTCTCTAGATTAGATCACCATCTCCCTCTGGTGTCTTTCTCTAGATTAGATCACCATCTCCCTCTGGTGTCTGTCTCTAGAGTAGATCACCATCTCCCTCTGGTGTCTTTCTCTAGATTAGATCACTATCTCCCTCTGGTGTCTTTCTCTAGATTAGATCACTATCTCCCTCTGGTGTCTTTCTCTAGATTAGATCACTATCTCCCTCTGGTGTCTTTCTCTAGATTAGATCACCATCTCCCTCTGGTGTCTTTCTCTAGATTAGATCACTATCTCCCTCTGGTGTCTTTCTCTAGAGTAGATCACCATCTCCCTCTGGTGTATTTCTCTAGATTAGATCACTATCTCCCTCTGGTGACTTTCTCTAGATTAGATCACTATCTCCCTCTGGTGTCTTTCTCTAGATTAGATCACTATCTCCCTGTGGTGTCTTTCTCTAGAATAGATCACCATCTCCCTCTGGTGTCTTTCTCTAGATTAGATCACCATCTCCCTCTGGTGACTTTCTCTAGATTAGATCACCATCTCCCTCTGGTGTCTTTCTCTAGATTAGATCACCATCTCCCTCTGGTGACTTTCTCTAGATTAGATCACCATCTCCCTCTGGTGACTTTCTCTAGATTAGATCACCATCTCCCTCTGGTGTCTGTCTCTAGATTAGATCACTATCTCCCTCTGGTGTCTTTCTCTAGATTAGATCACCATCTCCCTCTGGTGACTGTCTCTAGATTAGATCACCATCTCCCTCTGGTGACTTTCTCTAGATTAGATCACCATCTCCCTCTGGTGTCTGTCTCTAGATTAGATCACTATCTCCCTCTGGTGTCTGTCTCTAGATTAGATCACCATCTCCCTCTGGTGTCTATCTCTAGATTAGATCACTGTCTCCCTCTGGTGTCTTTCTCTAGATTAGATCAATATCGCCCTGCAGTGTCTTTCTCTAGATTAGATCACTGTCTCCCTCTGTTTTATTTCTCTAGATTAGATCACTATCTCCCTCTGGTGACTTTCTCTAGATTAGATCACTATCTCCCTCTGGTGTATTTCTCTAGATTAGATCACTATCTCCCTCTGGTGTCTTTCTCTAGATTAGATCACCATCTCCCTCTGGTGTCTTTCTCTAGATTAGATCACCATCTCCCTCTGGTGTCTTTCTCTAGATTAGATCACTATCTCCCTCTGGTGTCTTTCTCTAGATTAGATCACCATCTCCCTCTGGTGTCTTTCTCTAGATTAGATCACCATCTCCCTCTGGTGTCTTTCCCTAGATTAGATCACTATCTCCCTCTGGTGTCTTTCTCTAGATTAGATCACCATCTCCCTCTAGTGTCTTTCTCTAGATTAGATCACTATCTCCCTCTGGTGTCTTTCTCTAGAGTAGATCACCATCTCCCTCTGGTGTATTTCTCTAGATTAGATCACTATCTCCCTCTGGTGACTTTCTCTAGATTAGATCACTATCTCCCTCTGGTGTCTTTCTCTAGATTAGATCACTATCTCCCTGTGGTGTCTTTCTCTAGAATAGATCACCATCTCCCTCTGGTGTCTTTCTCTAGATTAGATCACCATCTCCCTCTGGTGACTTTCTCTAGATTAGATCACCATCTCCCTCTGGTGTCTTTCTCTAGATTAGATCACCAACTCCCTCTGGTGACTTTCTCTAGATTAGATCACCATCTCCCTCTGGTGACTTTCTCTAGATTAGATCACCATCTCCCTCTGGTGTCTGTCTCTAGATTAGATCACTATCTCCCTCTGGTGTCTTTCTCTAGATTAGATCACCATCTCCCTCTGGTGTCTGTCTCTAGATTAGATCACCATCTCCCTCTGGTGACTTTCTCTAGATTAGATCACCATCTCCCTCTGGTGTCTGTCTCTAGATTAGATCACTATCTCCCTCTGGTGTCTGTCTCTAGATTAGATCACTATCTCCCTCTGGTGTCTTTCTCTAGATTAGATCACTATCTCCCTCTGGTGTCTATCTCTAGATTAGATCACCATCTCCCTCTGGTGTCTATCTCTAGATTAGATCACTGTCTCCCTCTGGTGTCTTTCTCTAGATTAGATCAATATCGCCCTGCAGTGTCTTTCTCTAGATTAGATCACTGTCTCCCTCTGTTTTATTTCTCTAGATTAGATCACTATCTCCCTCTGGTGACTTTCTCTAGATTAGATCACTATCTCCCTCTGGTGTATTTCTCTAGATTAGATCACTATCTCCCTCTGGTGTCTTTCTCTAGATTAGATCACCATCTCCCTCTGGTGTCTTTCTCTAGATTAGATCACCATCTCCCTCTGGTGTCTTTCTCTAGATTAGATCACCATCTCCCTCTGGTGTCTTTCTCTAGATTAGATCACCATCTCCCTCTGGTGTCTTTCTCTAGATTAGATCACCATCTCCCTCTGGTCACTTTCTCTAGATTAGATCACTATCTCCCTCTGGTGTCTTTCTCTAGATTAGATCACCATCTCCCTCTGGTGTCTTTCTCTAGATTAGATCACCATCTCCCTCTGGTGTCTTTCTCTAGATTAGATCACCATCTCCCTCTGGTGACTTTCTCTAGATTAGATCACCATCTCCCTCTGGTGTCTTTCTCTAGATTAGATCACTATCTCCCTCTGGTGTCTTTCTCTAGATTAGATCACTATCTCCCTCTGGTGTCTTTCTCTAGATTAGATCACCATCTCCCTCTGGTGTCTTTCTCTAGATTAGATCACCATCTCCCTCTGGTGTCTTTCTCTAGATTAGATCACTCTCTCCCTCTGGTGACTTTCTCTAGATTAGATCACCATCTCCCTCTGGTGTCTTTCTCTAGATTAGATCACCATCTCCCTCTGGTGTCTTTCTCTAGATTAGATCACTCTCTCCCTCTGGTGACTTTCTCTAGATTAGATCACTATCTCCCTCTGGTGTCTTTCTCTAGATTAGATCACTATCTCCCTCTGGTGTCTATCTCTAGATTAGATCACTATCTCCCTCTGGTGTCTTTCTCTAGATTAGATCACCATCTCCCTCTGGTGTCTTTCTCTAGATTAGATCACCATCTCCCTCTGGTGTCTGTCTCTAGAGTAGATCACCATCTCCCTCTGGTGTCTTTCTCTAGATTAGATCACTATCTCCCTCTGGTGTCTTTCTCTAGATTAGATCACTATCTCCCTCTGGTGTCTTTCTCTAGATTAGATCACTATCTCCCTCTGGTGTCTTTCTCTAGATTAGATCACCATCTCCCTCTGGTGTCTTTCTCTAGATTAGATCACTATCTCCCTCTGGTGTCTTTCTCTAGAGTAGATCACCATCTCCCTCTGGTGTATTTCTCTAGATTAGATCACTATCTCCCTCTGGTGACTTTCTCTAGATTAGATCACTATCTCCCTCTGGTGTCTTTCTCTAGATTAGATCACTATCTCCCTGTGGTGTCTTTCTCTAGAATAGATCACCATCTCCCTCTGGTGTCTTTCTCTAGATTAGATCACCATCTCCCTCTGGTGACTTTCTCTAGATTAGATCACCATCTCCCTCTGGTGTCTTTCTCTAGATTAGATCACCATCTCCCTCTGGTGACTTTCTCTAGATTAGATCACCATCTCCCTCTGGTGACTTTCTCTAGATTAGATCACCATCTCCCTCTGGTGTCTGTCTCTAGATTAGATCACTATCTCCCTCTGGTGTCTTTCTCTAGATTAGATCACCATCTCCCTCTGGTGACTGTCTCTAGATTAGATCACCATCTCCCTCTGGTGACTTTCTCTAGATTAGATCACCATCTCCCTCTGGTGTCTGTCTCTAGATTAGATCACTATCTCCCTCTGGTGTCTGTCTCTAGATTAGATCACCATCTCCCTCTGGTGTCTATCTCTAGATTAGATCACTGTCTCCCTCTGGTGTCTTTCTCTAGATTAGATCAATATCGCCCTGCAGTGTCTTTCTCTAGATTAGATCACTGTCTCCCTCTGTTTTATTTCTCTAGATTAGATCACTATCTCCCTCTGGTGACTTTCTCTAGATTAGATCACTATCTCCCTCTGGTGTATTTCTCTAGATTAGATCACCATCTCCCTCTGGTGTCTTTCTCTAGATTAGATCACTATCTCCCTCTGGTGTCTTTCTCTAGATTAGATCACCATCTCCCTCTGGTGTCTTTCTCTAGATTAGATCACCATCTCCCTCTGGTGTCTTTCCCTAGATTAGATCACTATCTCCCTCTGGTGTCTTTCTCTAGATTAGATCACCATCTCCCTCTAGTGTCTTTCTCTAGATTAGATCACTATCTCCCTCTGGTGTCTTTCTCTAGAGTAGATCACCATCTCCCTCTGGTGTATTTCTCTAGATTAGATCACTATCTCCCTCTGGTGACTTTCTCTAGATTAGATCACTATCTCCCTCTGGTGTCTTTCTCTAGATTAGATCACTATCTCCCTGTGGTGTCTTTCTCTAGAATAGATCACCATCTCCCTCTGGTGTCTTTCTCTAGATTAGATCACCATCTCCCTCTGGTGACTTTCTCTAGATTAGATCACCATCTCCCTCTGGTGTCTTTCTCTAGATTAGATCACCAACTCCCTCTGGTGACTTTCTCTAGATTAGATCACCATCTCCCTCTGGTGACTTTCTCTAGATTAGATCACCATCTCCCTCTGGTGTCTGTCTCTAGATTAGATCACTATCTCCCTCTGGTGTCTTTCTCTAGATTAGATCACCATCTCCCTCTGGTGTCTGTCTCTAGATTAGATCACCATCTCCCTCTGGTGACTTTCTCTAGATTAGATCACCATCTCCCTCTGGTGTCTGTCTCTAGATTAGATCACTATCTCCCTCTGGTGTCTGTCTCTAGATTAGATCACTATCTCCCTCTGGTGTCTTTCTCTAGATTAGATCACTATCTCCCTCTGGTGTCTATCTCTAGATTAGATCACCATCTCCCTCTGGTGTCTATCTCTAGATTAGATCACTGTCTCCCTCTGGTGTCTTTCTCTAGATTAGATCAATATCGCCCTGCAGTGTCTTTCTCTAGATTAGATCACTGTCTCCCTCTGTTTTATTTCTCTAGATTAGATCACTATCTCCCTCTGGTGACTTTCTCTAGATTAGATCACTATCTCCCTCTGGTGTATTTCTCTAGATTAGATCACTATCTCCCTCTGGTGTCTTTCTCTAGATTAGATCACCATCTCCCTCTGGTGTCTTTCTCTAGATTAGATCACCATCTCCCTCTGGTGTCTTTCTCTAGATTAGATCACCATCTCCCTCTGGTCACTTTCTCTAGATTAGATCACTATCTCCCTCTGGTGTCTTTCTCTAGATTAGATCACCATCTCCCTCTGGTGTCTTTCTCTAGATTAGATCACCATCTCCCTCTGGTGTCTTTCTCTAGATTAGATCACCATCTCCCTCTGGTGACTTTCTCTAGATTAGATCACCATCTCCCTCTGGTGTCTTTCTCTAGATTAGATCACTATCTCCCTCTGGTGTCTTTCTCTAGATTAGATCACTATCTCCCTCTGGTGTCTTTCTCTAGATTAGATCACCATCTCCCTCTGGTGTCTTTCTCTAGATTAGATCACCATCTCCCTCTGGTGTCTTTCTCTAGATTAGATCACTCTCTCCCTCTGGTGACTTTCTCTAGATTAGATCACCATCTCCCTCTGGTGTCTTTCTCTAGATTAGATCACTATCTCCCTCTGGTGTCTTTCTCTAGATTAGATCACTCTCTCCCTCTGGTGACTTTCTCTAGATTAGATCACTATCTCCCTCTGGTGTCTTTCTCTAGATTAGATCACTATCTCCCTCTGGTGTCTATCTCTAGATTAGATCACTATCTCCCTCTGGTGTCTTTCTCTAGATTAGATCACCATCTCCCTCTGGTGTCTTTCTCTAGATTAGATCACCATCTCCCTCTGGTGTCTGTCTCTAGAGTAGATCACCATCTCCCTCTGGTGTCTTTCTCTAGATTAGATCACTATCTCCCTCTGGTGTCTTTCTCTAGATTAGATCACTATCTCCCTCTGGTGTCTTTCTCTAGATTAGATCACTATCTCCCTCTGGTGTCTTTCTCTAGATTAGATCACTATCTCCCTCTGGTGTCTTTCTCTAGATTAGATCACCATCTCCCTCTGGTGTCTTTCTCTAGATTAGATCACTATCTCCCTCTGGTGTCTTTCTCTAGATTAGATCACTATCTCCCTCTGGTGTCTTTCTCTAGATTAGATCACTATCTCCCTCTGGTGTCTTTCTCTAGATTAGATCACCATCTCCCTCTGGTGTCTTTCTCTAGATTAGATCACCATCTCCCTCTGGTGTCTTTCTCTAGATTAGATCACTATCTCCCTCTGGTGTCTTTCTCTAGATTAGATCACTATCTCCCTCTGGTGTCTTTCTCTAGATTAGATCACCATCTCCCTCTGGTGTCTTTCTCTAGATTAGATCACTATCTCCCTCTGGTGACTTTCTCTAGATTAGATCACCATCTCCCTCTGGTGTCTTTCTCTAGATTAGATCACTATCTCCCTCTGGTGTCTTTCTCTAGATTAGATCACTATCTCCCTCTGGTGTCTTTCTCTAGATTAGATCACTATCTCCCTCTGGTGTCTTTCTCTAGATTAGATCACTATCTCCCTCTGGTGTCTTTCTCTAGATTAGATCACTATCTCCCTCTGGTGTCTATCTCTAGATTAGATCACTATCTCCCTCTGGTGTCTTTCTCTAGATTAGATCACCATCTCCCTCTGGTGTCTTTCTCTAGATTAGATCACCATCTCCCTCTGGTGTCTGTCTCTAGAGTAGATCACCATCTCCCTCTGGTGTCTTTCTCTAGATTAGATCACTATCTCCCTCTGGTGTCTTTCTCTAGATTAGATCACTATCTCCCTCTGGTGTCTTTCTCTAGATTAGATCACTATCTCCCTCTGGTGTCTTTCTCTAGATTAGATCACCATCTCCCTCTGGTGTGTTTCTCTAGATTTGATCACCATCTCCCTCTGGTGTGTTTCTCTAGATTAGATCACTATCTCCCTCTGGTGTCTTTCTCTAGATTAGATCACTATCTCCCTCTGGTGTATTTCTCTAGATTAGATCACCATCTCCCTCTGGTGTCTTTCTCTAGATTAGATCACTATCTCCCTCTGGTGTATTTCTCTAGATTAGATCACTATCTCCCTCTGGTGACTTTCTCTAGATTAGATCACCATCTCCCTCTGGTGTCTTTCTCTAGATTAGATCACTATCTCCCTCTGGTGTCTTTCTCTAGATTAGATCACCATCTCCCTCTGGTGACTTTCTCTAGATTAGATCACTATTTCCCTCTGGTGTCTTTCTCTAGAGTAGATCACTATCTCCCTCTGGTGTCTGTCTCTAGATTAGATCACTATCTCCCTCTGGTGTCTTTCTCTAGATTAGATCACTATCTCCCTCTGGTGTCTTTCTCTAGATTAGATCACTATCTCCATATGGTGTCTTTCTCTAGATTAGATCACCATCTCCCTCTGGTGTCTTTCTCTAGATTAGATCACCATCTCCCTCTGGTGTGTTTCTCTAGATTAGATCACCATCTCCCTCTGGTGTCTTTCTCTAGATTAGATCACTATCTCCCTCTGGTGTCTATCTCTAGATTAGATCACTATCTCCCTCTGGTGTCTTTCTCTAGATTAGATCACCATCTCCCTCTGGTGTCTATCTCTAGATTAGATCACTATCTCCCTCTGGTGTCTTTCTCTAGATTAGATCACTGTCTCCCTCTGGTGTCTTTCTCTAGATTAGATCACCATCTCCCTCTGGTGTGTTTCTCTAGATTAGATCACTATTTCCCTCTGGTGTCTTTCTCTAGATTAGATCACCATCTCCCTATGGTGTCTTTCTCTAGATTAGATCACTATCTCCCTCTGGTGTCTTTCTCTAGATTAGATCACCATCTCCCTCTGGTGTCTTTCTCTAGATTAGATCACCATCTCCCTCTGGTGACTTTCTCTAGATTAGATCACCATCTCCCTCTGGTGTCTTTCTCTAGATTAGATCACCATCTCCCTCTGGTGTCTTTCTCTAGATTAGATCACCATCTCCCTCTGGTGACTTTCTCTAGATTAGATCACTATCTCCCTCTGGTGTATTTCTCTAGATTAGATCACCATCTCCCTCTGGTGTATTTCTCTAGATTAGATCAACATCTCCCTCTGGTGTCTTTCTCTAGATTAGATCACCATCTCCCTCTGGTGTATTTCTCTAGATTAGATCACTATCTCCCTCTGGTGTCTTTCTCTAGATTAGATCACTATCTCCCTCTGGTGTCTTTCTCTAGATTAGATCACTATCTCCCTCTGGTGTATTTCTCTAGATTAGATCATTATCTCCCTCTGGTGTCTTTCTCTAGATTAGATCACTATCTCCCTCTGGTGTATTTCTCTAGATTAGATCACTATCTCCCTCTGGTGTCTTTCTCTAGATTAGATCACTATCTCCCTCTGGTGTCTATCTCTAGATTAGATCACCATCTCCCTCTGGTGTCTATCTCTAGATTAGATCACTATCTCCCTGTGGTGTCTTTCTCTAGAATAGATCAATATCGCCCTGCAGTGTCTTTCTCTAGATTACATCACTGTCTCCCTCTGTTTTATTTCTCTAGATTAGATCACTATCTCCCTCTGGTCACTTTCTCTAGATTAGATCACTGTCTCCCTCTGGTCACTTTCTCTAGATTAGATCACCATCTCCCTCTGGTGTCTTTCTCTAGATTAGATCACTATCTCCCTCTGGTGTATTTCTCTAGATTAGATCACCATCTCCCTCTGGTGTCTTTCTCTAGATTAGATCACTATCTCCCTCTGGTGACTTTCTCTAGATTAGATCACCATCTCACTCTGGTGTCTTTCTCTAGATTAGATCACCATCTCCCTCTGGTGTCTTTCTCTAGATTAGATCACTATCTCCCTCTGGTGTCTTTCTCTAGATTAGATCACCATCTCCCTCTGGTGTCTTTCTCTAGATTAGATCACTATCTCCCTCTGGTGACTTTCTCTAGATTAGATCACTATCTCCCTCTGGTGTCTTTCTCTAGATTAGATCACTATCTCCCTCTGGTGTCTTTCTCTAGATTAGATCACCATCTCCCTCTGGTGACTTTCTCTAGATTAGATCACTATCTCCCTCTGGTGTATTTCTCTAGATTAGATCACCATCTCCCTCTGGTGACTTTCTCTAGATTAGATCACTATCTCCCTCTGGTGTCTTTCTCTAGATTAGATCACTATCTCCCTCTGGTGTCTATCTCTAGATTAGATCACCATCTCCCTCTGGTGACTTTCTCTAGATTAGATCACTATCTCCCTCTGGTGTCTTTCTCTAGATTAGATCACTATCTCCCTCTGGTGTCTATCTCTAGATTAGATCACCATCTCCCTCTGGTGTCTTTCTCTAGATTAGATCACTATCTCCCTCTGGTGTCTTTCTCTAGATTAGATCACCATCTCCCTCTGGTGTCTTTCTCTAGATTAGATCACTATCTCCCTCTGGTGTCTGTCTCTAGATTAGATCACCATCTCCCTCTGGTGTCTATCTCTAGATTAGATCACCATCTCCCTCTGGTGTCTTTCTCTAGATTAGATCACCATCTCCCTCTGGTGTCTATCTCTAGATTAGATCACTATCTCCCTCTGGTGACTTTCTCTAGATTAGATCACCATCTCCCTCTGGTGTCTATCTCTAGATTAGATCACCATCTCCCTCTGGTGTCTTTCTCTAGATTAGATCACCATCTCCCTCTGGTGTCTATCTCTAGATTAGATCACTATCTCCCTGTGGTGTCTTTCTCTAGATTACATCACTGTCTCCCTCTGTTTTATTTCTCTAGATTAGATCACTATCTCCCTCTGGTCACTTTCTCTAGATTAGATCACTGTCTCCCTCTGGTCACTTTCTCTAGATTAGATCACCATCTCCCTCTGGTGTCTTTCTCTAGATTAGATCACCATCTCCCTCTAGTGTCTTTCTCTAGATTAGATCACTATCTCCCTCTGGTGTCTTTCTCTAGATTAGATCACCATCTCCCTCTGGTGACTTTCTCTAGATTAGATCACCATCTCCCTCTGGTGTCTTTCTCTAGATTAGATCACTATCTCCCTCTGGTGTCTTTCTCTAGATTAGATCACCATCTCCCTCTGGTGACTTTCTCTAGATTAGATCACTATCTCCCTCTGGTGTCTGTCTCTAGATTAGATCACCATCTCCCTCTGGTGTCTTTCTCTAGATTAGATCACCATCTCCCTCTGGTGTCTTTCTCTAGATTAGATCACCATCTCCCTCTGGTGTCTTTCTCTAGATTAGATCACTATCTCCCTCTGGTGACTTTCTCTAGATTAGATCACCATCTCCCTCTGGTGTCTTTCTCTAGATTAGATCACCATCTCCCTCTGGTGTCTTTCTCTAGATTAGATCACCATCTCCTTCTGGTGTCTGTCTCTAGATTAGATCACTATCTCCCTCTGGTGTATTTCTCTAGATTAGATCACCATCTCCCTCTGGTGACTTTCTCTAGATTAGATCACCATCTCCCTCTGGTATCTTTCTCTAGATTAGATCACTATCTCCCTCTGGTGTATTTCTCTAGATTAGATCACTATCTCCCTCTGGTGTCTATCTCTAGATTAGATCACTATCTCCCTCTGGTGTCTTTCTCTAGATTAGATCACCATCTCCCTCTGGTGTCTTTCTCTAGATTAGATCACTATCTCCCTCTGGTGACTTTCTCTAGATTAGATCACTATCTCCCTCTGGTGTCTGTCTCTAGATTAGATCACCATCTCCCTCTGGTGTCTTTCTCTAGATTAGATCACCATCTCCCTCTGGTGTCTATCTCTAGATTAGATCACCATCTCCCTCTGGTGTCTATCTCTAGATTAGATCACTATCTCCCTGTGGTGTCTTTCTCTAGAATAGATCAATATCGCCCTGCAGTGTCTTTCTCTAGATTACATCACTGTCTCCCTCTGTTTTATTTCTCTAGATTAGATCACTATCTCCCTGTGACGTCTTTCTTTAGATTAGATCACCATCTCCCTCTGGTGTCGTTCTCTAGATTAGATCACTATCTCGCTGTGGTGTCTTTCTCCAGATTACATCACTATCCCCCTCTCGTGCCTTGCTCTAGTTTAGATAACTGTCTCTTTCTGTTGTATTTCTCTAGATTAGATCACTATCTCCTTCAGGTGTCTGTCTCCAGATTAGATCAGGATGTCACTATGGTACCTTTCTCTAGATTAGATCACTGTCTCCTTCAGGTGTCTGTCTCCAGATTAGATCAGGATGTCACTATGGTGCCTTTCCCTAGATTAGATCACTACATCCCTGTGGTGTCTTTTTCTAGAGTAGATCACTCTCTTCCTCTGGTGACTTTCTCTAGATTAGATCACTATCTCCCTCTGGTGTATTTCTCTAGATTAGATCACTATCTCCCTCTGGTCTCTTTCTCTAGAGTAGATCACTATCTCCCTCTGGTGTCTTTCTCTAGATTAGATCACCATCTCCCTCTGGTGTCTTTCTCTCGATTAGATCACTATCTCCCTCTGGTGCCTTTCTCTAGAGTAGATCACTATCTCCCTCTGGTGTCTTTCTCTAGATTAGATCACTATCTCCCTCTGGTGTCTTTCTCTAGATTAGATCACCATCTCCCTCTGGTGTCTTTCTCTAGATTAGATCACCATCTCCCTCTGGTGTCTTTCTCTAGATTAGATCACTATCTCCCTCTGGTCTCTTTCTCTAGATTAGATCACTATTTCCCTCTGGTGTCTTTCTCTAGATTAGATCACCATCTCCCTCTGGTGTCTTTCTCTAGATTAGATCACTATCTCCCTCTGGTGCCTTTCTCTAGATTAGATCACTATCTCCCTCTGGTCTCTTTCTCTAGATTAGATCACTATTTCCCTCTGGTGTCTTTCTCTAGATTAGATCACCATCTCCCTCTGGTGTCTTTCTCTAGATTAGATCACTATCTCCCTCTGGTACCTTTCTCTAGTTTAGATCACTCTCTCCCTATGGTGTCTGTCTCTAGATTTGATCAGCATCTCCTCATGGTGCCTATCTCTATATTAGATCACTATCTCCCTATGGTGTCTTCTCTAGAATAGATAACCATCTCACTATGCTGTCTTTCTCTAGAGTAGATCACTCTCTCTCTCTGGTGTCTTTCTCTAGAGTAGATCACTCTCTCTCTCTGGTGTCTTTCTCTAGAGTAGATCACTCTCTCTCTCTGGTGTCTTTCTCTAGATAAGATCACTATCTCCCTCTGGTGTCTTTCTCTAGAGTAGATCACTCTCTCTCTCTGGTGTCTTTCTCTAGATAAGATCACCATCTCCCTCTGGTGTCTTTCCATTGATTAGATCACTGTCTCCCTCTGGTGTCTTTCTCTAGATTAGATCACTATCTCCCCCTTGTGCCTTTCTCTAGATTAGATCACTGTCTCTTTCTGGCGTCTTTCTCGAGATTACATCGCTAACTCTCTATGATTCCTTTCTATAGATTAGATCAGTATGAGGCTATGGTGCGTTTCCCTCGATTAGATCACTACATCCCTGTGTTGTCTTTCTCTAGATTAGATCACCATCTCCCTCTGGAGTCGTTCTCTAGTTTAGATCACTATTTTCCTATGTTGCCTTTCTCTAGATGAGATCACTATATTCCAATGTATTTCTCTAGAGTAGATCACTATCTGCCTCTGGTGTCTTTCTCTAGATTAGATCACTATCTCCCTCTGGTGTCTTTCTCTCAATTAGATCACTATCTCCCTCTGGTGTCTTTCTCTAGAGTAGATCACCATCTCCCTCTGGTGTCTTTCTCTAGATTAGATCACTATCTCCCTCTGGTGTCTTTCTCTAGATTAGATCACTATCTCCCTCTGGTGCCTCTCACTGTTTAGAATTAATCAATATATCTCAATGGGGTCTATCTCTAGATTAGATCATTATCTCCCTATGGTGCCTTTCTCTAGATTAGATCATTATCACTCTATGGTGCCTTTCTCCAGATTGGATCAGTATCTCCCTATGTTGTCTTTCTCTAGATTAGATGAGTATCTCCCTCTGGTGTCTCTCGCTGTCGAGATTTAATTAGTATCCCTCTATGGTGTCCCTCGCTCTCTAGATTAGATCACTATATCCCTATGGTGCCTCTCTCTCTAGAATTAATCAGTATCTCTTTATGGGGTCTATCTCTAGATTAGATCAGTATCTGTCTATGGTGTCTATCTCTAGATTAGATCAGTATCAGTCTATGGTGCCTTTATCTAGATTAGATTAGTATCTCTCTCTGGTGTCTTCCTCTAGATTAGATCACTATCTCCCTCTGATGTCTTTCTCTAGAATAGATCACCATCTCCCTCTGGTGTCTTTCTCTAGATTAGATCACCATCTCCCTCTAGTGTCTTTCTCTAGAATAGATCACTATCTCCCTCTGGTGTCTTCCTCTAGATTAGATCACTATCTCCCTCTGGTGTCTTCCTCTAGATTAGATCACTATCTCCCTCTGATGTCTTTCTCTAGATTAGATCACCATCTCCCTCTGGTACCTTTCTCTAGATTAGATCACTATCTCCCTCTGGTGTCTTCCTCTAGATTAGATCACTATCTCCCTCTGATGTCTTTCTCTAGAATAGATCACCATCTCCCTCTAGTGTCTGTTTCTAGATTTGATCAGTATATCTTCATCGTGTCTATCTCTGGATTATATCCGTGTTTCTCTATGGTGTGTCTCACTCTCTGGATTAGTTCAGTATCTCTCTATGGTGTCTTTCTATAGATTAGTTCGGTGTTTCTCTATGATGTCTATCGCTCTCTCTCTAGGTTAGATCAGCATCTCTTCTCCGTGTCTGTTTCTAGATTTGATCAGTATATCTTCATCGTGTCTATCTCTGGATTATATCCGTGTTTCTCTATGGTGTGTCTCACTCTCTGGATTAGTTCAGTATCTCTCTATGGTGTCTTTCTATAGATTAGTTCGGTGTTTCTCTATGATGTCTATCTCTCTCTCTCTAGGTTAGATCAGCATCTCTTCTCCGTGTCTGTTTCTAGATTTGATCAGTATATCTTCATCGTGTCTATCTCTGGATTATATCCGTGTTTCTCTATGGTGTGTCTCACTCTCTGGATTAGTTCAGTATCTCTCCATGGTGTCTATCTCTCACTCTCTAGATTAGATCAGCATCCCTTCTTAGATTCTGTCTCTAGATTAGATCAGCATCGCTTCATAGTGTCTATCTCTGGATTCGATCAGTATCTCTCTATGGTGTTCTTGCTCTCTAGATTAGATCAGTACCTCTCTATGGTGCCTTTCTCTAGATTAGATCAGTATCTCCCTATGATGTCTTTTTTAGATTAGATTACTATCTACCTCTGGTGTCCTTCTCTAGATTAGATCACAATATCCCTCTTGTGCCTCTCACTGTCTAGAATTAATCAATATATCTCAATGGTGTCTATCTCTAGATTAGATCAGTATCCCCCTATGGTGCCTTTCTCTAGATTAGATCACTATCTCCCTCTGGTGCCTCTCACTGTTTAGAATTAATCAATATATCTCAATGGGGTCTATCTCTAGATTAGATCATTATCTCCCTATGGTGCCTTTCTCTAGATTAGATCATTATCACTCTATGGTGCCTTTCTCCAGATTGGATCAGTATCTCCCTATGTTGTCTTTCTCTAGATTAGATGAGTATCTCCCTCTGGTGTCTCTCGCTGTCGAGATTTAATTAGTATCCCTCTATGGTGTCCCTCGCTCTCTAGATTAGATCACTATATCCCTATGGTGCCTCTCTCTCTAGAATTAATCAGTATCTCTTTATGGGGTCTATCTCTAGATTAGATCAGTATCTGTCTATGGTGTCTATCTCTAGATTAGATCAGTATCAGTCTATGGTGCCTTTATCTAGATTAGATTAGTATCTCTCTCTGGTGTCTTCCTCTAGATTAGATCACTATCTCCCTCTGGTGTCTTTCTCTAGAGTAGATCACCATCTCCCTCTGGTGTCTTTCTCTAGAGTAGATCACCATCTCCCTCTGGTGTCTTTCTCTAGATTAGATCACTATCTCCCTCTTATGCCTTTCTCTAGATTAGATCACTGTCTCTTTCTGGTGTCTTTCTTGAGATTACATCGCTAACTCTCTATGATTCCTTTCTATAGATTAGATCAGTATGAGGCTATGGTGCCTTTCCCTCGATTAGATCACTACATCCCTGTGTTGTCTTTCTCTAGATTAGATCACCATCTCCCTCTGGTGTCTTTCTCTAGATTAGATCACCATCTCCCTCTGGTGTCTTTCTCTAGATTAGATCACCATCTCCCTCTGGTGTATTTCTCTAGATTAGATCACCATCTCCCTCTGGTGTCTTTCTCTAGATTAGATCACCATCTCCCTCTGGAGTCGTTCTCTAGTTTAGATCACTATTTTCCTATGTTGCCTTTCTCTAGATGAGATCACTATATTCCAATGTATTTCTCTAGAGTAGATCACTATCTGCCTCTGGTGTCTTTCTCTAGAGTAGATCACCATCTCCCTCTGGTGTCTTTCTCTAGAGTAGATCACCATCTCCCTCTGGTGTCTTTCTCTAGATTAGATCACTATCTCCCTCTGGTGTCTTTCTCTAGATTAGATCACTATCTCCCTCTGGTGCCTCTCACTGTTTAGAATTAATCAATATATCTCAATGGGGTCTATCTCTAGATTAGATCATTATCTCCCTATGGTGCCTTTCTCTAGATTAGATCATTATCACTCTATGGTGCCTTTCTCCAGATTGGATCAGTATCTCCCTATGTTGTCTTTCTCTAGATTAGATGAGTATCTCCCTCTGGTGTCTCTCGCTGTCGAGATTTAATTAGTATCCCTCTATGGTGTCCCTCGCTCTCTAGATTAGATCACTATATCCCTATGGTGCCTCTCTCTCTAGAATTAATCCGTATCTCTTTATGGGGTCTATCTCTAGATTAGATCAGTATCTTTCTATGGTGTCTATCTCTGGATTAGATCAGTATCAGTCTATGGTGCCTTTATCTAGATTAGATTAGTATCTCTCTCTGGTGTCTTCCTCTAGATTAGATCACTATCTCCCTCTGATGTCTTTCTCTAGAATAGATCACCATCTCCCTCTGGTGTCTTTCTCTAGATTAGATCACCATCTCCCTCTGGTGTCTTTCTCTAGATTAGATCACCATCTCCCTCTGGTGTCTTTCTCTAGATTAGATCACTATCTCCCTCTGGTGACTTTCTCTAGATTAGATCACCATCTCCCTCTGGTGACTTTCTCTAGATTAGATCACCATCTCCCTCTGGTGTCTTTCTCTAGATTAGATCACCATCTCCCTCTGGTGTCTTTCTCTAGATTAGATCACCATCTCCCTCTGGTGTCTTTCTCTAGATTAGATCACCATCTCCCTCTGGTGTCTTTCTCTAGATTAGATCACCATCTCCCTCTGGTGTCTTTCTCTAGATTAGATCACCATCTCCCTCTGGTGTCTTTCTCTAGATTAGATCACTATCTCCCTCTGGTGTCTTTCTCTAGATTAGATCACCATCTCCCTCTGGTGTCTTTCTCTAGATTAGATCACTATCTCCCTCTGGTGTCTTTCTCTAGATTAGATCACCATCTCCCTCTGGTGTCTTTCTCTAGATTAGATCACTATCTCCCTCTGGTGTCTTTCTCTAGATTAGATCACTATCTCCCTCTGGTGTATTTCTCTAGATTAGATCACCATCTCCCTCTGGTACCTTTCTCTAGATTAGATCACTATCTCCCTCTGGTGTCTTTCTCTAGATTAGATCACTATCTCCCTCTGGTGTCTTTCTCTAGATTAGATCACTGTCTCCTTCTGGTGTCGTTCTCTAGATTAGATCACCATCTCCCTCTGGTGTCTTTCTCTAGATTAGATCACCATCTCCCTCTGGTGTCTTTCTCTAGATTAGATCACCATCTCACTCTGGTGTCTTTCTCTAGATTAGATCACTATCTCCATATGGTGTCTGTCTCTAGATTAGATCACTATCTCCCTCTGGTGTCTTCCTCTAGATTAGATCACCATCTCCCTCTGGTGTCTTTCTCTAGATTAGATCACCATCTCCCTCTGGTGACTTTCTCTAGATTAGATCACTATCTCCCTCTGGTGTCTTTCTCTAGATTAGATCACCATCTCACTCTGGTGTCTTTCTCTAGATTAGATCACTATCTCCATATGGTGTCTGTCTCTAGATTAGATCACTATTTCCCTCTGGTGTCTTTCTCTAGATTAGATCACTATCTCCCTCTGGTGTCTGTCTCTAGATTAGATCACCATCTCCCTCTGGTGTCTGTCTCTAGATTAGATCACCATCTCACTCTGGTGTCTTTCTCTAGATTAGATCACTATCTCCATATGGTGTCTGTCTCTAGATTAGATCAGTATATCTCAATTTCTTTCTCTAGATTTGATCACCATCTCCCTCTGGTATCTTCCTCTGGATTAGATCATTGTCTCCCTCTGGTGTCTTTCTGTAGATTAGATCACTATCTCTCTGTGGTGTCTTTCTCTAGATTAGGTCAATATATCGCAATGTCTTTTTCTGGATTAGATCACAGTCTCCCTATGATGTCTGTCTCTAGATTTGATCAGGATCTCCTCATAATGTCTATCTCTAGATTAGTTTGCTATCTCCCTATAGTGTCTCTCTATCTAGATTAAGTCAGTATCTCTCTGTGGTTTCTTTCTGGTTTGGATCAGCATGTGCCTGTGGTGTAATTGCTTCCTGGTTTGGATTGGTATCTCTCTCTGATGTCTCTCTGTAGATTAGATCAGTATATCTCTATAGTGTTTCCCTTCCTCGATTAGATTGGTGTGTTTCTATGGTCCCCCTCTCTTGATTAGATTGGTATCTCTCTATGATCTCTGTCTTGATTAGAACAGTATCTCTTTATGTTGTATCTCTCTCTAGGTTAGATCAGTATTTCGCTAATGACCTCAATGTGTAGTTATAAGTCTTTGTGCTCTATGACGCAGGATGCTGGAATTGCTTTTGGTGACTGCAATCATGCCAGTTAACAAGTATTTGTGTCTCTCTTTCAGTACGTGGTAGCGGGATCCTTGCTAATTCATTTGATTTATTCCAAAAAGACGGTCAGTGTAAGTATTTAATTTAACAGTATATTCCAGTCCTGTCAGCGGTGGGAAGTGTGGCGGGCAGGTGAACTTAATATGGCAGGAAGCCAAAAATATGCTTCCCAACATTGGTATGAACGGTCAGAATTTTGTTCTCTGGAATTTGAAGATAGGTTAAAGGTGGGTCAAGCTTCCCGACACAATGTCAGGAAGCCTTTTTGCATACATTAGCATCTCATGTATGCTCATTAAACGGCCACCTTGCTGGAATTGAGATCCCCCTCCAAGTTAAGCTCCCTGCCAGTGAGAATTTAGAATGTTCAGTGTTACGACTGTGCACCTGACGAGCTTCACTTCTTCCATGAATTTCAGCTCATCAGATGCTCCTTTCACTTCCTTGAGGATCGCTCATAACTTCACTCATATTGGTTGCCAGCAGCAAAATCTGCACCAGGGCTGACATGGGAAGCGGGGCCAACAGGATTGAGAGGAAGAGGGGAGCGGAGGCAGGATAAGGGAGGGAGGACCAGTGGTAAGGGTGAGAGGGTGTCGTAGGAAGGAAGACAGACTGTCCGGGGCATGTCTAGGAAGCTGTCCTGGGAAGGAAGACAGACTGTCTGGGACGTGTTTAGAAGGGCGTCTGGGGAAGGAAGCCAGACTGTCCTGGGCATGTTAGAAAGGTAAGGATGTACGCATCTCTTGGTCCCATTGTAGGGCGGTGAAGGGCCTCTCTGGGTAGTGAGCATCACAGATGTCTCTAAAAGACATGGTCCGTGAGCTCTTCAATTTGGTCCTAGGGGTTTGAAGGAGGGTACTGGGACTCCGAAGGCACATTCAGAGGAGCGACTTGTATCTGGTCAGGTGGAAGTGCTAGGCTTATGGTGGGGTAGAGGATGGTCTCATGGAGGAGGTGTCTGAAAGTCAGGGTACAGCTGGTCTCAAGAACGGGAGGGGCCATGATCCAGAGGAGCATGGGGCACATTGAGAATGAAGGGAGCAGGAGAGAGCAGGAATGGCAACATAAACGATAATTGGGTCCAGGGTAACGGTGGTGGTGGGGGAGGAGGCTGAATGTTTACAGGAGGGAGAGGAATGAGATGGGTGTGATTGGGGGTGGAGGATGGGGGAACTTGGTGGGTAACGGGGGTATGGTAGAATGTGTTGGAAGCACTGCCAAACCTCAAATACACCATCTTTAATATCTAAAAGTTGTTGCAGAGTTGCTAAAACCTCACAAGTAATTGATATGGGAGATTCTCAGAATGGGTGGGGGGTTAATGGCTTGTCTTTTGGACCGAGTAAAGGGCATCTTATTAATTATTAGTTCACTCCATGAAGAACCAGGCTCAGCTGAGCTCTCCTCTCAAAGTTCCAATGGAAATAACTCAGCATTCTCCATGTCTAATGGGTAATTTCCAGCGAGAATCCATCAGGGTGTGGAGCTGCCATTTATTCTATGTGATTTGCCATCTGTTGCTATTAGAGACAGAGATAAAAGGAAGCAGGGAGGCCAATGCCTCCAAGGGGCATGGGTGTGGATGGTAATAAACTCCCGACTCCGAACATCAATCCTCGTAAATGGTCATGTGGTAAGTCTTTCTATGATACAACGGCAGTGGTCTCTCTTTTGAGCCTTGAGAGTATTGGAGGCAAGCTGGAGGGAGGGTTCGTACGTGGCTCTCATCACCCCGGCCAATGTCTCCACGCACAATTGTGTATGAACAGGAGGAACACCCACCCCGGCCCTTGGAAGGAGTAGGGTGGGGTGGGGATGCCATGTCTAGACCTGGCCAGGTGAAGGGCTTAGCCCTGGCCCACTGGCTTTGAGATGGATGGAAACCTGTAAAGGATATGCTGACTGAATTTATTACTTCAGTGCCTTCACAGATCCACTGAGGTGTCGATAGTGAAGGCTGCAGGCAACCCTGCTTGTACTGGCTCTCATCTGTATGAGAAGGAGGGCCTTTCGCAGGTTGGCACAGGACCAAGGGGAGCAATGGCCTGAGCGGCAAGAGGAAGTGAGACCTCAAGGTCAAAATGCTGGCAAATAAGGTCCATTGCAACAGTAACCTTTGGTCCAATCATGGGGTGTATTGCAGGCAGTCCTCTTAGCGAGAAATGAGTGAGAGGCAATGCAGGAGGCACCTTCATTTGTCCTAGGATGTGGTTGCTCACATCTGCTAGCTTCTCCAGGATGAGCTATGGCCACAGAGGCTTAGAGGGAACCCCATGCTGGTCGCCTTCAACTTCTTTGCCAGTGGATCTTTCCACTAGGAACTTGTGCGGCATCTCCCTGTCAGCGGACACACAAGTGCATACAAGAAGTCATAGATGCTTCATTCAGGAGAGCACACCAATTTGTACAATTCTGCCTGGATTCCAAAAGCTAGGCTGCAAGAGTGTTGGGATTTGCAGCAATCTCAGATTTCCTGCCAACTGCAGGGTGTGGCCTTGAGAGCAACAGCCTGTCAAACAAAAAAATCTCTTTGAACGTGCAGCTCCTATGTGATCGCAGAAGGCAAACCCTACATGTTTGTGCTTGGTTCCCAGGGAGCTCTCACGATGCCTACATTCTAAGCCACAGGCTTTTGAAGAATCTCGGAGGTTACAGGGTTGGATCCTGAGGGACAAGGGATAACCCCCAGAAGACCTAGATGATGTCGCCAGTTCACCGTCCAGACGGCTGCTGAGAAGATCAACAATGATGCACATGCCTCCACCAGGTCCTGATTGGGCGGATACAGTAGGTCTGATAAAGATGATATCCAGATGTTTGGACCACTCAGGTGGGGCTCTGCAATACTCACCACGGAGTCTGCCCTGGGTCATCATTGTGTGCTGTGCTCTGCACAACCTGGTGATTCAAAGGGGGCTGTCTTGCCTGAGAGAGTTGTGGAGGAGGGAGATGTCTCCTCCGACAAGGAGGATGTTGAAGGGGATGGAGCTGACGAGGGCCAGAGGCCATAGCAGGGGTACGACATGGCAGATGTGTTTGTGCCAATCTGATAGCTACCAGATTCCAGGCAGAGTAAGCTGCTGACACATTTGTTTAACTTTTTGGTTTTCTGTCCTGTTGGTTTGATCCTTTGCAGGTGGCAAACTGCTAAAATGCAGAGCTTTGACGCTAAATGCGCACATTAAAACCTGCACAGCACTGATGACCTCATGCATCTCTAAGTAGAATTGTGATTTTGTGCATGCCCTCACAACGTCCATGTGCATAGCAGCTTAGAAGCAATATCAAATCTAAAGTTGCCAGGCATGCTGCCAAACCAGAGGCAAAATGGCAGAGAGCTCTTTCAAGCAGAGCCATAGATGGGTCCACAGTATGAGAATACCATCTGACCCCTTGATATCGCTGCTGCATGCAGATTTTTTTTATCCTGTCACAGAATGTGGGCTTCACTGGCTGAGCCAGCATTTATTGCCCATCCCTAATTGCCCCTGAGAAGGTGGTGGCAAGCTGCCTTCTTTAACCGCTGCAGTCCACGTGGTGTAGTCACACCCACAGTGCTGTTAGAGAGTTGTTCCAGAATTTTGACCCAGCGACAGTGAAGGAACTGATATATTTCCAGGTCAGGATGGTGTGTGGCTCGGCGAGAAAGTTCCAGGTGGTGGAGTTCCCATGTGTCTGCTGCTTTTGTTCATCTAGATGGTAGGAGTCATGGATTTCGAAGGTGCTATTGAAGGAGCCTTGGTGAATTCCTGCAGTGTATCTTGTAGATGGTACACACGCTGCTGCTACTGTACGTCGGTGGTGGAGGGAGTGAATGTTTGTGGATGGGGAGCCAATCAAGTGGGGCTGCTTTGTCCTGGATGGTGTCGAGCTTCTTCAGTGTTGTTGGATCTGCACTCATCCAGGCAAGTGGAGAGTGTTCCATCACACTCCTGACTTGTGCCTTGTCGATGGTGGACAGGCTTTGGGGAGTCAGGAGGTGAGTCACTCTCCGCAGGATTCCCAGCCTCTGACCTGCTCTTGTAGCCACAGTATTTATAATGGCTGGTCCAGTTCAGTTTCTGGTCAATGGTAACCCTCAGGATGTTGATAGTGGGGGATTCAGCCATGGTAATGCCATTGAATGTCAAGGGGCGATGGAATCTCTTGTTGGAGATGGTCATTAATGAGGGATGATTGTGTTACTGCCCACCAATCACCACTCGAACTTCATAAACCCATATTCCCTGACGTCTTTATCATGTCAGTAAGTTCCAAGGAAACTTTGTAGTCCACTCACTGAGCATGCCAGTCCGCAGCAAGGAGACGGTGTACTTGCCCTGGCAGAGTGTAGCAGGTCATTCATCCTGTACCTACACTGCAGGCCGGTTCTCATGTGGACCCCATAGGCGCTAATCACTGTTACAACATCTTCACAGGCTGTCTTGGTCAGACAACCCTGGGAAACAGCAGCTCCTGCTTTTGCTGGACCACTCTTCAGTAAGCAATTGCTGAACCGTGGGACCACGCGCTGCTGTCTTCTCCTCAACATTTTTGTGGATGTAGAATCTGGACTTTCTGGCCTGCAGTGAGTGAATAGCTGTCTGGGTGCCCCTTAAGTATGGCGCCCTGACCTTTGACCCCATGAGAGGACAGTGACTTCCTTCCCGCTCCCCCCCTTCCTGCTCCAAAGGAATGAATAAGAAATGAGCTTACTAGCTCAAGATCAAGTGTGATCAGCCGTCTGCACCCCTAATCCCCCCAGCGGGAATCACTCCCACTTCCACACCCGTCACCAAACTTAAGACTTTGGAGAAAAAGGTCCCACTCATTGCCTCTGCTCCCAGGCCTGGAGGCACAGACCTTGCTTATATCATTCTCTATTTTCACCTAACGCAGGGTTGCAACACAGTGCAGAAGGGAGGGACAGCATACCAAATCAGTGGTGAATAACTCTTGCTTCCAGATCAGCCACGGCTCAGTGGACAACATGGTTGTTGTTCACGGGGAAGGTTGAGTTCAATTTGATTACAATCACTTGACCAAAAAATCCAGGCTGACACTCCCATGCCACAGAGCATTGCACTGTTATAGATGAAGTACAAAGGGAGAACTGCACTGTCAGAGTGGCAATATTGACAGACTGCAGAGGGTCAGTACCGAGGAAGTGCTGCACTGTCGGAGGGTCAGTACCGAGGGAGTGTTGCGCTATCAGAGGGTCAGTACTGAGGGAGTGTTGCGCTATCAGAGGGTCAGTACCGAGGAAGTGCTGCACTGTCAGAGGATCAGTACTGAGGTAGCGCTGCACTGTCAGAGGGTCAGTACTGAGGGAGTGCTGCACTGTCAGAGGGTCAGTACTGAGGGAGTGCTGCACTGTCAGAGGGTCAGTACTGAGGGAGTGCTGCACTGTCAGAGGGTCAGTACTGAGGGAATGCTGCACTGTCAGAGGATCAGTACTGAGGAAGCGCCGCACTGTCGGAGGGTCAGCACTGAGGGAGTGCTGCACTGTCGGAGGGTTAGTAGCAAGAGAGCGCTGCACTGTCAGAAGGTCAGTACCGAGGGTGTGCTGCACTGTCGGAGGGTCAGTACTGAGGTAGCACTGCACTGTCAGAGGGTCAGTACTGAGGTAGCGCTGCACTGTCAGAGGATCAGTACTGAGGTAGCGCTGCACTGTCAGAGGATCAGTACTGAGGTAGCGCTGCACTGTCAGAGGATCAGTACTGAGGGAGCGCTGCACTGTCAGACAGTTTGTTACTGAGGGAGTGCTGCACTGTCGGAGGATCAGCACTGAGAGAGTGCTGCACAGCTCGGAGGTTTAGTCCCGAGGGAGTGCTGCACTGTCGGAGGGTCAGTATTGAGGGAGTGCCGCACTGTCGGACGGTCAGTGCTGAGGGAGTGCTGCACGGTCAGAGGGTCAGTACTGAAGGAGTGCTGCACGGTGGGAGGATCAGGACTGGGAGAGCGCTGTACTGTCAGAGGGTCAGTACTGAGGGAGTGCTACACTGTCAGAGAGTCAGTACTGAGAGAGTGCTGTACTGTCAGAGGGTCAGTACTGAGGGAGTGCTACACTGTCAGAGGGTCAGTACTGAGGGAGTGCTACACTGTCAGAGGGTCAGTACTGAGGGAGTGCTACACTGTCAGAGGGTCAGTACTGAGGGAGTGCTGTACTGTCGGAGGGTCAGTACTGATGGAGTGCTGCACTGTCGAATGGTCAGTACTGAGAGAGTGCTGCACTGTCAGAGGGTCAGTACTGAGGGAGTGCAGCACTGTTAGAGGGTCAATACTGAGGGAATGCTGGCTGCACTGTTGGAGGGTCAGTACTGAGGGAGTGCTGCACTGTCGGAGGGTCAGTACTGAGGGAGTGCTGCACTGTCGGAGGGTCAGTACTGAGGGAGTGCTGCACTGTCAGAGGGTCAGTACTGAGGGAGTGCTGCACTGTTGGAGGGTCAGTACTGAGGGAGTGCTGCACTGTTGGAGGGTCAGTACTGAGGGAGTGCTGCACTGTTGGAGGGTCAGTACTGAGGGAGTGCCGCACTGTCAGAGGTTCAGTACTGAGGGCGCGCTACACCGTCAGATGGACAGTACTGAGGGAGTGCTGCACTGTCAGAGGGTCGGTACTGAGGGAGCGCTGCACTGTCGGAGGGTCAGTACTGAGGGAGTGCTGTACTGTCAGAGGGTCAGTACTGAGGGAGTGCTCCACTGTCGGAGGTTCAGTGCTGAGGGAGTGCGGCACTGTCAGAGGGTCAGTACTGAGGGAGTGCTGCACTGTCGGAGGGTCAGTACTGAGGGAGTGCTGCACTGTCGGAGGGTCAGTACTGAGGGAGCGCTGCACTGTCAGAGGGTCAGTACTGAGGGAGTGCTGCACTGTCGGAGGGTCAATACTGAGGGAGCACTGCACTGTCAGAGGGTCAGTACTGAGGGAGTGCGGCACTGTCGGCGGGTCAGTACTGAGGGAGCGCTGCACTGTCAGAGAGTCAGTACTGAGGGAGTGCTGCACTGTCGGAGGGTCAGTGCTGAGGGAGTGCTGCACTGTCAGAGAGTCAGTACTGAGGGAGTGCTGCACTGTCAGAGGGTCAGTACTGAGGGAGCGCCGCACTGTCAGAGGGTCAGTACTGAGGGAGTGCGGCACTGTCGGCGGGTCAGTACTGAGGGAGTGCTGCACTGTCGGAGGGTCAGTACTGAGGTAGTGCTGCACTGTCAGAGGGTCAGTACTGAGGGAGCGCTGCACTGTCGGAGGTTCAGTGCTGAGGGAGTGCTGCACGGTCGGAGGATCAGGACTGGGGGAGTGCTGCACTGTCGGAGGTTCAGTACTGAGGGAGTGCTGCACTGTCAGAGGGTCAGTACTGAGGGAGTGCCGCACTGTTGGAGGGTCAGTACTGAGGGAGTGCTGCACTGTCGGAGGGTCAGTACTGAGGGAGTGCTGCACTGTCAGAGGGTCAGTACTGAGGGAGTGCTGCACTGTCGGAGGGTCAGTACTGAGGGAGTGCTGCACTGTCAGAGGGTCAGTACTGAGGGAGTGCTGCACTGTCAGAGGGTCAGTGCTGAGGAAGTGCTGCACTGTCAGAGGGTCAGTACTGAGGGAGTGCTGCACTGTCAGAGGTTCAGTACTGAGGGAGTGCTGCACTGTCGGAGGGTCAGTACTGAGGGAGTGCTGCACTGTCAGAGGGTCAGTACTGAGGGAGTGCTGCACTGTCAGAGGGTCAGTGCTGAGGAAGTGCTGCACTGTCAGAGGGTCAGTACTGAGGGAGTGCTGCACTGTCGGAGGGTCAGTACTGAGGGAGTGCTGCACTGTCG
>JANJGN010000548.1:0-290000 GCA_026770705.1 Isurus oxyrinchus | reverse complement strand
TGTGGGATTGATAGACTAACAGTGATGATCACTTGCTGTATCAGTGAGGGATTGATAGACTAACAGTGATAATCATTTGCTGTATCAGTGTGGCATTGATAGAGTAACAGTGATGATCACTTGCTCTATCAGTGTGCGATTGATAGACAAACAGTGATGATCACTTGCTGTATCAGTGTGGGATTGATAGAGTAACAGTGATGATCACTTGCTGTATCATTACGGGATTGATAGAATAACGGTGATGATCACTTCCTGTATCGGTGTGGGATTGATAGACTAACAGTGATGTTCACTTCCTGTATCGGTGTGGGATTCATAGACTAACAATGATGATCACTTGTTGTAACAGTGTGGGATTGATAGCTAAAATTGATGATCACTTGCTGTATCAGTCTGGGATTGATAGACTAACGTGATTATAACTTGCTGGATCCGTGTGGGTTTAATAGAATAACAGTGAGGATCAATTGCTGTATCAGTGTGGGATTGATAGACTAACAGTGATGATCACTTGCAGTATCAGTGTGGGATTGATAGACTAACAGTGATGAACACTTGCTGTATCAGTGTGGGATTAATAGAGTAACAGTGATGATCACTTGCTGTATCAGTGCGGGATTGATAGACTAACAGTGATGATCACTTGCTGTATCAGTGTGGGATTGATTAACTAACAGTGATGATCACTTGCAGTATCCGTGTGGATTTGAGAGACTAACAGTGAGGAACAATTGCGCTATTAGTTTGGGATTGATAGACTAACTTTGATGATTACTTGCTGTATCAGTGCGGGATTGATAGACTAACAGTGATGATCACTTGCTGTATCAGTGTGGGATTGATAGACTAACAGTGATGATCACTTGCTGTATCAGTGTGGGATTGATAGAGTAACAGTGATGATCACTTGCTGTATCAGTGTGGGATTGATACAGTAAGTGATCATCACTGTGAGGCTATCAATCCCACACTGATGCAGCAAGTGATCATCACTGACAGTCTATCAATCCCACACTGATACAGCAAGTGATCATCACTGTTATTCTATCAGTGTGGGATTGATAGCCTAAAATTGATGATCAATTGCTGTATCACTCTTGGATTGATAGATTAACAGTGATGATCAGTGGCTGTATCAGTGTGGGATTGATAGACTAACAATGATGATCACTTGCTCTTTGAGCGTGGGTTTGATAGAGTATCAGTGATGATCAATTGCTTGTCAGTGTGGGATTGATAGACTGACCGTGATGATCAGTGGCTGTATCAGTGTGGGATTGATACAGTAAGTGATTATCACTGTTAGTCTATCAGTGTGCGATTGATGATCAATTGCTGTATCAGTGTGGGATTGATAGACTAACAGTGATGATCACTTGCTGTGTCAGTGTGGGTTTGATAGAGTATCAGTGATGATCAATTGCTGTGTCAGTGTGGAATTGATAGACTAACAGTGATGATCACTTGCTGTCTCAGTGTGGGATTGATAGACTAACAGTGATGATCACTTGCTGTATCAGTGTGGGATTGATAGACTAACAGTGATGATCACTTGCTGTCTCAGTGTGGGATTGATAGACTAACAGTGATGATTACTTGCTGTATCAGTGTGGGATTGATAGACTAACAGTGATGATCACTTGCTGTATCAGTGTGGGATTGATAGACTAACAGTGATGATCACTTGCTGTATCAGTGTGGGATTGATAGACTAACAGTGATGATAACTTGCTGTATCAGTGTGGGATTGATAGACTAACAGTGATGATAACTTGCTGTATCAGTGTGGGATTGATAGACTAACAGTGATGATCAGTGGCTGTATCAGTGTGGGATTGATACACTAACAGTGATGATCACTTGCTGTATCAGTGTGGGATTGATAGACTAACAGTGATAATCAGTGGCTGTATCAGTGTGGGATTGATAGACTAACAGTGATGATCACTTGCTGTATCAGTGTGGGATTGATAGCCTAACAGTGATGTTCACTTGCTGTGTCAGTGTGGGATTGATAGACTAACAGTAATGATCACTAAACAAAAACAGAATTACCTGGAAAAACTCAGCAGATCTGGCAGCATCGGCGGAGAAGAAAAGAGTTGACGTTTCGAGACCTCATGACCTTTCGACAGAACTCCCAGTTCTGTCGAAGGGTCATGAGGTCTCGAAACGTCAACTCTTTTCTTCTCCGCCGATGCTGCCAGACCTGCTGAGTTTTTCCAGGTAATTCTGTTTTTCTTTTGGATTTCCAGCTTCCGCAGTTTTCTTTGTTTTTATATATATAGTAATGATCACTTGTTGTAACAGTGTGGGATTGATAGCTAAAATTGATGATCACTTGCTGTATCATTACGGGATTGATAGAGTAACAGTGATGATCACTTCCTGAATCGGTGTGGGATTGATAGACTAACAGTGATGATCACTTGTTGTAACAGTGTGGGATTGATAGCTAAAATTGATGATCACTTGCTGTATCAGTCTGGGATTGATAGACTAACAGTGATTATCACTTGCTGTATCCGTGTGGGTTTAATAGAATAACAGTGAGGATCAATTGCTGTATCAGTGTGGGATTGATAGACTAACAGTGATGAACAACTTGCTGTTTCAGTGTGGGATTGATAGAGTAACAGTGATGATCACTTGCTGTATTAGTGTGGGATTGATAGAGTAACAGTGATGATCACTTGCTGTATTAGTGTGGGATTGATAGACCAACAGTGATGATCACTTGCTGTATCAGTGTGGGATTGATACAGTAAGTGATCATCACTGTGAGGCTATCAATCCCACACTGATACAGCAAGTGATCATCACTGATAGTCTATCAATCCCACACTGATACAGCAAGTGATCAGCACTGATAGTCTATCAATCACACAGTGATACAGCAAGTGATCATCACGGTTATTCTATCAGTGTGGGATTGATAGCCTAAAATTGATGATCAATTGCTGTATCAGTGTGGGATTGATAGACTAACAGTGATGATCACTTGCTCTTTGAGTGTGGGTTTGATAGAGTATCAGTGATGATCAATTGCTTGTCAGTGTGGGATTGATAGACTAACCGTGATGATCAGTGGCTGTATCAGTATGGGATTGATAGACTAACCGTGATGATCACTTGCTGTATCAGTGTGGGATTGATAGCCTAACAGTGATGTTCACTTGCTGTATCAGTGTGGGATTGATAGACTAACAATGATGATCACTTGTTGTAACAGTGTGGATTGATAGCTAAAATTGATGATCACTTGCTGTATCATTACGGGATTGATAGAGTAACAGTGATGATCACTTGCTGTATCAGTGTGGGATTCATAGCTAAAATTGATGATCACTTGCTGTATCAGTGTGGGATTGATAGACTAACAGTGATGATCACTTGCTGTATCAGTCTGGGATTGATAGACGAACAGTGATGATCACTTGCTGTATCAGTGTGGGATTGATAGACTAATACTGATGATCATTTACTGTATCAATCCCACACTGATGCAGCAAGTGATCATCACTGTTAGTCTATCAATCCCACACTGATACAGCAAGTGATCATCACTGTTAGTCTGTCAATCCCACACTAATACAGCAAGTGATCATCACTGTTAGTCTAACAGTCCCACACTGACACAGTAAGTGATCATCACTGTTAGTCTATCAATCCCACACAGATACAGCAAGTGATCATCAGTGTTATTCTATCAGTGTGGGATTGATAGCCTAAAATTGATGATCACTTGCTGTATGCGTGTGGGACTGATAGACTAACAGTGATGATCACTTGCTGTATCAATGTGGGATTGATAGACTAACAGTGATGATCACTTGCTGTATCAATGTGGTATTGATAGACTAACAGTGATGATAACTTGCTGTATCAATGTGGGATTGATAGACGAACAGTGATGATCACTTGTTGTATCAGTGTGGGATTGATAGACTAACAGTGATGATCACTTGCTGTATCAGTGTGGGATTGATAGACTAACAGTGATGATCACTTGCTGTGTCAGTGTGGGATTGATAGACTAACAGTGATGATCACTTGTTGTATCAGTGTGGGATTGATAGACTAACAGTGATGATCACTTGCTGTATCAGTGTGGGATTGATAGACTAACAGTGATGATCACTTGCTGTATCAGTGTGGGATTGATACAGTAAGTGATCATCACTGTGAGGCTATCAATCCCACACTGATGCAGCAAGTGATCATCACTGACAGTCTATCAATCCCACACGCATACAGCAAGTGATCATCACTGTTAGTCTAACAGTGTGGGATTGATGATCAATTGCTGTATCATAGTTGGATTGATAGATTAACAGTGATGATCAGTGGCTGTATCAGTGTGGGGTTGATAGACTAACAATGATGATCACTTGCTCTTTGAGTGTGGGTTTGATAGAGTATCAGTGATGATCAATTGCTTGTCAGTGTGGGATTGATAGACTGACCGTGATGATCAGTGGCTGTATCAGTGTGGGATTGATACAGCAAGTGATTATCACTGTTAGTCTATCAGTGTGCGATTGATGATCAATTGCTGTGTCAGTGTGGAATTGATAGACTAACAGTGATGATCACTTGCTGTATCAGTGTGGGATTGATAGACTAACAGTGATGATCACTTGCTGTTACAGTGTGGGATTGATAGACTAACAGTGATGATCACTTGCTGTATCAGTGTGGGATTGATGGACTAACAGTGATGATCAGTGGCTGTATCAGTGTGGGATTGATAGACTAACAGTGATGATAACTTGCTGTATCAGTGTGGGATTGATAGACTAACAGTGATGATCAGTGGCTGTACCAGTGTGGGATTGATAGACTAACAGTGATGATCAGTGGCTGTACCAGTGTGGGATTGATAGACTAACAGTGATGATCACTTGCTGTATCAGTGTGGGATTGATAGCTAAAATTGATGATCACTTGCTGTATCATTACGGGATTGATAGAGTAACAGTGATGATCACTTCCTGAATCAGTGTGGGATTGATAGACTAACAGTGATGATCACTTATTGTAACAGTGTGGGATTGATAGCTAAAATTGATGATCACTTGCTGTATCAGTCTGGGATTGATAGACTAACAGTGGTTATCACTTGCTGTATCCGTGTGGGTTTAATAGAATAACAGTGAGGATCAATTGCTGTATCAGTGTGGGATTGATAGACTAACAGTGATGAACACTTGCTGTTTCAGTGTGGGATTGATAGAGTAACAGTGATGATCACTTGCTGTATTAGTGTGGGATTGATAGACTAACAGTGATGATCACTTGCTGCATCAGTGTGGGATTGATAGAGTAACAGTGATGATCACTTGCTGTATTAGTGTGGGATTGATAGACTAACAGTGATGATCACTTGCTGTATCAGTGTGGGATTGATACAGTAAGTGATCATCACTGTGAGGCTATCAATCCCACACTGATACTGTAAGTGATCATCACTGTTAGTCTATCAATCCCACACTGATACAGCAAGTGATCATCACTGATAGTCTATCAATCACACAGTGATACAGCAAGTGATCATCACGGTTATTCTATCAGTGTGGGATTGATAGACTAACAGTGATGATCACTTGCTCTTTGAGTGTGGGTTTGATAGAGTATCAGTGATGATCAATTGCTTGTCAGTGTGGGATTGATAGACTAACCGTGATGATCAGTGGCTGTATCAGTATGGGATTGATAGACTAACAGTGATGATCACTTGCTGTATCAGTGTGGGATTGATAGCCTAACAGTGATGTTCACTTGCTGTATCAGTGTGTGATTGATAGACTAACAATGATGATCACTTGTTGTAACAGTGTGGGATTGATAGCTAAAATTGATGATCACTTGCTGTATCATTACGGGATTGATAGAGTAACAGTGATGATCACTTGCTGTATCAGTGTGGGATTCATAGCTAAAATTGATGATCACTTGCTGTATCAGTGTGGGATTGATAGACTAACAGTGATGATCACTTGCTGTATCAGTCTGGGATTGATAGTCTAACAGTGATGATCACTTGCTGTATCAGTGTGGGATTGATAGACTAATAGTGATGATCATTTACTGTATCAATCCCATACTGATGCAGCAAGTGATCATCACTGTTAGTCTATCAATCCCACACTGATACAGCAAGTGATCATCACTGTTAGTCTGTCAATCCCACACTAATACAGCAAGTGATCATCACTGTTAGTCTAACTGTCCCACACTGACACAGTAAGTGATCATCACTGTTAGTCTATCAATCCCACACAGATACAGCAAGAGATCATCAGTGTTATTCTATCAGTGTGGGATTGATAGCCTAAAATTGATGATCACTTGCTGTATCAATGTGGGATTGATAGACTAACAGTGATGATGACTTGCTATATCAATGTGGTATTGATAGACTAACAGTGATGATAACTTGCTGTATCAATGTGGGTTTGATAGACGAACAGTGATGATCACTTGTTGTATCAGTGTGGGATTGATAGACTAACAGTGATGATCACTTGCTGTATCAGTGTGGGATTGATAGACTAACAGTGATGATCACTTGCTGTGTCAGTGTGGGATTGATTGACTAACAGTGATGATAACTTGCTGTATCAATGTTGGATTGATAGACTAACAGTGATGATCACTTGCTGTATCAGTGTGGGATTGATTGACTAACAGTGATGATCACTTGCTGTATCAGTGTGGGATTGATAGACTAACAGTGATGATCACTTGCTGTATCAGTGTGGGATTGATACAGTAAGTGATCATCACTGTGAGGCTATCAATCCCACACTGATGCAGCAAGTGATCATCACTGACAGTCTATCAATCCCACACGCATACAGCAAGTGATCATCACTGTTAGTCTATCAGTGTGGGATTGATGATCAATTGCTGTATCATAGTTGGATTGATAGATTAACAGTGATGACCAGTGGCTGTATCAGTGTGGGATTGATAGACTAACAGTGATGATCAATTGCTTGTCAGTGTGGGATTGATAGACTGACCGTGATGATCAGTGGCTGTATCAGTGTGGGATTGATACAGTAAGTGATTATCAATGTTAGTCTATCAGTGTGCGATTGATGATCAATTGCTGTGTCAGTGTGGAATTGATAGACTAACAGTGATGATCACTTGCTGTATCAGTGTGGGATTGATAGACTAACAGTGATGATTACTTGCTGTTACAGTGTGGGATTGATAGACTAACAGTGATGATCACTTGCTGTATCAGTGTGGGATTGATGGACTAACAGTGATGATCAGTGGCTGTATCAGTGTGGGATTGATAGAATAACAGTGATGATAACTTGCTGTATCAGTGTGGGATTGATAGACCAACAGTGATGATCAGTGGCTGTACCAGTGTGGGATTGATAGACTAACAGTGATGATCACTTGCTGTATCAGTGTGGGATTGATGGACTAACAGTGATGATTGCTTGCTGTATCAATGTGGGATTGATAGACTAACAGTGATGATCACTTGCTGTATCAGTGTGGGATTGATAGACTAACAGTGATGATCACTTGCTGTATCAGTGTGGGATTGATAGACTAACAGTGATGATCACTTGCTGTCTCAGTGCGGGATTGATAGACTAACAGTGATGATCACTTGCTGTCTCAGTGTAGGATTGATAGACTATCAGTGATGATAACTTGCTGTATCAGTGTGGGATTGATAGACTAACAGTGATGATCACTTGCTGTATCAGTGCGATATTCATAGACTAGCAGTGATGATCACTTGCTGTATCAGTGTGGGATTGATAGACTAACAGTGATGATCACTTGCTGTATGTGGGATTGATAGACTAACAGTGAGGATCACTTCCTGTATCAATATGGGATTGACAGACTAACAGTGATGATAACTTGCTGTATCAATGTGGAATTGATAGTCTAACAGTGATGATCACTTGCTGTATCAGTGTGGGAATGATAGCCTAACAGTGATGTTCACTTGCTGTATCAGTGTGGGATTGATAGACTAACAGTAATGATCACTTGTTGTAACAGTGTGGGATTGATAGCTAAAATTGATGATCACTTGCTGTTACATTACGGGATTGATAGAGTAACAGTGATGCTCACTTCCTGAATCAGTGTGGGATTGATAGACTAACAGTGATGATCACTTATTGTATCAGTGTGGGATTGATAGCTAAAATTGATGATCACTTGCTGTATCAGTCTGGGATTGATAGACTAACAGTGGTTATCACTTGCTGTATCCGTGTGGGTTTAATAGAATAACAGTGAGGATCAATTGCTGATCAGTGTGGGATTGATAGACTAACAGTGATGAACACTTGCTGTTTCAGTGTGGGATTGATAGAGTAACAGTGATGATCACTTGCTGTATCAGTGTGGGATTGATAGACTAACAGTGATGATCACTTTCTGCATCAGTGTGGGATTGATAGAGTAACAGTGATGATCACTTGCTGTATTAGTGTGGGATTGATAGACTAACAGTGATGATCACTTGCTGTATCAGTGTGGGATTGATACAGCAAGTGATCATCACGAATAGTCTATCAATCCCACACTGATACAGCAAGTGATCATCACTGATAGTCTACCACTCACACAGTGATACAGCAAGTGATCATCACGGTTATTCTATCAGTGTGGGATTGATAGCCTAAAATTGATGATCAATTGCTGTATCAGTGTGGGATTGATTGACTAACAGTGATGATCAGTAGCTGTATCAGTGTGGGATTGATAGACTAACAATGATGATCACTTGCTCTTTGAGTGTGGGTTTGATAGAGTATCAGTGATGATCAATTGCTTGTCAGTGTGGGATTAATCGACCAACAGTGATGATCACTTGCTGTATCAATGTGGGATTGATAGACTAACAGTGATGATAACTTGCTGTATCAATGTGGGATTGATAGACTAACAGTGATGATCACTTGCTGTATCAGTGTGGGATTGATAGCCTAACAGTGATGTTCACTTGCTGTATCAGTGTGGGATTGATAGACTAACAATGATGATCACTTGTTGTAACAGTGTGGGATTGATAGCTAAAATTGATGATCACTTGCTGTATCATTATGGGATTGATAGAGTAACAGTGATGATCACTTCCTGTATCGGTGTGGGATTGATAGACTAACAGTGATGATCACTTGCTGTATCAGTGTGGGATTGATTGCTAAAATTGATGATCACTTGCTGTGTCAGTGTAGGATTGGTAGACTAACAGTGATGATCACTAGCTGTATCCGTGTGGTTTTAATAGAATAACAGTGAGGATCAATTGCTGTATCAGTGTGGGATTGATAGACTAACAGTGATGAACACTTGCTGTATCAGTGTGGGATTAATAGACTAACAGTGATGATCACTTTCTGCATCAGTGTGGGATTGATAGAGTAACAGTGATGATCACTTGCTGTATTAGTGTGGGATTGATAGACTAACAGTGATGATCACTTGCTGTATCAGTGTGGGATTGATACAGCAAGTGATCATCACGAATAGTCTATCAATCCCACACTGATACAGCAAGTGATCATCACTGATAGTCTACCACTCACACAGTGATACAGCAAGTGATCATCACGGTTATTCTATCAGTGTGGGATTGATAGCCTAAAATTGATGATCAATTGCTGTATCAGTGTGGGATTGATTGACTAACAGTGATGATCAGTGGCTGTATCAGTGTGGGATTGATAGACTAACAATGATGATCACTTGCTCTTTGAGTGTGGGTTTGATAGAGTATCAGTGATGATCAATTGCTTGTCAGTGTGGGATTGATCGACCAACAGTGATGATCACTTGCTGTATCAATGTGGGATTGATAGACTAACAGTGATGATAACTTGCTGTATCAATGTGGGATTGATAGACTAACAGTGATGATCACTTGCTGTATCAGTGTGGGATTGATAGCCTCACAGTGATGTTCACTTGCTGTATCAGTGTGGGATTGATAGACTAACAATGATGATCACTTGTTGTAACAGTGTGGGATTGATAGCTAAAATTGATGATCACTTGCTGTATCATTATGGGATTGATAGAGTAACAGTGATGATCACTTCCTGTATCGGTGTGGGATTGATAGACTAACAGTGATGATCACTTGCTGTATCAGTGTGGGATTGATTGCTAAAATTGATGATCACTTGCTGTGTCAGTGTAGGATTGGTAGACTAACAGTGATGATCACTAGCTGTATCCGTGTGGTTTTAATAGAATAACAGTGAGGATCAATTGCTGTATCAGTGTGGGATTGATAGACTAACAGTGATGAACACTTGCTGTATCAGTGTGGGATTAATAGACTAACAGTGATGATCACTTGCTGTATCAGTGTGGGATTGATAGACAAACACTGATGATCACTTGCTGTATCAGCCTGGGATTGTTTAACTAACAGTGATGATCACTTGCAGTATCCGTGTGGATTTGAGAGACTAACAGTGAGGAACAATTGCTCTATTAGTTTGGGATTGATAGACTAACTTTGATGATTACTTGCTGTATCAGTGAGGGATTGATAGAGTAACAGTGATGATCACTTGCTGTATCAGTGTGGGATTGATACAGTAAGTGATCATCACTGTGAGGCTATCAATCCCACACTGATCCAGCAAGTGATCATCACTGACAGTCTATCAATCCCACACTGATACAGCAAGTGATCATCACTGTTATTCTATCAGTGTGGGTTTGATAGACTAACAGTGATGATCACTTACTGTATCATGTGTGGGATTGATAGACTAACAGTGATGATCACTTGCTGTATGCAACTGGGATTGATAGACTAAGAGTGAGGATCAATTGCTGTATCACTGTTGGATTGATAGATTAACAGTGATGATCAGTGGCTGTATCAGTGCGGGATTGATAGACGAACAACGATGATCACTTGCTGTATCATGTGTGGGATTGATAGACTAACAGTGATGATCACTTGCTGTATGCAATTGGGATTGATAGACTAAGAGTGAGGATCAATTGCTGTATCATTGTTCGATTGATAGATTAACAGTGACGATCAGTGGCTGCATCAGTGTGGGATTGATAGACTAACAATGATGATCACTTGCTCTTTGAGTGTGGGTTTGATGGAGTATCAGTGATGATCAATTGCTTGTCAGTGTGGGATTGATAGACTAACAGTGATGAACACTTGCTGTTTCAGTGTGGGATTGATAGAGTAACAGTGATGATCACTTGCTGTATCAGTGTGGGATTGATAGACTAACAGTGATGATCACTTTCTGCATCAGTGTGGGATTGATAGAGTAACAGTGATGATCACTTGCTGTATTAGTGTGGGATTGATAGACTAACAGTGATGATCACTTGCTGTATCAGTGTGGGATTGATACAGCAAGTGATCATCACGAATAGTCTATCAATCCCACACTGATACAGCAAGTGATCATCACTGATAGTCGACCACTCACACAGTGATACAGCAAGTGATCATCACGGTTATTCTATCAGTGTGGGATTGATAGCCTAAAATTGATGATCAATTGCTGTATCAGTGTGGGATTGATTGACTAACAGTGATGATCAGTGGCTGTATCAGTGTGGGATTGATAGACTAACAATGATGATCACTTGCTCTTTGAGTGTGGGTTTGATAGAGTATCAGTGATGATCAATTGCTTGTCAGTGTGGGATTGATCGACCAACAGTGATGATCACTTGCTGTATCAATGTGGGATTGATAGACTAACAGTGATGATAACTTGCTGTATCAATGTGGGATTGATAGACTAACAGTGATGATCACTTGCTGTATCATTACGGGATTGATAGAGTAACAGTGATGATCACTTCCTGTATCGGTGTGGGATTGATAGACTAACAGTGATGATCACTTGCTGTATCAGTGTGGGATTGATAGCTAAAATTGATGATCACTTGCTGTGTCAGTGTAGGATTGATAGACTAACAGTGATGATCACTAGCTGTATCCGTGTGGTTTTAATAGAATAACAGTGAGGATCAATTGCTGTATCAGTGTGGGATTGATAGACTAACAGTGATGAACACTTGCTGTATCAGTGTGGGATTAATAGACTAACAGTGATGATCACTTGCTGTATCAGTGTGGGATTGATAGACAAACACTGATGATCACTTGCTGTATCAGCGTGGGATTGTTTAACTAACAGTGATGATCACTTGCAGTATCCGTGTGGATTTGAGAGACTAACAGTGAGGAACAATTGCTCTATTAGTTTGGGATTGATAGACTAACTTTGATGATTACTTGCTGTATCAGTGAGGGATTGATAGAGTAACAGTGATGATCACTTGCTGTATCAGTGTGGGATTGATACAGTAAGTGATCATCACTGTGAGGCTATCAATCCCACACTGATCCAGCAAGTGATCATCACTGACAGTCTATCAATCCCACACTGATACAGCAAGTGATCATCACTGTTATTCTATCAGTGTGGGTTTGATAGACTAACAGTGATGATCACTTACTGTATCATGTGTGGGATTGATAGACTAACAGTGATGATCACTTGCTGTATGCAACTGGGATTGATAGACTAAGAGTGAGGATCAATTGCTGTATCACTGTTGGATTGATAGATTAACAGTGATGATCAGTGGCTGTATCAGTGTGGGATTGATAGACGAACAACGATGATCACTTGCTGTATCATGAGTGGGATTGATAGACTAACAGTGATGATCACTTGCTGTATGCAATTGGGATTGATAGACTAAGAGTGAGGATCAATTGCTGTATCATTGTTCGATTGATAGATTAACAGTGATGATCAGTGGCTGTATCAGTGTGGGATTGATAGACTAACAATGATGATCACTTGCTCTTTGAGTGTGGGTTTGATGGAGTATCAGTGATGATCAATTGCTTGTCAGTGTGGGATTGATAGACTAACCGTGATGATCAGTGGCTGTATCAGTATGGGATTGATAGATTAACAGTGATGATCACTTGCTGTATCAGTGTGGGATTGATAGACTAACAGTGATGATCACTTGCTGTATCAATGTGGGATTGATCGACTCACAGTGATGATCACTTGCTGTATCAATGTGGGATTGATAGACGAACAGTGATGATCACTTGCTGTATCAGTGTGGGATTGATAGCCTAACAGTGATGATCACTTGCTGTATCAGTGTGGGATTGATGGACTAACAATGATGATCACTTGCTGTATCATTACGGGATTGATAGACCAACAATGATGATCACTTGTTGTAACAGTGTGGGATTGATAGCTAAAATTAATGATCACTTGCTGTATCATTACGGGATTGATAGAGTAACAGTGATGATCACTTCCTGTATCGGTGTGGGATTGATAGAATAACAGTGATGATCATTTGCTGTATCAGTATGGGATTGATAGACTAACATTGATGATCACTTACTGTATCATGTGTGGGATTGATAGACTAACAGTGATGATCACTTGCTGTATGTAACTGGGATTGATAGACTAAGAGTGAGGATCAATTGCTGTATCACTGTTGGATTGATAGATTAACAGTGATGATCAGTGGCTGTATCAGTGTGGGATTGATAGACTAACAATGATGATCATTTGCTGTATCATGTGTGAAATTGATAGACTAACAATGATGATCACTTGCTCTTTGAGTGTGGGTTTGATAGAGTATCAGTGATGATCAATTGCTTGTCAGTGTGGGATTGATAGACTGACCGTGATGATCAGTGGCTGTATCAGTGTGGGATTGATACAGTAAGTGATTATCAATGTTAGTCTATCAGTGTGCGATTGATGATCAATTGCTGTGTCAGTGTGGAATTGATAGACTAACAGTGATGATCACTTGCTGTATCAGTGTGGGATTGATAGACTAACAGTGATGATCACTTGCTGTTACAGTGTGGGATTGATAGACTAACAGTGATGATCACTTGCTGTATCAGTGTGGGATTGATGGACTAACAGTGATGATCAGTGGCTGTATCAGTGTGGGATTGATAGACTAACAGTGATGATAACTTGCTGTATCAGTGTGGGATTGATAGACTAACAGTGATGATCAGTGGCTGTACCAGTGTGGGATTGATAGACTAACAGTGATGATCACTTGCTGTATCAGTGTGGGATTGATGGACTAACAGTGATGATCGCTTGCTGTATCAATGTGGGATTGATAGACTAACAGTGATGATCACTTGCTGTATCAGTGTGGGATTGATAGACTAACAGTGATGATCACTTGCTGTATCAGTGTGGTATTGATAGACTAACAGTGATGATCACTTGCTGTCTCAGTGCGGGATTGATAGACTAACAGTGATGATCACTTGCTGTCTCAGTGTAGGATTGATAGACTATCAGTGATGATAACTTGCTGTATCAGTGTGGGATTGATAGACTAACAGTGATGATCACTTGCTGTATCAGTGCGATATTCATAGACTAACAGTGATGATCACTTGCTGTATCAGTGTGGGATTGATAGACTAACAGTGATGATCACTTGCTGTATGTGGGATTGATAGACTAACAGTGAGGATCACTTCCTGTATCAATATGGGATTGACAGACTAACAGTGATGATAACTTGCTGTATCAATGTGGAATTGATAGCCTAACAGTGATGATCACTTGCTGTATCAGTGTGGGAATGATAGCCTAACAGTGATGTTCACTTGCTGTATCAGTGTGGGATTGATAGACTAACAGTAATGATCACTTGTTGTAACAGTGTGGGATTGATAGCTAAAATTGATGATCACTTGCTGTTACATTACGGGATTGATAGAGTAACAGTGATGCTCACTTCCTGAATCAGTGTGGGATTGATAGACTAACAGTGATGATCACTTATTGTAACAGTGTGGGATTGATAGCTAAAATTGATGATCACTTGCTGTATCAGTCTGGGATTGATAGACTAACAGTGGTTATCACTTGCTGTATCCGTGTGGGTTTAATAGAATAACAGTGAGGATCAATTGCTGATCAGTGTGGGATTGATAGACTAACAGTGATGAACACTTGCTGTTTCAGTGTGGGATTGATAGAGTAAGAGTGATGATCACTTGCTGTATTAGTGTGGGATTGATAGACTAACAGTGATGATCACTTGCTGTATCAGTGTGGGATTGATAGACTAACAGTGATGATCACTTGCTGTATGTGGGATTGATAGACTAACAGTGAGGATCACTTCCTGTATCAATATGGGATTGACAGACTAACAGTGATGATAACTTGCTGTATCAATGTGGAATTGATAGACTAACAGTGATGATCACTTGCTCTATCAGTGTGGGAATGATAGCCTAACAGTGATGTTCACTTGCTGTATCAGTGTGGGATTGATAGACTAACAGTAATGATCACTTGTTGTAACAGTGTGGGATTGATAGCTAAAATTGATGATCACTTGCTGTTACATTACGGGATTGATAGAGTAACAGTGATGCTCACTTCCTGAATCAGTGTGGGATTGATAGACTAACAGTGATGATCACTTATTGTAACAGTGTGGGATTGATAGCTAAAATTGATGATCACTTGCTGTATCAGTCTGGGATTGATATACTAACAGTGGTTATCACTTGCTGTATCCGTGTGGGTTTAATAGAATAACAGTGAGGATCAATTGCTGATCAGTGTGGGATTGATAGACTAACAGTGATGAACACTTGCTGTTTCAGTGTGGGATTGATAGAGTAACAGTGATGATCACTTGCTGTATCAGTGTGGGATTGATAGACTAACAGTGATGATCACTTTCTGCATCAGTGTGGGATTGATAGAGTAAGAGTGATGATCACTTGCTGTATTAGTGTGGGATTGATAGACTAACAGTGATGATCACTTGCTGTATCAGTGTGGGATTGATACAGCAAGTGATCATCACGAATAGTCTATCAATCCCACACTGATACAGCAAGTGATCATCACTGATAGTCTACCACTCACACAGTGATACAGCAAGTGATCATCACGGTTATTCTATCAGTGTGGGATTGATAGTCTAAAATTGATGATCAATTGCTGTATCAGTGTGGGATTGATTGACTAACAGTGATGATCAGTGGCTGTATCAGTGTGGGATTGATAGACTAACAATGATGATCACTTGCTCTTTGAGTGTGGGTTTGATAGAGTATCAGTGATGATCAATTGCTTGTCAGTGTGGGATTGATCGAACAACAGTGATGATCACTTGCTGTATCAATGTGGGATTGATAGACTAACAGTGATGATAACTTGCTGTATCAATGTGGGATTGATAGACTAACAGTGATGATCACTTGCTGTATCAGTGTGGGATTGATAGCCTAACAGTGATGTTCACTTGCTGTATCAGTGTGGGATTGATAGACTAACAATGATGATCACTTGTTGTAACAGTGTGGGATTGATAGCTAAAATTGATGATCACTTGCTGTATCATTACGGGATTGATAGAGTAACAATGATGATCACTTCCTGTATCGGTGTGGGATTGATAGACTAACAGTGATGATCACTTGCTGTATCAGTGTGGGATTCATAGCTAAAATTGATGATCACTTGCTGTATCAGTCTGGGATTGATAGACTAACAATGATGATCACTTGCTGTATCAGTCTGCGATTGATAGACTAACAGTGATTATCACTTGCTGTATCCGTGTGGATTTAATTGAATAACAGTGAGGATCAATTGCTGTATTAGTGTGGGATTGATAGACTAACAGTGCTGATCACTTGTTGTATCAGTGTGGGATTGATAGACTAAAAGTGCTGATCACTTGCTGTATCAGTGTGGGATTGATGGACTAACAGTGATGATCACTTGCTGTATCAGTGTGGGATTGATAGACTATCAGTGATGATCACTTGCTGTATCAGTGTGGTATTGATAGCCTTAAATTGATGATCACTTGCTGTATGCGTGTGGGACTGATAGACTAACAGTGATGATCACTTGCTGTATCAGTGTGGGGTTGATAGACTAACAATGATGATCACTTGCTGCATCAGTGTGGGAATAATACAGTAAGTGATCATCACTGTGAGGCTATCAATCCCACACTGATCCAGCAAGTGATCATCACTGTTATTCTATCAGTGTGGGATTGATAGACTAACACTGATGATGACTTGCTGTATCAGTGTGCGACTGATAGACTAACAGTGATGATCACTGGCTGTATCAGTGTGGGATTGATTAAGACTGATGATCACTTGCTGTATCAGTGTGGGATTGATAGAATAACAGTGATGATCACTTGCTGTATCAGTGTGGGAATGATAGACTATCAGCGATGATCACTTGCTGTATCAGTGTGGGATTGATAGCCTAAAATTGATGAAGACTTGCTGTGTCAGTGAGGGATTGATCGACTAAACGTGATGATCAGTGGCTGTATCAGTGTGGGATTGATAGACTAACAGTTATGAGAACTTGCGGTCTCAGTGTGGGATTGATAGACTAACAGTGATGATCACTTGCTGTATCAGTGTGGGATTGATAGACTAACAGTGATGATCATTGCTGTATCAATGTGGGATGGATAGACTAAGAGGAATGATCAATTGCTGTATCAGTGTGGGATTGATAGACCAACAGTGATGATCCCTTGCTGTATCAGTGCTGGATTGATAGACGAAGAGTGAGGATCACTTGTTGTTTCAGTGTGGGATTGATAGACTAACAGTGATAATCACTTGCTGTATCAGTGTGGGATTGATAGAGTAACAGTGATGATCACTTGCTCTATCAGTGTGCGATTGATAGACAAACAATGATGATCACTTGCTGTATCAGTGTGGGATTGATAGAGTAACAGTGATGATCACTTGCTGTATCATTATGGGATTGATAGAATAACAGTGATGATCACTTCCTGTATCGGTGTGGGATTGATAGATTAACAGGGATGATCACTTCCTGTATCGGTGTGGGATTGATAGACTAACAGTGATGATCACTTGTTGTAACAGTGTGGGATTGATAGCTAAAATTGATGATCACTTGCTGTGTCAATGTAGGATTGATAGACTAACAGTGATGATCACTAGCTGTATCCGTGTGGTTTTAATAGAATAACAGTGAGGATCAATTGCTGTATCAGTGTGGGATTGATAGACTAACAGTGATGAACACTTGCTGTATCAGTGTGGGATTAATAGACTAACAGTGATGATCACTTGCTGTATCAGTGTGGGATTGATAGACAAACACTGATGATCACTTGCTGTATCAGCGTGGGATTGTTTAACTAACAGTGATGATCACTTGCAGTATCCGTGTGGATTTGAGAGACTAACAGTGAGGAACAATTGCTCTATTAGTTTGGGATTGATAGACTAACTTTGATGATTACTTGCTGTATCAGTGAGGGATTGATAGAGTAACAGTGATGATCACTTGCTGTATCAGTGTGGGATTGATACAGTAAGTGATCATCACTGTGAGGCTATCAATCCCACACTGATCCAGCAAGTGATCATCACTGACAGTCTATCAATCCCACACTGATACAGCAAGTGATCATCACTGTTATTCTATCAGTGTGGGTTTGATAGACTAACAGTGATGATCACTTACTGTATCATGTGTGGGATTGATAGACTAACAGTGATGATCACTTGCTGTATGCAACTGGGATTGATAGACTAAGAGTGAGGATCAATTGCTGTATCACTGTTGGATTGATAGATTAACAGTGATGATCAGTGGCTGTATCAGTGTGGGATTGATAGACGAACAACGATGATCACTTGCTGTATCATGTGTGGGATTGATAGACTAACAGTGATGATCACTTGCTGTATGCAATTGGGATTGATAGACTAAGAGTGAGGATCAATTGCTGTATCATTGTTCGATTGATAGATTAACAGTGATGATCAGTGGCTGTATCAGTGTGGGATTGATAGACTAACAATGATGATCACTTGCTCTTTGAGTGTGGGTTTGATGGAGTATCAGTGATGATCAATTGCTTGTCAGTGTGGGATTGATAGACTAACCGTGATGATCAGTGGCTGTATCAGTATGGGATTGATAGATTAACAGTGATGATCACTTGCTGTATCAGTGTGGGATTGATAGACTAACAGTGATGATCACTTGCTGTATCAATGTGGGATTGATCGACTCACAGTGATGATCACTTGCTGTATCAATGTGGGATTTATAGACGAACAGTGATGATCACTTGCTGTATCAGTGTGGGATTGATAGCCTAACAGTGATGTTCACTTGCTGTATCAGTGTGGGATTGATGGACTAACAATGATGATCACTTGCTGTATCATTACGGGATTGATAGACCAACAATGATGATCACTTGTTGTAACAGTGTGGGATTGATAGCTAAAATTAATGATCACTTGCTGTATCATTACGGGATTGATAGAGTAACAGTGATGATCACTTCCTGTATCGGTGTGGGATTGATAGAATAACAGTGATGATCATTTGCTGTATCAGTATGGGATTGATAGACTAACAGTGATGATCACTTACTGTATCATGTGTGGGATTGATAGACTAACAGTGATGATCACTTGCTCTTTGAGTGTGGGTTTGATAGAGTATCAGTGATGATCAATTGCTTGTCAGTGTGGGATTGATAGACTAACAGTGATGTTCACTTGCTGTATCAGTGTGGGATTGATAGACTAGCAGTGATGATCACTTGCTGTATCAGTGTGGGATTGATAGAGTAACAGTGATGATCACTTGCTGTATCAGTGTGGGATTGATAGACTAACAGTGATGATCACTTGCTGTATTAGCGTGGGATTGATAGACTAACAGTGATGATCACTTGCTGTATCATTGTGGGATTGATAGACTAACAGCGATGATCACTTGCTGTATCAGTGTGGGATTGATAGACTAACAGTGATGATCACTTCCTGTATCAGTGTGGGATTGATAGACTAACAGTGATGATCACTTGCTGTATCAGTGTGGGATTGATAGACTAACAGTGATGATCACTTTCTGTATCAGTGTGGGATTGATAGCCTAACAGTGATGATCACTTGCTGTATCAGAATAGGATTGATGGACTAACAGTGATGATCAAGTGCTGTGTCAGTGTGGGATTTATAGACTCACCGTGATGATCAGTGGCTGTATCAGTATGGGATTGATAGATTAATAGTGATGAACACTTGCTGTATCAGTGTGGGATTGATAGCCTTAAATTGATGATCACTTGCTGTATGCGTGTGGGATTGATAGACTTACAATGATAATCACTTGCTGTATCAGTGTGGGATTGATAGCCTAAAAGTGAGGATCACTTGCTGCATCAGTGTGGAATTGATACAGTAAGTGATCATCACTGTGAGGCTATCAATCCCACACTGATCCAGCAAGTGATCATCACTGTTATTCAATCAGTGTGGGATTGATAGCCTAAAATTGATGATCACTTGCTGTATCAGGGTGGGATTGACAGCCTCACAGTGATGATCGCTTGCTGCATTAGTGTGGGATTGATATTGTAAGTGATCATCACTGTTCGTCTATCAGTGTAGGATTGATAGCCTAAAATTGATGATCTCTTGCTGTCTCAGTGTGGGAATTGATAGACTTTCAGTGATGATCACTTGCTGTATCAGTGTGGGATTGATAGACTAACAGTGATGATCACTTGCAGTATCAATGTGGGATTGATAGACTAACAGTGATGATCACTTGCTGTATCAGTGTGGGATTGATAGACTAACAGTGATGATCACTTGCTGTTTCAGTGTGGGATTGATAGACTAACAGTGATGATCACTTGCTGTATCAGTGTGGGATTGATAGACTAACAGTGATGATCACTTACAGTATCAATGTGGGATTGATAGACTAACAGTGATGATCACTTGCTGTTTCCATGTGGGATTGATAGACTAACAGTGATGATCACTTGCTGTATTAGTGTGGGATTGATAGACTAACAGTGATGATCACTTGCTGTATCAGTGTGGGATTGATAGACTAACCGTGATGATCACTTGCTGCATCAGTGTGGGATTGATAGACTAACAGTGATGTTCACTTGCTGTATCAGTGTGGGATTGATAGACTAGCAGTGATGATCACTTTCTGTATCAGTGTGGGATTGATAGACTAACAGTGATGATCACTTGCTGTATCAGTGTGGGATTGATAGACTAACAGTGATGATCACTTGCTGTATTAGCGTGGGATTGATAGACAAACAGTGATGATCACTTGCTGTATCATTGTGGGATTGATAGACTAACAGTGATGATCACTTGCTGTATCAGTGTGGGATTGATAGACTAACAGTGATGATCACTTCCTGTATCAGTGTGGGATTGATAGACTAACAGTGATGATCACTTGCTGTATCAGTGTGGGATTGATAGACTAACAGTGATGATCACTTTCTGTATCAGTGTGGGATTGATAGCCTAACAGTGATGATCACTTGCTGTATCAGAATAGGATTGATGGACTAACAGTGATGATCAGTTGCTGTATCAGTGTGGGATTGATAGACTAACAGTGATGATAACCTGCTGTATCAGTATGGGATTGATGGACTAACAGTGATGATCAGTTGCTGTGTCAGTGTGGGATGGATAGAATAACAGTGATGATCACTTGCTGTATCAGTGTGGGATTGATAGACTAACAGTGATGATCACTTGCTGTATCAATGTGGGATTGATAGACTAACAGTGATGATCACTTGCTGTATCAGTGTGGAATTGATCGACTAACAGTGATGATGACTTGCTGTATTAGCGTGGAATTGATAGACTAACAGTGATGATCACTTGCTGTATCAGTGTGGGATTGACAGACTAACAGTGATGATCACTTGCTGTATCAGTGTGGGATTGATGGAGTTACAGTGATGATCACTTGCTGTGTCAGTGTGGGATTGCTAGAATAACTGTGATGATCACTTGCTTTATCAGTGTGGGATTTATAGACTTACAGTGATGATCACTTGCTGTATCAGTGTGGGATGGATAGCCAAAAATTGATGATCACTTGCTGTATGAGTGTGGGATTGATAGACTAACAGTGATGATCACTTGCTGTATCAGTGTGGGATTGATAGACTAACAGTGATGATCGCTTGCTGTATCAGTGTGGGATTGATAGATTAACAGTGATGATCAGTGGCTGTATCAGTGTGGGATTGATAGACTAACAGTGATGATCGCTTGCTCGATGAGTGTGGGTTTGATAGACTATCAGTGGTGATCAATTGCTGTGTCAGTGTGGGATTTATAGACTAACCGTGATGATCAGTGGCTGTATCAGTACGGGATTGATAGATTAATAGTGATGAACACTTGCTGTATCAGTGTGGGATTGATAGCCTTAAATTGATGATCACTTGCTGTATGCATGAGGGATTGATAGACTTACAATGATGATCACTTGCTGTATCAGTGTGGGATTGATAGCCTAACAGTGATGATCACTTGCTGCATCAGTGTGGGATTGATACAGTAAGTGATCATCACTGTGAGGCTATCAATCCCACACTGATCCAGCAAGTGATCATCACTGTTCGTCTATCAGTGTGGGATTGATAGCCTAAAATTGATGATCTCTTGCTGTCTCAGTGTGGGAATTGATAGACCTTCAGTGATGATCACTTGCTGTATCAGTGTGGGATTGATAGACTAACAGTGATGATCACTTGCAGTATCAATGTGGGATTGATAGACTAACAGTGATGATCACTTGCTGTATCAGTGTGGGATTGATAGACTAACAGTGATGATCACTTGCTGTTTCAGTGTGGGATTGATAGACTAACAATGATGATCACTTGCTGTATCAGTGTGGGATTGATAGACTAACAGTGATGAGCACTTACAGTATCAATGTGGGATTGATAGACTAACAGTGATGATCACTTGCTGTTTCCATGTGGGATTGATAGACTAACAGTGATGATCACTTGCTGTATTAGTGTGGGATTGATAGACTAACAGTGATGATCACTTGCTGTATCGGTGTGGGATTGATAGACTAACAGTGATGATCACTTGCTCTATCCATGTGGGATTGATAGACTAACAGTGATGATCACTTGCTTTCTTAGTGTGGGATTGATTGACTAGCAGTAATCATCACTTGCTGTATCAGTGTGGGATTGATAGACTAACAGTGATGATCACTTGCTGTCTCAGTGTGGGTTTGATAGACTAACAGTGATGATCACTTGCTCTATCCATGTGGGTTTGATAGACTAACAGTGATGATCACTTGCTGTCTCACTGTGGGATTGATAGACTAGCAGTGATGATCACTTGCTGTCTCACTGTGGGATTGATAGACTAACAGTGATGATCACTTGCTGTATCAGTGTGGGATTGATGGTCTAACAGTGATGATCACTTGCTGTCTCAGTGTGTGATTGATAGACTAACAGTGATGATCACTTGCTGTATCAGTGTGGGATTGATAGACTAACAGTGATGATCTCTTTCTGTATCGGTGTGGGATTGATAGACTAACAGTGATGATCATTTTCTGTATCAATGTGGGATTGATAGACTAACAGTGATGATCACTTGCTGTCTCAGTGTGGGATTGATAGACTAGCAGTGATGATCACTTGCTGTATCAGTGTGGGATTGATAGACTAACAGTGATGAGCACTTGCTGTATCAGTGTTGGATTGATAGACTAACAGTGATGATTACTTGCTGTATTAGCGTGGGATTGATAGACAAACAGTGATGATCACTTGCTGTATCATTGTGGGATTGATAGACTAACAGTGATGATCACTTGCTGTATCAGTGTGGGATTGATAGACTAACAGTGATGATCACTTCCTGTATCAGTGTGGGATTGATAGACTAACAGTGATGATCACTTGCTGTATCAGTGTGGGATTGATAGACTAACAGTGATGATCACTTGCTGTATCAGTGTGGGATTGATAGCCTAACAGTGATGATAACCTGCTGTATCAGTATGGGATTGATGGACTAACAGTGATGATCAGTTGCTGTGTCAGTGTGGGATGGATAGAATAACAGTGATGATCACTTGCTGTATCACTGTGGGATTGATAGACTAACAGTGATGATCACTTGCTGTATCAATGTGGGATTGATAGACTAACAGTGATGATCACTTGCTGTGTCAGTGTTGGATTGATAGAATAACTGTGATGATCACTTGCTTTATCAGTGTGGGATTGATAGACTAACAGTGATGATCACTTGCTGGATCAGTGTGGGATTGATAGCGAAAAATTGATGATCACTTGCTGTATGCGTGTGGGATTGATAGACTAACAGTGATGATCACTTGCTGTATCAATGTGGGATTGATAGACTAACAGTGATGATCACTTTCTGTATCGGTGTGGGATTGATAGACTAACAGTGATGATCATTTGCTGTATCAATGTGGGATTGATAGACTAGCAGTGATGATCACTTGCTGTCTCAGTGTGGGATTGATAGACTAGCAGTGATGATCACTTGCTGTATCAGTGTGGGATTGATAGACTAACAGTGATGAGCACTTGCTGTATCAGTGTGGGATTGATAGACTAACAGTGATGATCACTTGCTGTATTAGCGTGGGATTGATAGACAAACAGTGATAATCACTTGCTGTATCACTGTGGGATTGATAGACTAACAGTGATGATCACTTGCTGTATCAGTGTGGGATTGATAGACTAACAGTGATGATCACTTCCTGTATCAGTGTGGGATTGATAGACTAACAGTGATGATCACTTGCTGTATCAGTGTGGGATTGATAGACTAACAGTGATGATCACTTGCTGTATCAGTGTGGGATTGATAGCCTAACAGTGATGATAACCTGCTGTATCAGTATGGGATTGATGGACTAACAGTGATGATCAGTTGCTGTGTCAGTGTGGGATGGATAGAATAACAGTGATGATCACTTGCTGTATCACTGTGGGATTGATAGACTAACAGTGATGATCACTTGCTGTATCAATGTGGGATTGATAGACTAACAGTGATGATCACTTGCTGTGTCAGTGTTGGATTGATAGAATAACTGTGATGATCACTTGCTTTATCAGTGTGGGATTGATAGACTAACAGTGATGATCACTTGCTGGATCAGTGTGGGATTGATAGCGAAAAATTGATGATCACTTGCTGTATGCGTGTGGGATTGATAGACTAACAGTGATGATCACTTGCTGTATCAATGTGGGATTGATAGACTAACAGTGATGATCACTTGCTGTATCAGTGCGGGATTGATAGATTAACAGTGATGATCAGTGGCTGTATCAGTGTGGGATTGATAGACTAACAGTGATGATCGCTTGCTCGATGAGTGTGGGTTCGATAGACTATTAGTGGTGATCAATTGCTGTGTCAGTGTGGGATTTATAGACTAACCGTGATGATCAGTGGCTGTATCAGTATGGGATTGATAGATTAATAGTGATGAACACTTGCTGTATCAGTGTGGGATTGATAGCCTTAAATTGATGATCACTTGCTGTATGCGTGTGGGATTGATAGACTTACAATGATAATCACTTGCTGTATCAGTGTGGGATTGATAGCCTAACAGTGATGATCACTTGCTGCATCAGTGTGGGATTGATAGACTGACTGTGATGATCACTTGCTGCATCAGTGTGCGATTGATACAGTAAGTGATCATTACTGTGCGGCTATCAATCCCACACTGATCCAGCAAGTGATCATCACTGTTGTACGTTCAGTGTGGGATTGATATCCTAAAATTGATGATCACTTACTGTATCAGGGTGGGATTGACAGACTAACAGTGATGATCACTTGCTGTATCAGTGTGGGATTGACAGACTAACAGTGATGATCACTTGCTGTATCCATGTGGGATTGACAGACTAACAGTGATGATCACTTGCTGTCTCAGTGTGGGATTGATAGACTTTCAGTGATGATCACTTGCTGTATCAGTGTGGGATTGATAGACTTTCAGTGATGATCACTTGCTGTATCATTACGGGATTGATAGACTAAGAGTGATGATCACTTCCTGTATCGGTGTGGGATTGATAGACTAACAGTGTTGATCACTTGCAGTATCATTATGGGATTGATAGACTTACAGTGATGATCACTTGCAGTATCAATGTGGGATGGATAGACTAACAGTGATGATCACTTGCAGTATCAATGTGGGATGGATAGACTAACAGTGATGATCACTTGCTGTATCAGTGTGGGAGTGATAGACTAACACTGATGATCACTTGCTGTATCCATGTGGGATTGATAGACTAACAGTGATGATCACTTGCTGTATTAGTGTGGGATTGATAGACTAACAGTGATGATCAGTGGCTGTATCAGTGTGGGACTAATAGACTTACAGTGATGATCCCTTGCTGTATCAGTGTGGGATTGATAGATTAACAGTGATGATCAGTGGCTGTATCAGTGTGGGATTGATAGCCTAAAATTGATGATTACTGCTGTATCCTTTTTGGACTGATAGACTTACAATGATGATCACTTGCTGTATCAGTGTGGGATTGATAGACTAACAGTGATGATCACTTGCTGTTTCAGTGTGGGATTGCTAGATTAACAGTGATGATCAGTGGCTGTATCAGTGTCGGATTGATAGACTAACAGTGATGATCGCTTGCTCTGTGAGTGTGGGTTTGATAGAGTATCAGTGATGATCAATTGCTGTATCAGTGTGGGATTGATAGACTAACAGTGATGATCACTTCCTGTATCTGTATGGGATTGATACACTAACAGTGATGATCACTTGCTGTATCGGTGTGGGATTGATAGACTAACAGTGATGATCACTTGCTCTATCCATGTGGGATTGATAGACTAACAGTGATGATCACTTGCTTTCTCAGTGTGGGATTGATTGACTACCAGTGATCATCACTTCCTGTATCAGTGTGGGATTGATAGACTAACAGTGATGATCACTTGCTGTCTCAGTGTGGGTTTGATAGACTAACAGTGATGATCACTTGCTCTATCCATGTGGGTTTGATAGACTAACAGTGATGATCACTTGCTGTCTCACTGTGGGATTGATAGACTAGCAGTGATGATCACTTGCTGTCTCACTGTTGGATTGATAGACTAACAGTGATGATCACTTGCTGTATCAGTGTGGGATTGATGGTCTAACAGTGATGATCACTTGCTGTCTCAGTGTGGGATTGATAGACTAACAGTGATGATCACTTGCTGTATCAGTGTGGGATTGATAGACTAACAGTGATGATCCCTTTCTGTATCGGTGTGGGATTGATAGACTAACAGTGATGATCATTTGCTGTATCAATGTGGGATTGATAGACTAACAGTGATGATCACTTGCTGTCTCAGTGTGGGATTGATAGACTAGCAGTGATGATCACTTGCTGTATCAGTGTGGGATTGATAGACTAACAGTGATGAGTACTTGCTGTATCAGTGTGGGATTGATAGACTAACAGTGATGATCACTTGCTGTATTAGCGTGGGATTGATAGACAAACAGTGATGATCACTTGCTGTATCATTGTGGGATTGATAGACTAACAGTGATGATCACTTGCTGTATCAGTGTGGGATTGATAGACTAACAGTGATGATCACTTCCTGTATCAGTGTGGGATTGATGGACTAACAGTGATGATCACTTGCTGTATCAGTGTGGGATTGATAGACTAACAGTGATGATCACTTGCTGTATCAGTGTGGGATTGATAGCCTAACAGTGATGATAACCTGCTGTATCAGTATGGGATTGATGGACTAATAGTGATGATCACTTGCTGTATCAGTGCGGGATTGATAGATTAACAGTGATGATCAGTGGCTGTATCAGTGTGGGATTGATAGACTAACAGTGATGATCGCTTGCTCGATGAGTGTGGGTTCGATTGACTATCAGTGGTGATCAATTGCTGTGTCAGTGTGGGATTTATAGACTAACCGTGATGATCAGTGGCTGTATCAGTATGGGACTGATAGATTAATAGTGATGAACACTTGCTGTATAAGTGTGGGATTGATAGCCTTAAATTGATGATCACTTGCTCTATGCGTGTGGGATTGATAGACTTACAATGATAATCACTTGCTGTATCAGTGTGGGATTGATAGCCTAACAGTGATGATCACTTGCTGCATCAGTGTGGGATTGATAGACTGACTGTGATGATCAATTGCTGCATCAGTGTGGGATTGATACAGTAAGTGATCATTACTGTGCAGCTATCAATCCCACACTGATCCAGCAAGTGATCATCACTGTTGTTCGTTCAGTGTGGGATTGATATCCTAAAATTGATGATCACTTACTGTATCAGGGTGGGATTGACAGACTAACAGTGATGATCACTTGCTGTATCAGTGTGGGATTGACAGACTAACAGTGATGATCACTTGCTGTATCCATGTGGGATTGACAGACTAACAGTGATGATCACTTGCTGTCTCAGTGTGGGATTGATAGACTTTCAGTGATGATCACTTGCTGTATCAGTGTGGGATTGATAGACTTTCAGTGATGATCACTTGCTGTATCATTACGGGATTGATAGACTAAGAGTGATGATCACTTCCTGTATCGGTGTGGGATTGATAGACTAACAGTATTGATCACTTGCAGTATCATTATGGGATTGATAGACTTACAGTGATGATCACTTGCAGTATCAATGTGGGATGGATAGACTAACAGTGATGATCACTTGCTGTATCAGTGTGGGATTGATAGATTAACACTGATGATCACTTGCTGTATTAGTGTGGGATTGATAGACTAACAGTGATGATCACTTGCTGTAGCAGTGTGGGATTGATAGACTAACAGTGATGATCACTTGCTGTGTCAGTGTGGGATTGATAGACTAACAGTGATGATCAGTGGCTGTATCAGTGTGGGACTAATAGACTTACAGTGATGATCCCTTGCTGTATCAGTGTGGGATTGATAGATTAACAGTGATGATCATTGGCTGTATCAGTGTCGGATTGATAGACTCACACTGATGATCGCTTGCTCTGTGAGTGTGGGTTTGATAGAGTATCAGTGATGATCAATTGCTGTATCAGTGTGGGATTGATAGACTAACAGTGATGATCACTTCCTCTATCTGTATGGGATTGATAGACTAACAGTGATGATCACTTGCTGTATCGGTGTGGGATTGATAGACTAACAGTGATGATCACTTGCTCTATCCATGTGGGATTGATAGACTAACAGTGATGATCACTTGCTTTCTCAGTGTGGGATTGATTAACTACCAGTGATCATCACTTGCTGTATCAGTGTGGGATTGATAGACTAACAGTGATGATCACTTGCTGTCTCAGTGTGGGTTTGATAGACTAACAGTGATGATCACTTGCTCTATCCATGTGGGTTTGATAGACTAACAGTGATGATCACTTGCTGTCTCACTGTGGGATTGATAGACTAGCAGTGATGATCACTTGCTGTCTCACTGTGGGATTGATAGACTAACAGTGATGATCACTTGCTGTATCAGTGTGGGATTGATGGTCTAACAGTGATGATCACTTGCTGTCTCAGTGTGGGATTGATAGACTAACAGTGATGATCACTTGCTGTATCAGTGTGGGATTGATAGACTAACAGTGATGATCCCTTTCTGTATCGGTGTGGGATTGATAGACTAACAGTGATGATCATTTGCTGTATCAATGTGGGATTGATAGACTAACAGTGATGATCACTTGCTGTCACAGTGTGGGATTGATAGACTAGCAGTGATGATCACTTGCTGTATCAGTGTGGGATTGATAGACTAACAGTGATGAGCACTTGCTGTATCAGTGTGGGATTGATAGACTAACAGTGATGATCACTTGCTGTATTAGCGTGGGATTGATAGACAAACAGTGATGATCACTTGCTGTATCATTGTGGGATTGATAGACTAACAGTGATGATCACTTGCTGTATCAGTGTGGGATTGATAGACTAACAGTGATGATCACTTCCTGTATCAGTGTGGGATTGATAGACTAACAGTGATGATCACTTGCTGTATCAGTGTGGGATTGATACAGTAAGTGATCATTACTCTGCGGCTATCAATCCCACACTGATCCAGCAAGTGATCATCACTGTTGTTCGTTCAGTGTGGGATTGATATCCTAAAATTGATGATCACTTACTGTATCAGGGTGGGATTGACAGACTAACAGTGATGATCACTTGCTGTATCAGTGTGGGATTGACAGACTAACAGTGATGATCACTTGCTGTATCCATGTGGGATTGACAGACTAACAGTGATGATCACTTGCTGTCTCAGTGTGGGATTGATAGACTTTCAGTGATGATCACTTGCTGTATCAGTGTGGGATTGATAGACTTTCAGTGATGATCACTTGCTGTATCATTACGGGGTTGATAGACTAAGAGTGATGATCACTTCCTGTATCGGTGTGGGATTGATGGACTAACAGTGTTGATCACTTGCAGTATCATTATGGGATTGATAGACTTACAGTGATGATCACTTGCAGTATCAGTGTGGGATTGATAGACTAACAGTGATGATCACTTGCTGTATCAGTGTGGGATTGACAGACTAACAGTGATGATCACTTGCTGTATCAGTGTGGGATTGATAGACTAACAGTGATGATCACTTGCTGTCTCAGTGTGGGATTCATAGACTAACAGTGATGATCACTTGCTGTCTCAGTGTGGGATTTATAGACTAACAGTGATGATCACTTGCTCTATCCATGTGGGATTGATAGACAAACAGTGATGATCACTTGCTGTCTCAGTGTGGGATTGATAGACTAGCAGTGATGATCACTTGCTGTATCAGTGTGGGATTGATAGACTAACAGTGATGATCACTTGCTGTATCAGTGTGGGATTGATAGACTTACAGTGATGATCACTTGCTGTATCAATGTGGGATTGATAGACTAACAGTGATGATCATTTGCTGTATCAGTGTGGGATTGATAGACTAACAGTGTTGATCACTTGCTGTATCAATGTGGGATTGATAGACTAACAGTGATGATCATTTGCTGTATCAGTGTGGGATTGATAGACTAACAGTGATGATTACTTGCTGTATCAGTGTGGGATTGATAGACTAACAGTGATGATCACTTGCTGTATCAGTGTGGGATTGATAGACTAACAGTGATGATCACTTGCTGTTTCAGTGTGGGATTGATAGACTAACAGTGATGATCACTTGCTGTATTAGCGTGGGATTGATAGACAAACAGTGATGATCACTTGCTGTATCAGTGTGGGATTGATAGACTAACCGGGATGATCACTTGCTGTATCAGTGTGGGATTGATAGACTAACAGTGATGATCACTTGCTGTTTTAGCGTGGGATTGATAGACAAACAGTGATGATCACTTGCTGTATCAGTGTGGGATTGATTGACTAACAGTGATGTTCACTTCCTGTATTAGTGTGGGATTGATAGACTAACAGTGATGATCACTTCCTGTATCAATGTGGGATTGATAGACTAACAGTGATGATCACTTGCTGTATCAGTGTGGGATTGATAGACTAACAGTGATGATCAGTGGCTGTATCAGTGTGGGATTGATAGACTAACAGTGATGATCACTTGCTGTATCGGTGTGGGATTGATAGACTAACAGTGTTGATCACTTGCAGTATCATTATGGGATTGATAGACTTACAGTGATGATCACTTGCAGTATCAATGTGGGATGGATAGACTTACAGTGATGATCACTTGCAGTATCAATGTGGGATGGATAGACTAACAGTGATGATCACTTGCTGTATCAGTGTGGGATTGATAGACTAACACTGATGATCACTTGCTGTATCCATGTGGGATTGATAGACTAACAGTGATGATCACTTGCTGTATTAGTGTGGGATTGATAGACTAACAGTGATGATCAGTGGCTGTATCAGTGTGGGACTAATAGACTTACAGTGATGATCCCTTGCTGTATCAGTGTGGGATTGATAGATTAACAGTGATGATCAGTGGCTGTATCAGTGTGGGATTGATAGCCTAAAATTGATGATTACTGCTGTATCCTTTTTGGACTGATAGACTTACAATGATGATCACTTGCTGTATCAGTGTGGATTGATAGACTAACAGTGATGATCACTTGCTGTTTCAGTGTGGGATTGATAGATTAACAGTGATGATCAGTGGCTGTATCAGTGTCGGATTGATAGACTAACAGTGATGATCGCTTGCTCTGTGAGTGTGGGTTTGATAGAGTATCAGTGATGATCAATTGCTGTATCAGTGTGGGATTGATAGACTAACAGTGATGATCACTTCCTGTATCTGTATGGGATTGATACACTAACAGTGATGATCACTTGCTGTATCGGTGTGGGATTGATAGACTAACAGTGATGATCACTTGCTCTATCCATGTGGGATTGATAGACTAACAGTGATGATCACTTGCTTTCTCAGTGTGGGATTGATTGACAACCAGTGATCATCACTTGCTGTATCAGTGTGGGATTGATAGACTAACAGTGATGATCACTTGCTGTCTCAGTGTGGGTTTGATAGACTAACAGTGATGATCACTTGCTCTATCCATGTGGGTTTGATAGACTAACAGTGATGATCACTTGCTGTCTCACTGTGGGATTGATAGACTAGCAGTGATGATCACTTTCTGTCTCACTGTGGGATTGATAGACTAACAGTGATGATCATTTGCTGTATCAGTGTGGGATTGATGGTCTAACAGTGATGATCACTTGCTGTCTCAGTGTGGGATTGATAGACTAACAGTGATGATCACTTGCTGTATCAGTGTGGGATTGATAGACTAACAGTGATGATCCCTTTCTGTATCGGTGTGGGATTGATAGACTAACAGTGATGATCATTTGCTGTATCAATGTGGGATTGATAGACTAACAGTGATGATCACTTGCTGTCTCAGTGTGGGATTGATAGACTAGCGGTGATGATCACTTGCTGTATCAGTGTGGGATTGATAGACTAACAGTGATGAGCACTTGCTGTATCAGTGTGGGATTGATAGACTAACAGTGATGATCACTTGCTGTATTAGCGTGGGATTGATAGACAAACAGTGATGATCACTTGCTGTATCATTGTGGGATTGATAGACTAACAGTGATGATCACTTGCTGTATCAGTGTGGGATTGATAGACTAACAGTGATGATCACTTCCTGTATCAGTGTGGGATTGATAGACTAACAGTGATGATCACTTGCTGTATCAGTGTGGGATTGATAGACTAACAGTGATGATCACTTGCTGTATCAGTGTGGGATTGATAGCCTAACAGTGATGATAACCTGCTGTATCAGTATGGGATTGATGGACTAACAGTGATGATCACTTGCTGTATCAGTGCGGGATTGATAGATTAACAGTGATGATCAGTGGCTGTATCAGTGTGGGATTGATAGACTAACAGTGATGATCGCTTGCTCGATGAGTGTGGGTTCGATTGACTATCAGTGGTGATCAATTGCTGTGTCAGTGTGGGATTTATAGACTAACCGTGATGATCAGTGGCTGTATCAGTATGGGATTGATAGATTAATAGTGATGAACACTTGCTGTACAAGTGTGGGATTGATAGCCTTAAATTGATGATCACTTGCTGTATGCGTGTGGGATTGATAGACTTACAATGATAATCACTTGCTGTATCAGTGTGGGATTGATAGCCTAACAGTGATGATCACTTGCTGCATCAGTGTGGGATTGATAGACTGACTGTGATGATCACTTGCTGCCTCAGTGTGGGATTGATACAGTAAGTGATCATTACTGTGCGGCTATCAATCCCACACTGATCCAGCAAGTGATCATCACTGTTGTTCGTTCAGTGTGGGATTGATATCCTAAAATTGATGATCACTTACTGTATCAGGGTGGGATTGACAGACTAACAGTGATGATCACTTGCTGTATCAGTGTGGGATTGACAGACTAACAGTGATGATCACTTGCTGTATCCATGTGGGATTGACAGACTAACAGTGATGATCACTTGCTGTCTCAGTGTGGGATTGATAGACTTTCAATGATGATCACTTGCTGTATCAGTGTGGGATTGATAGACTTTCAGTGATGATCACTTGCTGTATCATTACGGGATTGATAGACTAAGAGTGATGATCACTTCCTGTATCGGTGTGGGATTGATGGACTAACAGTGTTGATCACTTGCAGTATCATTATGGGATTGATAGACTTACAGTGATGATCACTTGCAGTATCAATGTGGGATTGATAGACTAACAGTGATGATCACTTGCTGTATCAGTGTGGGATTGATAGATTAACACTGATGATCACTTGCTGTATCCATGTGGGATTCATAGACTAACAGTGATGATCACTTGCTGTATTAGTGTGGGATTGATAGACTAACAGTGATGATCACTTGCTGTAGCAGTGTGGGATTGATAGACTAACAGTGATGATCACTTGCTGTGTCAGTGTGGGATTGATAGACTAACAGTGATGATCAGTGGCTGTATCAGTGTGGGACTAATAGACTTACAGTGATGATCCCTTGCTGTATCAGTGTGGGATTGATAGATTAACAGTGATGATCAGTGGCTGTATCAGTGTGGGATTGATAGCCTAAAATTGATGATTACTGCTGTATCCTTTTTGGACTGATAGACTTACAATGATGATCACTTGCTGTATCAGTGTGGGATTGATTGACTAACAATGATGATCACTTGCTGTTTCAGTGTGGGATTGATAGATTAACAGTGATGATCACTTGCTTTCTCAGTGTGGGATTGATTGACAACCAGTGATCATCACTTGCTGTATCAGTGTGGGATTGATAGACTAACAGTGATGATCACTTGCTGTCTCAGTGTGGGTTTGATAGACTAACAGTGATGATCACTTGCTCTATCCATGTGGGTTTGATAGACTAACAGTGATGATCACTTGCTGTCTCACTGTGGGATTGATAGACTAGCAGTGATGATCACTTTCTGTCTCACTGTGGGATTGATAGACTAACAGTGATGATCATTTGCTGTATCAGTGTGGGATTGATGGTCTAACAGTGATGATCACTTGCTGTCTCAGTGTGGGATTGATAGACTAACAGTGATGATCACTTGCTGTATCAGTGTGGGATTGATAGACTAACAGTGATGATCCCTTTCTGTATCGGTGTGGGATTGATAGACTAACAGTGATGATCATTTGCTGTATCAATGTGGGATTGATAGACTAACAGTGATGATCACTTGCTGTCTCAGTGTGGGATTGATAGACTAGCGGTGATGATCACTTGCTGTATCAGTGTGGGATTGATAGACTAACAGTGATGAGCACTTGCTGTATCAGTGTGGGATTGATAGACTAACAGTGATGATCACTTGCTGTATTAGCGTGGGATTGATAGACAAACAGTGATGATCACTTGCTGTATCATTGTGGGATTGATAGACTAACAGTGATGATCACTTGCTGTATCAGTGTGGGATTGATAGACTAACAGTGATGATCACTTCCTGTATCAGTGTGGGATTGATAGACTAACAGTGATGATCACTTGCTGTATCAGTGTGGGATTGATAGACTAACAGTGATGATCACTTGCTGTATCAGTGTGGGATTGATAGCCTAACAGTGATGATAACCTGCTGTATCAGTATGGGATTGATGGACTAACAGTGATGATCACTTGCTGTATCAGTGCGGGATTGATAGATTAACAGTGATGATCAGTGGCTGTATCAGTGTGGGATTGATAGACTAACAGTGATGATCGCTTGCTCGATGAGTGTGGGTTCGATTGACTATCAGTGGTGATCAATTGCTGTGTCAGTGTGGGATTTATAGACTAACCGTGATGATCAGTGGCTGTATCAGTATGGGATTGATAGATTAATAGTGATGAACACTTGCTGTACAAGTGTGGGATTGATAGCCTTAAATTGATGATCACTTGCTGTATGCGTGTGGGATTGATAGACTTACAATGATAATCACTTGCTGTATCAGTGTGGGATTGATAGCCTAACAGTGATGATCACTTGCTGCATCAGTGTGGGATTGATAGACTGACTGTGATGATCACTTGCTGCCTCAGTGTGGGATTGATACAGTAAGTGATCATTACTGTGCGGCTATCAATCCCACACTGATCCAGCAAGTGATCATCACTGTTGTTCGTTCAGTGTGGGATTGATATCCTAAAATTGATGATCACTTACTGTATCAGGGTGGGATTGACAGACTAACAGTGATGATCACTTGCTGTATCAGTGTGGGATTGACAGACTAACAGTGATGATCACTTGCTGTATCCATGTGGGATTGACAGACTAACAGTGATGATCACTTGCTGTCTCAGTGTGGGATTGATAGACTTTCAATGATGATCACTTGCTGTATCAGTGTGGGATTGATAGACTTTCAGTGATGATCACTTGCTGTATCATTACGGGATTGATAGACTAAGAGTGATGATCACTTCCTGTATCGGTGTGGGATTGATGGACTAACAGTGTTGATCACTTGCAGTATCATTATGGGATTGATAGACTTACAGTGATGATCACTTGCAGTATCAATGTGGGATTGATAGACTAACAGTGATGATCACTTGCTGTATCAGTGTGGGATTGATAGATTAACACTGATGATCACTTGCTGTATCCATGTGGGATTCATAGACTAACAGTGATGATCACTTGCTGTATTAGTGTGGGATTGATAGACTAACAGTGATGATCACTTGCTGTAGCAGTGTGGGATTGATAGACTAACAGTGATGATCACTTGCTGTGTCAGTGTGGGATTGATAGACTAACAGTGATGATCAGTGGCTGTATCAGTGTGGGACTAATAGACTTACAGTGATGATCCCTTGCTGTATCAGTGTGGGATTGATAGATTAACAGTGATGATCAGTGGCTGTATCAGTGTGGGATTGATAGCCTAAAATTGATGATTACTGCTGTATCCTTTTTGGACTGATAGACTTACAATGATGATCACTTGCTGTATCAGTGTGGGATTGATTGACTAACAATGATGATCACTTGCTGTTTCAGTGTGGGATTGATAGATTAACAGTGATGATCATTGGCTGTATCAGTGTCGGATTGATAGACTAACAGTGATGATCGCTTGCTCTGTGAGTGTGGGTTTGATAGAGTATCAGTGATGATCAATTGCTGTATCAGTGTGGGATTGATAGACTAACAGTGATGATCACTTCCTCTATCTGTATGGGATTGATAGACTAACAGTGATGATCACTTGCTGTATCGGTGTGGGATTGATAGACTAGCAGTGATGATCACTTGCTGTATCAGTGTGGGATTGATAGACTAACAGTGATGATCACTTGCTGTATCAGTGTGGGATTGACAGACTAACAGTGATGATCACTTGCTGTATCAGTGTGGGATTGATAGACTAACAGTGATGATCACTTGCTGTCTCAGTGTGGGATTCATAGACTAACAGTGATGATCACTTGCTGTCTCAGTGTGGGATTTATAGACTAACAGTGATGATCACTTGCTCTATCCATGTGGGATTGATAGACAAACAGTGATGATCACTTGCTGTCTCAGTGTGGGATTGATAGACTAGCAGTGATGATCACTTGCTGTATCAGTGTGGGATTGATAGACTAACAGTGATGATCACTTGCTGTATCAGTGTGGGATTGATAGACTTACAGTGATGATCACTTGCTGTATCAATGTGGGATTGATAGACTAACAGTGATGATCATTTGCTGTATCAGTGTGGGATTGATAGACTAACAGTGATGATCACTTGCTGTATCAATGTGGGATTGATAGACTAACAGTGATGATCATTTGCTGTATCAGTGTGGGATTGATAGACTAACAGTGATGATTACTTGCTGTATCAGTGTGGGATTGATAGACTAACAGTGATGATCACTTGCTGTATCAGTGTGGGATTGATAGACTAACAGTGATGATCACTTGCTGTTTCAGTGTGGGATTGATAGACTAACAGTGATGATCACTTGCTGTATTAGCGTGGGATTGATAGACAAACAGTGATGATCACTTGCTGTATCAGTGTGGGATTGATAGACAAACCGGGATGATCACTTGCTGTATCAGTGTGGGATTGATAGACTAACAGTGATGATCACTTGCTGTTTTAGCGTGGGATTGATAGACAAACAGTGATGATCACTTGCTGTATCAGTGTGGGATTGATAGACTAACAGTGATGTTCACTTCCTGTATTAGTGTGGGATTGATAGACTAACAGTGATGATCACTTCCTGTATCAATGTGGGATTGATAGACTAACAGTGATGATCACTTGCTGTATCAGTGTGGGATTGATAGACTAACAGTGATGATCACTTGCTGTATCAGTGTGGGATTGATAGACTAACAGTGATGATCACTTGCTGTATCAGTGTGGGATTGATAGACTAACAGTGATGATCACTTGCTGTATCAGTGTGGGATTGATAGACTAACAGTGATGATCACTTGCTGTATCAGTGTGGGATTGATAGACTAACAGTGATGATCACTTGCAGTATCAATGTGGGATTGATAGACTAACAGTGATGATCACTTGCTGTATCAGTGTGGGATTGATAGACTAACAGTGATGATCACTTGCTGTCTCAGTGTGGGATTGATCGACTAACACTGATGATCACTTGCTGTATCCATGTGGGATTGATAGACTAACAGTGATGATCACTTGCTGTATCAATGTGGGATTGATAGACTAACTGTGATGATCACTTGCTGTGTCAGTGTGGGATTGATAGACTGACTGTGATGATCACTTGCTGCATCAGTGTGGGATTGATACAGTAAGTGATCATTACTGTGCGGCTATCAATCCCACACTGATCCAGCAAGTGATCATCACTGTTGTTCGTTCAGTGTGGGATTGATATCCTAAAATTGATGATCACTTACTGTATCAGGGTGGGATTGACAGCCTAACAGTGATGATCACTTGCTGTATCAGTGTCGGATTGACAGACTAACAGTGATGATCACTTGCTGTATCCATGTGGGATTGACAGACTAACAGTGATGATCACTTGCTGGCTCAGTGTGGGATTGATAGACTTTCAGTGATGATCACTTGCTGTATCAGTGTGGGATTGATAGACTTTCAGTGATGATCACTTGCTGTATCATTACGGGATTGATAGACTAAGAGTGATGATCACTTCCTGTATCGGTGTGGGATTGATAGACTAACAGTGTTGATCACTTGCAGTATCATTATGGGATTGATAGACTATGAGTGATGATCACTTGCTGTATCAGTGTGGGATTGATAGACTTACAGTGATGATCACTTGCAGTATCAATGTGGGATGGATAGACTAACAGTTATGATCACTTGCAGTATCAATGTGGGATGGATAGACTAACAGTGATGATCACTTGCTGTATCAGTGTGGGATTGATAGACTAACACTGATGATCACTTGCTGTATCCATGTGGGATTGATAGACTAACAGTGATGATCACTTGCTGTATTAGTGTTGGATTGATAGACTAACAGTGATGATCACTTGCTGTAGCAGTGTGGGATTGATAGACTAACAGTGATGATTACTTGCTGTGTCAGTGTGGGATTGATAGACTAACAGTGATGATCAGTGGCTGTATCAGTGTGGGACTAATAGACTTACAGTGATGATCCCTTGCTGTATCAGTGTGGGATTGATAGATTAACAGTGATGATCAGTGGCTGTATCAGTGTGGGATTGATAGCCTAAAATTGATGATTACTTGCTGTATCCTTTTTGGACTGATAGACTTACAATGATGATCACTTGCTGTATCAGTGTGGGATTGATAGACTAACAGTGATGATCACTTGCTGTTTCAGTGTGGGATTGATAGATTAACAGTGATGATCAGTGGCTGTATCAGTGTCGGATTGATAGACTAACAGTGATGATCGCTTGCTCTGTGAGTGTGGGTTTGATAGAGTATCAGTGATGATCAATTGCTGTATCAGTGTGGGATTGATAGACTAACAGTGATGATCACTTCCTGTATCTGTATGGGATTGATAGACTAACAGTGATGATCACTTGCTGTATCGGAGTGGGATTGATAGACTAGCAGTGATGATCACTTGCTGTATCAGTGTGGGATTGATAGACTAACAGTGATGATCTCTTGCTGTATCAGTGTGGGATTGACAGACTAACAGTGATGATCACTTGCTGTATCAGTGTGGGATTGATAGACTAACAGTGATGATCACTTGCTGTTTCAGTGTGGGATTGATAGACTAATCGTGATGATCACTTGCTCTATCCATGTGGGATTGATAGACTAACAGTGATGATCACTTGCTGTATCAATGTGGGATTGATAGACTGACTGTGATGATCACTTGCTGCATCAGTGTGGGATTGATACAGTAAGTGATCATTACTGTGCGGCTATCAATCCCACACTGATCCAGCAAGTGATCATCAGTGTTGTTCGTTCAGTGTGGGATTGATATCCTAAAATTGATGATCACTTACTGTATCAGGGTGGGATTGACAGCCTAACAGTGATGATCACTTGCTGTATCAGTGTGGGATTGACAGACTAACAGTGATGATCACTTGCTGTATCCATGTGGGATTGATAGACTAACAGTGATGATCACTTGCTGTATCAATGTGGGATTGAAAGACTAACAGTGATGATCATTTGCTGTATCAGTGTGGGATTGATAGACTAACAGTGATGATTACTTGCTGTATCAGTGTGGGATTGATAGACTAACAGTGATGATCACTTGCTGTATCAGTGTGGGATTGATAGACTAACAGTGATGATCACTTGCTGTTTCAGTGTGGGATTGATAGCCTAACAGTGATGATCACTTGCTGTATCAGTGTGGGATTGATAGACTAACACTGATGATCACTTGCTGTATCAGTGTGGGATTGATAGACTAACAGTGATGATCACTTGCTGTATCAGTGTGGGATTGATAGACTAACACTGATGATCACTTGCTGTATCAGTGTGGGATTGATAGACTAACACTGATGATCACTTGCTGTATCAGTGTGGGATTGATAGACTAACACTGATGATCACTTTCTGTATCAATGTGGGATTGATAGACTAACAGTGATGATCACTTGCTGTATCAGTGTGGGATTGATAGAGTAACAGTAATGATCACTTGCTGTATCAGTGTAGGATTGATAGACTAACAGTCATGATCACTTGCTGTATCAGTGTGGGATTGATAGTCTTACAGTGATGATCACTTGCTGTATCAGTGTGGGATTGTCAGACTAACAGTGATGATCACTTGCTGTGTCAGTGTGGGATTGATAGACTAACCGTGATGATCAGTGGCTGTATCAGTTTGGGATTGATAGATTAACAGTGATGATCACTCGCTGTATCAGTGTGGGATTGATAGACTAACCGTGATGATCACTTGCTGTATCAATGTGGGATTGATAGACTAACAGTGATGATCACTTGCTGTGTCAGTGTGGGATTGATAGACTAACAGTGATGATCACTTGCTGTCTCAGTGTGGGATTGATAGACTAACAGTGATGATCACTTGCTGTATCAGTGTGGGATTGATAGACTAACAGTGATGAACACTTGCTATATCCACGTGGGATTGACAGACTAAGAGTGAGGATCAATTGCTGTATCAGTGTGGGATTGATGGAGTAACAGTGATGATCACTTGCTGTGTCAGTGTGGGATTGATCGGATAACAGTGATGATCACTTGCTGTATCAGTGTGGGATTGATAGACTAACAGTGATGATCACTTGCTGTATCAGTGTCGGATTGATAGACTAACAGTGATGATCACTTGCTGTGTCAGTGTGGGACTGATAGAATAACAGTGATGATCACTTGCTGTATCAGTGTGGGATTGATTGACTAACAGTGATGATCACTTGCTGTGTCAGTGTGGGATTGATAGACTAACAGTGATGATCACTTGCTGTATCAGTGTGGGATTGATAGACTAACAGTGATGATCACTTGCTGTATCAGTATGGCATTGATGGACTAACAGTGATGATCAGTTGCTGTGTCAGTGTGGGATTGATAGAATAACAGTGATAATCACTTGCTGTATCAGTGTGGGATTGATAGACTAACAGTGATGATCAGTTGCTTTGTCAGTGTGGGATTGATAGAATAACAGTGATGATCACTTGCTGTATCAGTGTGGGATTGATAGACTAACAGTGATGATCACTTGCTGTATCAATGTGGGATTGATGGACAAACAGTGATGATCACTTCCTGTACCAGTGTTGGATTGATAGACTAACAGTGATGATCACTTCCTGTATCAGTGTGGGATTGATAGACGAACAGTGATGATCGCTTGCTGTATCAGTGTGGTATTGATAGACTAACAGTGATGATCACTTGCTGTATCAGTGTGGGATTGATAGACTAACAGTGATGATCACTTGCTGTATCAGTGTGGGATTGATAGACTAACACTGATGATCACTTGCTGTATCAGTGTGGGATTGATAGACTAACAGTGATGATCACTCGCTGTATTAGTGTGGGATTGATAGCCTAACAGTGATGATCACTTGCTGTATCTGTGTGGGATTGATAGACTAACACTGATGATCACTTGCTGTATCAGTGTGGGATTGATAGACTTAACAGTGATGATCACTTGCTGTATCAGTGTGGGATTGATAGACTAACACTGATGATCACTTGCTGTATCAGTGTGTGATTGATAGACTAACACTGATGATCACTTGCTGTATCAGTGTGGGATTGATAGACTAACACTGATGATCACTTGCTGTTTCAATGTGGGATTGATAGACTAACAGTGATGATCACTTGCTGTATCAGTGTGGGATTGATAGACTAACAGTGATGATCACTTGCTGTATCAGTGTGGGATTGATAGACTAACACTGATGATCACTTGCTGTATCAGTGTGGGATTGATAGACTAACACTGATGATCTCTTGCTGTATCAGTGTGGGATTGATAGACTAACACTGATGATCACTTGCTGTATCAATGTGGGATTGATCGACTAACAGTGATGATCACTTGCTGTATCAGTGTGGGATTGATAGAGTAACAGTAATGATCACTTGCTGTATCAGTGTAGGCTTGATAGACTAACAGTGATGATCACTTGCTGTATCAGTGTGGTATTGATAGACTAACAGTGATGATCGCTTGCTGTCTCAGTGTGGTATTGTCAGACTAACAGTGATGATCACTTGCAGTATCAGTGTGGGATTGTCAGACTAACAGTGATGATCACTTGCTTTATCAGTGTGGGATTGTCAGACTAACAGTGATGATCACTTGCTGTATGCGTGTGGGATTGATAGACTAACAGTGATGATCACTTGCTGTCTCAGTGTGGGACTGATAGACTAACAGTGATGATCACTTGCTGTATGCGTGTGGGATTGATAGACTAACAGTGATGATCACTTGCTGTATCAGTGCGATATTCATAGACTAACAGTGATGATCACTTGCTGTATCAGTGCGATATTCATAGACTAACAGTGATGATCACTTGCTGTATCAGTGCGATATTCATAGACTAACAGTGATGATCACTTGCTGTATCAGTGTTGGATTGATAGATTAACAGTGATGATCACTTGCTGTCTCAGTGTGGGATTGATAGACTAACAGTGATGATCACTTGCTGTATGAGTGTGGGATTGATAGACTGACAGTGATGATCACTTGCTCTTTGAGTGTGGGTTTGATAGACTAAGAGTGAGGATCAATTGCTGTATCACTGTTGGATTGATAGATTAACTGTGATGATCAGTGGCTGTATCAGTGTGGGATTGATAGACTAACAATGATGACCACTTGCTCTTTGAGTGTGGGTTTGATAGAGTATCAGTGATGATCACTTGCTGTATCAGTGTGGGATTGATAGACTAACAGTGATGATCACTTGCTGTATCAGTGTGGGATTGACAGACTAACAGTGATGATCACTTGCTGTATCAGTGTGGGATTGTCAGACTAACAGTGATGATCACTTGCTGTGTCAGTGTGGGATTGATAGACTAACAGTGATGATCACTTGCTGTATCAGTGTGGGATTGATAGACTAACAGTGATGTTCACTTGCTGTGTCGTTGTGGGATTGATAGCCTCACAGTGATGATCACTTACTGTATCAATCCCACACTGATACAGCAACTGATCATCACTGTTAGTCTATCAATCCAACACTGATACAGCAAGTGAACATCACTGTTAGTCTATCAATCCCACACCGATACAGGAAGTGATCATCACTCTTAGTCTATCAATCGCACACTGATACAGTAAGTGATCATCACTGTTATTCTATCAGTGTGGGATTGATAGCCTAAAATTGATGATCACTTGCTGTATCAGTGTGGAATTGATAGACTAACAGTGATGATCACTTGCTGTCTCAGTGTGGGATTGATAGACTTTCAGTGATGATCACTTGCTGTGTCAGTGTGCGATTGATAGACTAAGAGTGATGATCACTTCCTGTATCAGTGTGGGATTGATGGAGTAACAGTGATGAACACTTGCTGTATCAGTGTGGGATTGATGGAGTAACAGTGATGATCACTTGCTGTATCAGTGTGGGATTGATAGACTAACAGTGATGATCACTTGCTGTATCAGTGTGGGATTGATAGACTAACAGTGATGATCACTTGCTGTATCAGTGTGGGATTGATAGACTAACAGTGATCATCAGTGGCTGTATCAGTGTGGGATTGATAGACTAACAGTGATGATCACTTGCTGTATCAGTATGGCATTGATGGACTAACAGTGATGATCAGTTGCTGTGTCAGTGTGGGATTGATAGAATAACAGTGATGATCAGTGGCTGTATCAGTTTGGGATTGATAGATTAACAGTGATGATCACTTGCTGTATCAGTGTGGGATTGATAGACTAACCGTGATGATCACTTGCTGTATCAATGTGGGATTGATAGACTAACAGTGATGATCACTTGCTGTGTCAGTGTGGGATTGATAGACTAACAGTGATGATCACTTGCTGTCTCAGTGTGGGATTGATAGACTAACAGTGATGATCACTTGCTGTATCAGTGTGGGATTGATAGACTAACAGTGATGAACACTTGCTATATCCACGTGGGATTGACAGACTAAGAGTGAGGATCAATTGCTGTATCAGTGTGGGATTGATGGAGTAACAGTGATGATCACTTGCTGTGTCAGTGTGGGATTGATCGGATAACAGTGATGATCACTTGCTGTATCAGTGTGGGATTGATAGACTAACAGTGATGATCACTTGCTGTATCAGTGTCGGATTGATAGACTAACAGTGATGATCACTTGCTGTGTCAGTGTGGGACTGATAGACTAACAGTGATGATCACTTGCTGTATCAGTGTGGGATTGATTGACTAACAGTGATGATCACTTGCTGTGTCAGTGTGGGATTGATAGACTAACAGTGATGATCACTTGCTGTATCAGTGTGGGATTGATAGACTAACAGTGATGATCACTTGCTGTATCAGTATGGCATTGATGGACTAACAGTGATGATCAGTTGCTGTGTCAGTGTGGGATTGATAGAATAACAGTGATAATCACTTGCTGTATCAGTGTGGGATTGATAGACTAACAGTGATGATCAGTTGCTGTGTCAGTGTGGGATTGATAGAATAACAGTGATGATCACTTGCTGTATCAGTGTGGGATTGATAGACTAACAGTGATGATCACTTGCTGTATCAATGTGGGATTGATGGACAAACAGTGATGATCACTTGCTGTACCAGTGTTGGATTGATAGACTAACAGTGATGATCACTTCCTGTATCAGTGTGGGATTGATAGACGAACAGTGATGATCACTTGCTGTATCAGTGTGGTATTGATAGACTAACAGTGATGATCACTTGCTGTATCAGTGTGGGATTGATAGACTAACAGTGATGATCACTTGCTGTATCAGTGTGGGATTGATAGACTAACAGTGATGATCACTCGCTCTATTAGTGTGGGATTGATAGCCTAACAGTGATGATCACTTGCTGTATCAGTGTGGGATTGATAGACTAACACTGATGATCACTTGCTGTATCAGTGTGGGATTGATAGACTAACAGTGATGATCACTTGCTGTATCAGTGTGGGATTGATAGACTAACACTGATGATCACTTGCTGTATCAGTGTGGGATTGATCGACTAACACTGATGATCACTTGCTGTATCAGTGTGGGATTGATAGACTAACACTGATGATCACTTGCTGTATCAATGTGGGATTGATAGACTAACAGTGATGATCACTTGCTGTATCAGTGTGGGATTGATAGAGTAACAGTAATGATCACTTGCTGTATCAGTGTAGGATTGATAGACTAACAGTCATGATCACTTGCTGTATCAGTGTGGGACTGATAGTCTAACAGTGATGATCACTTGCTGTATCAGTGTGGGATTGATAGACTAACAGTGATGATCACTTGCAGTATCAGTGTGGGATTGTCAGACTAACAGTGATGATCACTTGCTGTGTCAGTGTGGGATTGATAGACTAACCGTGTTGATCAGTGGCTGTATCAGTTTGGGATTGATAGATTAACAGTGATGATCATTTGCTGTATCAGTGTGGGATTGATAGACTAACCGTGATGATCACTTGCTGTATCAATGTGGGATTGATAGACTACCAGTGATGATCACTTGCTGTGTCAGTGTGGGATTGATAGACTAACAGTGATGATCACGTGCTGTCTCAGTGTGGGATTGATCGACTAACAGTGATGATCACTTGCTTTATCAGTGAGGGATTGATAGACTAACAGTGATGAACACTTGCTATATCCACGTGGGATTGACAGACTAAGAGTGAGGATCAATTGCTGTATCAGTGTGGGATTGATGGAGTAACAGTGATGATCACTTGCTGTGTCAATGTGGGATTGATAGACTAACAGTGATGATCACTTGCTGTATCAGTGTCGGATTGATTGACTAACAGTGATGATCACTTGCTGTGTCAGTGTGGGACTGATAGACTAACAGTGATGATCACTTGCTGTATCAGTGTGGGATTGATTGACTAACAGTGATGATCACTTGCTGTGTCAGTGTGGGATTGATAGACTAACCGTGATGATCAGTGGCTGTATCAGTTTGGGATTGATAGATTAACAGTGATGATCACTTGCTGTATCAGTGTGGGATTGATAGACTAACCGTGATGATCACTTGCTGTATCAATGTGGGATTGATAGACTAACAGTGATGATCACTTGCTGTGTCAGTGTGGGATTGATAGACTAACAGTGATGATCACTTGCTGTCTCAGTGTGGGATTGATAGACTAACAGTGATGATCACTTGCTGTATCAGTGTGGGATTGATAGACTAACAGTGATGAACACTTGCTATATCCACGTGGGATTGACAGACTAAGAGTGAGGATCAATTGCTGTATCAGTGTGGGATTGATGGAGTAACAGTGATGATCACTTGCTGTGTCAGTGTGGGATTGATCGGATAACAGTGATGATCACTTGCTGTATCAGTGTGGGATTGATAGACTAACAGTGATGATCACTTGCTGTATCAGTGTCGGATTGATAGACTAACAGTGATGATCACTTGCTGTGTCAGTGTGGGACTGATAGACTAACAGTGATGATCACTTGCTGTGTCAGTGTGGGATTGATAGACTAACAGTGATGATCACTTGCTGTATCAGTGTGGGATTGATAGACTAACAGTGATGATCACTTGCTGTATCAGTATGGCATTGATGGACTAACAGTGATGATCAGTTGCTGTGTCAGTGTGGGATTGATAGAATAACAGTGATAATCACTTGCTGTATCAGTGTGGGATTGATAGACTAACAGTGATGATCAGTTGCTGTGTCAGTGTGGGATTGATAGAATAACAGTGATGATCACTTGCTGTATCAGTGTGGGATTGATAGACTAACAGTGATGATCACTTGCTGTATCAATGTGGGATTGATGGACAAACAGTGATGATCACTTGCTGTACCAGTGTTGGATTGATAGACTAACAGTGATGATCACTTCCTGTATCAGTGTGGGATTGATAGACGAACAGTGATGATCACTTGCTGTATCAGTCTGGTATTGATAGACTAACAGTGATGATCACTTGCTGTATCAGTGTGGGATTGATAGACTAACAGTGATGATCACTTGCTGTATCAGTGTGGGATTGATAGACTAACACTGATGATCACTTGCTGTATCAGTGTGGGATTGATAGACTAACAGTGATGATCACTCGCTGTATTAGTGTGGGATTGATAGCCTAACACTGATGATCACTTGCTGTATCTGTGTGGGATTGATAGACTAACACTGATGATCACTTGCTGTATCAGTGTGGGATTGATAGACTTAACAGTGATGATCACTTGCTGTATCAGTGTGGGATTGATAGACTAACACTGATGATCACTTGCTGTATCAGTGTGGGATTGATAGACTAACACTGATGATCACTTGCTGTATCAGTGTGGGATTGATAGACTAACACTGATGATCACTTGCTGTTTCAATGTGGGATTGATAGACTAACAGTGATGATCACTTGCTGTATCAGTGTGGGATTGATAGAGTAACAGTAATGATCACTTGCTGTATCAGTGTAGGATTGATAGACTAACAGTCATGATCACTTGCTGTATCAGTGTGGGATTGATAGTGTAACAGTGATGATCACTTGCTGTATCAGTGTGGGATTGATAGACTTACAGTGATGATCACTTGCTGTATCAGTGTGGTATTGATAGACTAACAGTGATGATCGCTTGCTGTCTCAGTGTGGTATTGTCAGACTAACAGTGATGATCACTTGCAGTATCAGTGTGGGATTGTCAGACTAACAGTGATGAACACTTGCTATATCCACGTGGGATTGACAGACTAAGAGTGAGGATCAATTGCTGTATCAGTGTGGGATTGATGGAGTAACGGTGATGATCACTTGCTGTGTCAGTGTGGGATTGATCGAATAACAGTGATGATCACTTGCTGTATCAGTGTGGGATTGATAGACTAACAGTGATGATCACTTGCTGTATCAGTGTCGGATTGATAGACTAACAGTGATGATCACTTGCTGTGTCAGTGTGGGACTGATAGACTAACAGTGATGATCACTTGCTGTATCAGTGTGGGATTGATTGACTAACAGTGATGATCACTTGCTGTGTCAGTGTGGGATTGATAGACTAACAGTGATGATCACTTGCTGTATCAGTGTGGGATTGATAGACTAACAGTGATGATCACTTGCTGTATCAGTATGGCATTGATGGACTAACAGTAATGATCAGTTGCTGTGTCAGTGTGGGATTGATAGAATAACAGTGATAATCACTTGCTGTATCAGTGTGGCATTGATAGACTAACAGTGATGATCAGTTGCTGTGTCAGTGTGGGATTGATAGAATAACAGTGATGATCACTTGCTGTATCAGTGTGGGATTGATAGGCTAACAGTGATGATCACTTGCTGTATCAATGTGGGATTGATGGACAAACAGTGATGATCACTTGCTGTACCAGTGTTGGATTGATAGACTAACAGTGATGATCACTTCCTGTATCAGTGTGGGATTGATAGACGAACAGTGATGATCACTTGCTGTATCAGTGTGGTATTGATAGACTAACAGTGATGATCACTTGCTGTATCAGTGTGGGATTGATAGACTAACAGTGATGATCACTTGCTGTATCAGTGTGGGATTGATAGACTAACACTGATGATCATTTGCTGTATCAGTGTGGGATTGATAGACTAACAGTGATGATCACTCGCTGTATTAGTGTGGGATTGATAGCCTAACAGTGATGATCACTTGCTGTATCAGTGTAGGATTGATAGACTAACACTGATGATCACTTGCCGTATCAGTGTGGGATTGATAGACTAACAGTGATGATCACTTGCTGTATCAGTGTGGGATTGATAGACTAACACTGATGATCACTTGCTGTATCAGTGTGGGATTGATAGACTAACACTGATGATCACTTGCTGTATCAGTGTGGGATTGATAGACTAACACTGATGATCACTTGCTGTATCAATGTGGGATTGATCGACTAACAGTGATGATCACTTGCTGTATCAGTGTTGGATTGATAGAGTAACAGTAATGATCACTTGCTGTATCAGTGTAGGATTGATAGACTAACAGTCATGATCACTTGCTGTATCAGTGTGGGATTGATAGTCTAACAGTGATGATTACTTGCTGTATCAGTGTGGGTTTGATAGACTAACAGTGATGATCACTTGCTGTATCAGTGTGGTATTGATAGACTAACAGTGATGATCGCTTGCTGTCTCAGTGTGGTATTGTCAGACTAACAGTGATGATCACTTGCAGTATCAGTGTGGGATTGTCAGACTAACAGTGATGATCACTTGCTGTATCAGTGTGGGATTGTCAGACTAACAGTGATGATCACTTGCTGTATGCGTGTGGGATTGATAGACTAACAGTGATGATCACTTGCTGTCTCAGTGTGGGATTGATAGACTAACAGTGATGATCACTTGCTGTATCAGTGCGATATTCATAGACTAACAGTGATGATCACTTGCTGTATCAGTGTCGGATTGATAGACTAACAGTGATGATCACTTGCTGTGTCAGTGTGGGACTGATAGACTAACAGTGATGATCACTTGCTGTATCAGTGTGGGATTGATTGACTAACAGTGATGATCACTTGCTGTGTCAGTGTGGGATTGATAGACTAACCGTGATGATCAGTGGCTGTATCAGTTTGGGATTGATAGATTAACAGTGATGATCACTTGCTGTATCAGTGTGGGATTGATAGACTAACCGTGATGATCACTTGCTGTATCAATGTGGGATTGATAGACTAACAGTGATGATCACTTGCTGTGTCAGTGTGGGATTGATAGACTAACAGTGATGATCAATTGCTGTCTCAGTGTGGGATTGATAGACTAACAGTGATGATCACTTGCTGTATCAGTGTGGGATTGATAGACTAACAGTGATGAACACTTGCTATATCCACGTGGGATTGACAGACTAAGAGTGAGGATCAATTGCTGTATCAGTGTGTGATTGATGGAGTAACAGTGATGATCACATGCTGTGTCAGTGTGGGATTGATCGGATAACAGTGATGATCACTTGCTGTATCAGTGTGGGATTGATAGACTAACAGTGATGATCACTTGCTGTATCAGTGTCGGATTGATAGACTAACAGTGATGATCACTTGCTGTGTCAGTGTGGGACTGATAGACTAACAGTGATGATCACTTGCTGTGTCAGTGTGGGATTGATAGACTAACAGTGATGATCACTTGCTGTATCAGTGTGGGATTGATAGACTAACAGTGATGATCACTTGCTGTATCAGTATGGCATTGATGGACTAACAGTGATGATCAGTTGCTGTGTCAGTGTGGGATTGATAGAATAACAGTGATAATCACTTGCTGTATCAGTGTGGGATTGATAGACTAACAGTGATAATCAGTTGCTGTGTCAGTGTGGGATTGATAGAATAACAGTGATGATCACTTGCTGTATCAGTGTGGGATTGATAGACTAACAGTGATGATCACTTGCTGTATCAATGTGGGATTGATGGACAAACAGTGATGATCACTTGCTGTACCAGTGTTGGATTGATAGACTAACAGTGATGATCACTTCCTGTATCAGTGTGGGATTGATAGACGAACAGTGATGATCACTTGCTGTATCAGTGTGGTATTGATAGACTAACAGTGATGATCACTTGCTGTATCAGTGTGGGATTGATAGACTAACAGTGATGATCACTTGCTGTATCAGTGTGGGATTGATAGACTAACACTGATGATCACTTGCTGTATCAGTGTGGGATTGATAGACTAACAGTGATGATCACTCGCTGTATTAGTGTGGGATTGATAGCCTAACAGTGATGATCACTTGCTGTATCTGTGTGGGATTGATAGACTAACACTGATGATCACTTGCTGTATCAGTGTGGGATTGATAGACTTAACAGTGATGATCACTTGCTGTATCAGTGTGGGATTGATAGACTAACACTGATGATCACTTGCTGTATCAGTGTGGGATTGATAGACTAACACTGATGATCACTTGCTGTATCAGTGTGGGATTGATAGACTAACACTGATGATCACTTGCTGTTTCAATGTGGGATTGATAGACTAACAGTGATGATCACTTGCTGTATCAGTGTGGGATTGATAGAGTAACAGTAATGATCACTTGCTGTATCAGTGTAGGATTGATAGACTAACAGTCATGATCACTTGCTGTATCAGTGTGGGATTGATAGTCTAACAGTGATGATCACTTGCTGTATCAGTGTGGGATTGATAGACTTACAGTGATGATCAATTGCTGTATCAGTGTGGTATTGATAGACTAACAGTGATGATCGCTTGCTGTCTCAGTGTGGTATTGTCAAACTAACAGTGATGATCACTTGCAGTATCAGTGTGGGATTGTCAGACTAACAGTGATGATCACTTGCTGTGTCAGTGTGGGATTGATAGACTAACCGTGATGATCAGTGGCTGTATCAGTTTGGGATTGATAGATTAACAGTGATGATCATTTGCTGTATCAGTGTGGGACTGATAGACTAACCGTGATGATCACTTGCTGTATCAATGTGGGATTAATAGACTAACAGTGATGATCACTTGCTGTGTCAGTGTGGGATTGATAGACTAACAGTGATGATCACTTGCTGTCTCAGTGTGGGATTGATAGACTAACAGTGATGATCACTTGCTTTATCAGTGAGAGATTGATAGACTAACAGTGATGAACACTTGCTATATCCACGTGGGATTGACAGACTAAGAGTGAGGATCAATTGCTGTATCAGTGTGGGATTGATGGAGTAACAGTGATGATCACTTGCTGTGTCAGTGTGGGATTGATCGAATAACAGTGATGATCACTTGCTGTATCAGTGTGGGATTGATAGACTAACAGTGATGATCACTTGCTGTATCAGTGTCGGATTGATAGACTAACAGTGATGATCACTTGCTGTGTCAGTGTGGGACTGATAGACTAACAGTGATGATCACTTGCTGTATCAGTGTGGGATTGATTGACTAACAGTGATGATCACTTGCTGTGTCAGTGTGGGATTGATGGACTAACAGTGATGATCACTTGCTGTATCAGTGTGGGATTGAGAGACTAACAGTGATGATCACTTGCTATTTCAGTATGGCATTGATGGACTAACAGTGATGATCAGTTGCTGTGTCAGTGTGGGATTGATAGAATAACAGTGATAATCACTTGCTGTATCAGTGTGGCATTGATAGACTAACAGTGATGATCAGTTGCTGTGTCAGTGTGGGATTGATAGAATAACAGTGATGATCACTTGCTGTATCAGTGTGGGATTGATAGGCTAACAGTGATGATCACTTGCTGTATCAATGTGGGATTGATGGACAAACAGTGATGATCACTTGCTGTACCAGTGTTTAATTGATAGACTAACAGTGATGATCACTTGCTGTATCAATGTGGGATTGATAGACTAACAGTGATGATCATTTGCTGTATCAGTGTGGGATTGATAGACTAACAGTGATGATTACTTGCTGTATCAGTGTGGGATTGATAGACTAACAGTGATGATCACTTGCTGTATCAGTGTGGGATTGATAGACTAACAGTGATGATCACTTGCTGTTTCAGTGTGGGATTGATAGACTAACAGTGATGATCACTTGCTGTATTAGCGTGGGATTGATAGACAAACAGTGATGATCACTTGCTGTATCAGTGTGGGATTGATAGACAAACCGGGATGATCACTTGCTGTATCAGTGTGGGATTGATAGACTAACAGTGATGATCACTTGCTGTTTTAGCGTGGGATTGATAGACAAACAGTGATGATCACTTGCTGTATCAGTGTGGGATTGATAGACTAACAGTGATGTTCACTTCCTGTATTAGTGTGGGATTGATAGACTAACAGTGATGATCACTTCCTGTATCAATGTGGGATTGATAGACTAACAGTGATGATCACTTGCTGTATCAGTGTGGGATTGATAGACTAACAGTGATGATCACTTGCTGTATCAGTGTGGGATTGATAGACTAACAGTGATGATCACTTGCTGTATCAGTGTGGGATTGATAGACTAACAGTGATGATCACTTGCTGTATCAGTGTGGGATTGATAGACTAACAGTGATGATCACTTGCTGTATCAGTGTGGGATTGATAGACTAACAGTGATGATCACTTGCAGTATCAATGTGGGATTGATAGACTAACAGTGATGATCACTTGCTGTATCAGTGTGGGATTGATAGACTAACAGTGATGATCACTTGCTGTTTCAGTGTGGGATTGATCGACTAACACTGATGATCACTTGCTGTATCCATGTGGGATTGATAGACTAACAGTGATGATCACTTGCTGTATCAATGTGGGATTGATAGACTAACTGTGATGATCACTTGCTGTGTCAGTGTGGGATTGATAGACTGACTGTGATGATCACTTGCTGCATCAGTGTGGGATTGATACAGTAAGTGATCATTACTGTGCGGCTATCAATCCCACACTGATCCAGCAAGTGATCATCACTGTTGTTCGTTCAGTGTGGGATTGATATCCTAAAATTGATGATCACTTACTGTATCAGGGTGGGATTGACAGCCTAACAGTGATGATCACTTGCTGTATCAGTGTCGGATTGACAGACTAACAGTGATGATCACTTGCTGTATCCATGTGGGATTGACAGACTAACAGTGATGATCACTTGCTGGCTCAGTGTGGGATTGATAGACTTTCAGTGATGATCACTTGCTGTATCAGTGTGGGATTGATAGACTTTCAGTGATGATCACTTGCTGTATCATTACGGGATTGATAGACTAAGAGTGATGATCACTTCCTGTATCGGTGTGGGATTGATAGACTAACAGTGTTGATCACTTGCAGTATCATTATGGGATTGATAGACTATGAGTGATGATCACTTGCTGTATCAGTGTGGGATTGATAGACTTACAGTGATGATCACTTGCAGTATCAATGTGGGATGGATAGACTAACAGTTATGATCACTTGCAGTATCAATGTGGGATGGATAGACTAACAGTGATGATCACTTGCTGTATCAGTGTGGGATTGATAGACTAACACTGATGATCACTTGCTGTATCCATGTGGGATTGATAGACTAACAGTGATGATCACTTGCTGTATTAGTGTTGGATTGATAGACTAACAGTGATGATCACTTGCTGTAGCAGTGTGGGATTGATAGACTAACAGTGATGATTACTTGCTGTGTCAGTGTGGGATTGATAGACTAACAGTGATGATCAGTGGCTGTATCAGTGTGGGACTAATAGACTTACAGTGATGATCCCTTGCTGTATCAGTGTGGGATTGATAGATTAACAGTGATGATCAGTGGCTGTATCAGTGTGGGATTGATAGCCTAAAATTGATGATTACTTGCTGTATCCTTTTTGGACTGATAGACTTACAATGATGATCACTTGCTGTATCAGTGTGGGATTGATAGACTAACAGTGATGATCACTTGCTGTTTCAGTGTGGGATTGATAGATTAACAGTGATGATCAGTGGCTGTATCAGTGTCGGATTGATAGACTAACAGTGATGATCGCTTGCTCTGTGAGTGTGGGTTTGATAGAGTATCAGTGATGATCAATTGCTGTATCAGTGTGGGATTGATAGACTAACAGTGATGATCACTTCCTGTATCTGTATGGGATTGATAGACTAACAGTGATGATCACTTGCTGTATTGGAGTGGGATTGATAGACTAGCAGTGATGATCACTTGCTGTATCAGTGTGGGATTGATAGACTAACAGTGATGATCTCTTGCTGTATCAGTGTGGGATTGACAGACTAACAGTGATGATCACTTGCTGTATCAGTGTGGGATTGATAGACTAACAGTGATGATCACTTGCTGTTTCAGTGTGGGATTGATAGACTAATCGTGATGATCACTTGCTCTATCCATGTGGGATTGATAGACTAACAGTGATGATCACTTGCTGTATCAATGTGGGATTGATAGACTGACTGTGATGATCACTTGCTGCATCAGTGTGGGATTGATACAGTAAGTGATCATTACTGTGCGGCTATCAATCCCACACTGATCCAGCAAGTGATCATCAGTGTTGTTCGTTCAGTGTGGGATTGATATCCTAAAATTGATGATCACTTACTGTATCAGGGTGGGATTGACAGCCTAACAGTGATGATCACTTGCTGTATCAGTGTGGGATTGACAGACTAACAGTGATGATCACTTGCTGTATCCATGTGGGATTGATAGACTAACAGTGATGATCACTTGCTGTATCAATGTGGGATTGAAAGACTACCAGTGATGATCATTTGCTGTATCAGTGTGGGATTGATAGACTAACAGTGATGATTACTTGCTGTATCAGTGTGGGATTGATAGACTAACAGTGATGATCACTTGCTGTATCAGTGTGGGATTGATAGACTAACAGTGATGATCACTTGCTGTTTCAGTGTGGGATTGATAGCCTAACAGTGATGATCACTTGCTGTATCAGTGTGGGATTGATAGACTAACACTGATGATCACTTGCTGTATCAGTGTGGGATTGATAGACTAACAGTGATGATCACTTGCTGTATCAGTGTGGGATTGATAGACTAACACTGATGATCACTTGCTGTATCAGTGTGGGATTGATAGACTAACACTGATGATCACTTGCTGTATCAGTGTGGGATTGATAGACTAACACTGATGATCACTTTCTGTATCAATGTGGGATTGATAGACTAACAGTGATGATCACTTGCTGTATCAGTGTGGGATTGATAGAGTAACAGTAATGATCACTTGCTGTATCAGTGTAGGATTGATAGACTAACAGTCATGATCACTTGCTGTATCAGTGTGGGATTGATAGTCTTACAGTGATGATCACTTGCTGTATCAGTGTGGGATTGTCAGACTAACAGTGATGATCACTTGCTGTGTCAGTGTGGGATTGATAGACTAACCGTGATGATCAGTGGCTGTATCAGTTTGGGATTGATAGATTAACAGTGATGATCACTCGCTGTATCAGTGTGGGATTGATAGACTAACCGTGATGATCACTTGCTGTATCAATGTGGGATTGATAGACTAACAGTGATGATCACTTGCTGTGTCAGTGTGGGATTGATAGACTAACAGTGATGATCACTTGCTGTCTCAGTGTGGGATTGATAGACTAACAGTGATGATCACTTGCTGTATCAGTGTGGGATTGATAGAGTAACAGTGATGAACACTTGCTATATCCACGTGGGATTGACAGACTAAGAGTGAGGATCAATTGCTGTATCAGTGTGGGATTGATGGAGTAACAGTGATGATCACTTGCTGTGTCAGTGTGGGATTGATCGGATAACAGTGATGATCACTTGCTGTATCAGTGTGGGATTGATAGACTAACAGTGATGATCACTTGCTGTATCAGTGTCGGATTGATAGACTAACAGTGATGATCACTTGCTGTGTCAGTGTGGGACTGATAGAATAACAGTGATGATCACTTGCTGTATCAGTGTGGGATTGATTGACTAACAGTGATGATCACTTGCTGTGTCAGTGTGGGATTGATAGACTAACAGTGATGATCACTTGCTGTATCAGTGTGGGATTGATAGACTAACAGTGATGATCACTTGCTGTATCAGTATGGCATTGATGGACTAACAGTGATGATCAGTTGCTGTGTCAGTGTGGGATTGATAGAATAACAGTGATAATCACTTGCTGTATCAGTGTGGGATTGATAGACTAACAGTGATGATCAGTTGCTTTGTCAGTGTGGGATTGATAGAATAACAGTGATGATCACTTGCTGTATCAGTGTGGGATTGATAGACTAACAGTGATGATCACTTGCTGTATCAATGTGGGATTGATGGACAAACAGTGATGATCACTTCCTGTACCAGTGTTGGATTGATAGACTAACAGTGATGATCACTTCCTGTATCAGTGTGGGATTGATAGACGAACAGTGATGATCGCTTGCTGTATCAGTGTGGTATTGATAGACTAACAGTGATGATCACTTGCTGTATCAGTGTGGGATTGATAGACTAACAGTGATGATCACTTGCTGTATCAGTGTGGGATTGATAGACTAACACTGATGATCACTTGCTGTATCAGTGTGGGATTGATAGACTAACAGTGATGATCACTCGCTGTATTAGTGTGGGATTGATAGCCTAACAGTGATGATCACTTGCTGTATCTGTGTGGGATTGATAGACTAACACTGATGATCACTTGCTGTATCAGTGTGGGATTGATAGACTTAACAGTGATGATCACTTGCTGTATCAGTGTGGGATTGATAGACTAACACTGATGATCACTTGCTGTATCAGTGTGTGATTGATAGACTAACACTGATGATCACTTGCTGTATCAGTGTGGGATTGATAGACTAACACTGATGATCACTTGCTGTTTCAATGTGGGATTGATAGACTAACAGTGATGATCACTTGCTGTATCAGTGTGGGATTGATAGACTAACAGTGATGATCACTTGCTGTATCAGTGTGGGATTGATAGACTAACACTGATGATCACTTGCTGTATCAGTGTGGGATTGATAGACTAACACTGATGATCACTTGCTGTCTCAGTGTGGGATTGATGGACTAACACTGATGATCACTTGCTGTATCAATGTGGGATTGATCGACTAACAGTGATGATCACTTGCTGTATCAGTGTGGGATTGATAGAGTAACAGTAATGATCACTTGCTGTATCAGTGTAGGCTTGATAGACTAACAGTGATGATCACTTGCTGTATCAGTGTGGTATTGATAGACTAACAGTGATGATCGCTTGCTGTCTCAGTGTGGTATTGTCAGACTAACAGTGATGATCACTTGCAGTATCAGTGTGGGATTGTCAGACTAACAGTGATGATCACTTGCTGTATCAGTGTGGGATTGTCAGACTAACAGTGATGATCACTTGCTGTATGCGTGTGGGATTGATAGACTAACAGTGATGATCACTTGCTGTCTCAGTGTGGGACTGATAGACTAACAGTGATGATCACTTGCTGTATGCGTGTGGGATTGATAGACTAACAGTGATGATCACTTGCTGTATCAGTGCGATATTCATAGACTAACAGTGATGATCACTTGCTGTATCAGTGCGATATTCATAGACTAACAGTGATGATCACTTGCTGTATCAGTGCGATATTCATAGACTAACAGTGATGATCACTTGCTGTATCAGTGTTGGATTGATAGATTAACAGTGATGATCACTTGCTGTCTCAGTGTGGGATTGATAGACTAACAGTGATGATCACTTGCTGTATGAGTGTGGGATTGATAGACTGACAGTGATGATCACTTGCTCTTTGAGTGTGGGTTTGATAGACTAAGAGTGAGGATCAATTGCTGTATCACTGTTGGATTGATAGATTAACTGTGATGATCAGTGGCTGTATCAGTGTGGGATTGATAGACTAACAATGATGACCACTTGCTCTTTGAGTGTGGGTTTGATAGAGTATCAGTGATGATCACTTGCTGTATCAGTGTGGGATTGATAGACTAACAGTGATGATCACTTGCTGTATCAGTGTGGGATTGACAGACTAACAGTGATGATCACTTGCTGTATCAGTGTGGGATTGTCAGACTAACAGTGATGATCACTTGCTGTGTCAGTGTGGGATTGATAGACTAACAGTGATGATCACTTGCTGTATCAGTGTGGGATTGATAGACTAACAGTGATGTTCACTTGCTGTGTCGTTGTGGGATTGATAGCCTCACAGTGATGATCACTTACTGTTTCAATCCCACACTGATACAGCAACTGATCATCACTGTTAGTCTATCAATCCAACACTGATACAGCAAGTGAACATCACTGTTAGTCTATCAATCCCACACCGATACAGGAAGTGATCATCACTCTTAGTCTATCAATCGCACACTGATACAGTAAGTGATCATCACTGTTATTCTATCAGTGTGGGATTGATAGCCTAAAATTGATGATCACTTGCTGTATCAGTGTGGAATTGATAGACTAACAGTGATGATCACTTGCTGTCTCAGTGTGGGATTGATAGACTTTCAGTGATGATCACTTGCTGTGTCAGTGTGCGATTGATAGACTAAGAGTGATGATCACTTCCTGTATCAGTGTGGGATTGATGGAGTAACAGTGATGAACACTTGCTGTATCAGTGTGGGATTGATGGAGTAACAGTGATGATCACTTGCTGTATCAGTGTGGGATTGATAGACTAACAGTGATGATCACTTGCTGTATCAGTGTGGGATTGATAGACTAACAGTGATGATCACTTGCTGTATCAGTGTGGGATTGATAGACTAACAGTGATCATCAGTGGCTGTATCAGTGTGGGATTGATAGACTAACAGTGATGATCACTTGCTGTATCAGTATGGCATTGATGGACTAACAGTGATGATCAGTTGCTGTGTCAGTGTGGGATTGATAGAATAACAGTGATGATCAGTGGCTGTATCAGTTTGGGATTGATAGATTAACAGTGATGATCACTTGCTGTATCAGTGTGGGATTGATAGACTAACCGTGATGATCACTTGCTGTATCAATGTGGGATTGATAGACTAACAGTGATGATCACTTGCTGTGTCAGTGTGGGATTGATAGACTAACAGTGATGATCACTTGCTGTCTCAGTGTGGGATTGATAGACTAACAGTGATGATCACTTGCTGTATCAGTGTGGGATTGATAGACTAACACTGATGAACACTTGCTATATCCACGTGGGATTGACAGACTAAGAGTGAGGATCAATTGCTGTATCAGTGTGGGATTGATGGAGTAACAGTGATGATCACTTGCTGTGTCAGTGTGGGATTGATCGGATAACAGTGATGATCACTTGCTGTATCAGTGTGGGATTGATAGACTAACAGTGATGATCACTTGCTGTATCAGTGTCGGATTGATAGACTAACAGTGATGATCACTTGCTGTGTCAGTGTGGGACTGATAGACTAACAGTGATGATCACTTGCTGTATCAGTGTGGGATTGATTGACTAACAGTGATGATCACTTGCTGTGTCAGTGTGGGATTGATAGACTAACAGTGATGATCACTTGCTGTATCAGTGTGGGATTGATAGACTAACAGTGATGATCACTTGCTGTATCAGTATGGCATTGATGGACTAACAGTGATGATCAGTTGCTGTGTCAGTGTGGGATTGATAGAATAACAGTGATAATCACTTGCTGTATCAGTGTGGGATTGATAGACTAACAGTGATGATCAGTTGCTGTGTCAGTGTGGGATTGATAGAATAACAGTGATGATCACTTGCTGTATCAGTGTGGGATTGATAGACTAACAGTGATGATCACTTGCTGTATCAATGTGGGATTGATGGACAAACAGTGATGATCACTTGCTGTACCAGTGTTGGATTGATAGACTAACAGTGATGATCACTTCCTGTATCAGTGTGGGATTGATAGACGAACAGTGATGATCACTTGCTGTATCAGTGTGGTATTGATAGACTAACAGTGATGATCACTTGCTGTATCAGTGTGGGATTGATAGACTAACAGTGATGATCACTTGCTGTATCAGTGTGGGATTGATAGACTAACAGTGATGATCACTCGCTGTATTAGTGTGGGATTGATAGCCTAACAGTGATGATCACTTGCTGTATCAGTGTGGGATTGATAGACTAACACTGATGATCACTTGCTGTATCAGTGTGGGATTGATAGACTAACAGTGATGATCACTTGCTGTATCAGTGTGGGATTGATAGACTAACACTGATGATCACTTGCTGTATCAGTGTGGGATTGATCGACTAACACTGATGATCACTTGCTGTATCAGTGTGGGATTGATAGACTAACACTGATGATCACTTGCTGTATCAATGTGTGATTGATAGACTAACAGTGATGATCACTTGCTGTATCAGTGTGGGATTGATAGAGTAACAGTAATGATCACTTGCTGTATCAGTGTAGGATTGATAGACTAACAGTCATGATCACTTGCTGTATCAGTGTGGGACTGATAGTCTAACAGTGATGATCACTTGCTGTATCAGTGTGGGATTGATAGACTAACAGTGATGATCACTTGCAGTATCAGTGTGGGATTGTCAGACTAACAGTGATGATCACTTGCTGTGTCAGTGTGGGATTGATAGACTAACCGTGTTGATCAGTGGCTGTATCAGTTTGGGATTGATAGATTAACAGTGATGATCATTTGCTGTATCAGTGTGGGATTGATAGACTAACCGTGATGATCACTTGCTGTATCAATGTGGGATTGATAGACTACCAGTGATGATCACTTGCTGTGTCAGTGTGGGATTGATAGACTAACAGTGATGATCACGTGCTGTCTCAGTGTGGGATTGATCGACTAACAGTGATGATCACTTGCTTTATCAGTGAGGGATTGATAGACTAACAGTGATGAACACTTGCTATATCCACGTGGGATTGACAGACTAAGAGTGAGGATCAATTGCTGTATCAGTGTGGGATTGATGGAGTAACAGTGATGATCACTTGCTGTGTCAATGTGGGATTGATAGACTAACAGTGATGATCACTTGCTGTATCAGTGTCGGATTGATTGACTAACAGTGATGATCACTTGCTGTGTCAGTGTGGGACTGATAGACTAACAGTGATGATCACTTGCTGTATCAGTGTGGGATTGATTGACTAACAGTGATGATCACTTGCTGTGTCAGTGTGGGATTGATAGACTAACCGTGATGATCAGTGGCTGTATCAGTTTGGGATTGATAGATTAACAGTGATGATCACTTGCTGTATCAGTGTGGGATTGATAGACTAACCGTGATGATCACTTGCTGTATCAATGTGGGATTGATAGACTAACAGTGATGATCACTTGCTGTGTCAGTGTGGGATTGATAGACTAACAGTGATGATCACTTGCTGTCTCAGTGTGGGATTGATAGACTAACAGTGATGATCACTTGCTGTATCAGTGTGGGATTGATAGACTAACAGTGATGAACACTTGCTATATCCACGTGGGATTGACAGACTAAGAGTGAGGATCAATTGCTGTATCAGTGTGGGATTGATGGAGTAACAGTGATGATCACTTGCTGTGTCAGTGTGGGATTGATCGGATAACAGTGATGATCACTTGCTGTATCAGTGTGGGATTGATAGACTAACAGTGATGATCACTTGCTGTATCAGTGTCGGATTGATAGACTAACAGTGATGATCACTTGCTGTGTCAGTGTGGGACTGATAGACTAACAGTGATGATCACTTGCTGTGTCAGTGTGGGATTGATAGACTAACAGTGATGATCACTTGCTGTATCAGTGTGGGATTGATAGACTAACAGTGATGATCACTTGCTGTATCAGTATGGCATTGATGGACTAACAGTGATGATCAGTTGCTGTGTCAGTGTGGGATTGATAGAATAACAGTGATAATCACTTGCTGTATCAGTGTGGGATTGATAGACTAACAGTGATGATCAGTTGCTGTGTCAGTGTGGGATTGATAGAATAACAGTGATGATCACTTGCTGTATCAGTGTGGGATTGATAGACTAACAGTGATGATCACTTGCTGTATCAATGTGGGATTGATGGACAAACAGTGATGATCACTTGCTGTACCAGTGTTGGATTGATAGACTAACAGTGATGATCACTTCCTGTATCAGTGTGGGATTGATAGACGAACAGTGATGATCACTTGCTGTATCAGTCTGGTATTGATAGACTAACAGTGATGATCACTTGCTGTATCAGTGTGGGATTGATAGACTAACAGTGATGATCACTTGCTGTATCAGTGTGGGATTGATAGACTAACACTGATGATCACTTGCTGTATCAGTGTGGGATTGATAGACTAACAGTGATGATCACTCGCTGTATTAGTGTGGGATTGATAGCCTAACAGTGATGATCACTTGCTGTATCTGTGTGGGATTGATAGACTAACACTGATGATCACTTGCTGTATCAGTGTGGGATTGATAGACTTAACAGTGATGATCACTTGCTGTATCAGTGTGGGATTGATAGACTAACACTGATGATCACTTGCTGTATCAGTGTGGGATTGATAGACTAACACTGATGATCACTTGCTGTATCAGTGTGGGATTGATAGACTAACACTGATGATCACTTGCTGTTTCAATGTGGGATTGATAGACTAACAGTGATGATCACTTGCTGTATCAGTGTGGGATTGATAGAGTAACAGTAATGATCACTTGCTGTATCAGTGTAGGATTGATAGACTAACAGTCATGATCACTTGCTGTATCAGTGTGGGATTGATAGTCTAACAGTGATGATCACTTGCTGTATCAGTGTGGGATTGATAGACTTACAGTGATGATCACTTGCTGTATCAGTGTGGTATTGATAGACTAACAGTGATGATCGCTTGCTGTCTCAGTGTGGTATTGTCAGACTAACAGTGATGATCACTTGCAGTATCAGTGTGGGATTGTCAGACTAACAGTGATGAACACTTGCTATATCCACGTGGGATTGACAGACTAAGAGTGAGGATCAATTGCTGTATCAGTGTGGGATTGATGGAGTAACGGTGATGATCACTTGCTGTGTCAGTGTGGGATTGATCGAATAACAGTGATGATCACTTGCTGTATCAGTGTGGGATTGATAGACTAACAGTGATGATCACTTGCTGTATCAGTGTCGGATTGATAGACTAACAGTGATGATCACTTGCTGTGTCAGTGTGGGACTGATAGACTAACAGTGATGATCACTTGCTGTATCAGTGTGGGATTGATTGACTAACAGTGATGATCACTTGCTGTGTCAGTGTGGGATTGATAGACTAACAGTGATGATCACTTGCTGTATCAGTGTGGGATTGAGAGACTAACAGTGATGATCACTTGCTGTATCAGTATGGCATTGATGGACTAACAGTGATGATCAGTTGCTGTGTCAGTGTGGGATTGATAGAATAACAGTGATAATCACTTGCTGTATCAGTGTGGCATTGATAGACTAACAGTGATGATCAGTTGCTGTGTCAGTGTGGGATTGATAGAATAACAGTGATGATCACTTGCTGTATCAGTGTGGGATTGATAGGCTAACAGTGATGATCACTTGCTGTATCAATGTGGGATTGATGGACAAACAGTGATGATCACTTGCTGTACCAGTGTTGGATTGATAGACTAACAGTGATGATCACTTCCTGTATCAGTGTGGGATTGATAGACGAACAGTGATGATCACTTGCTGTATCAGTGTGGTATTGATAGACTAACAGTGATGATCACTTGCTGTATCAGTGTGGGATTGATAGACTAACAGTGATGATCACTTGCTGTATCAGTGTGGGATTGATAGACTAACACTGATGATCATTTGCTGTATCAGTGTGGGATTGATAGACTAACAGTGATGATCACTCGCTGTATTAGTGTGGGATTGATAGCCTAACAGTGATGATCACTTGCTGTATCAGTGTAGGATTGATAGACTAACACTGGTGATCACTTGCCGTATCAGTGTGGGATTGATAGACTAACAGTGATGATCACTTGCTGTATCAGTGTGGGATTGATAGACTAACACTGATGATCACTTGCTGTATCAGTGTGGGATTGATAGACTAACACTGATGATCACTTGCTGTATCAGTGTGGGATTGATAGACTAACACTGATGATCACTTGCTGTATCAATGTGGGATTGATCGACTAACAGTGATGATCACTTGCTGTATCAGTGTTGGATTGATAGAGTAACAGTAATGATCACTTGCTGTATCAGTGTAGGATTGATAGACTAACAGTCATGATCACTTGCTGTATCAGTGTGGGATTGATAGTCTAACAGTGATGATTACTTGCTGTATCAGTGTGGGTTTGATAGACTAACAGTGATGATCACTTGCTGTATCAGTGTGGTATTGATAGACTAACAGTGATGATCGCTTGCTGTCTCAGTGTGGTATTGTCAGACTAACAGTGATGATCACTTGCAGTATCAGTGTGGGATTGTCAGACTAACAGTGATGATCACTTGCTGTATCAGTGTGGGATTGTCAGACTAACAGTGATGATCACTTGCTGTATGCGTGTGGGATTGATAGACTAACAGTGATGATCACTTGCTGTCTCAGTGTGGGATTGATAGACTAACAGTGATGATCACTTGCTGTATCAGTGCGATATTCATAGACTAACAGTGATGATCACTTGCTGTATCAGTGTCGGATTGATAGACTAACAGTGATGATCACTTGCTGTGTCAGTGTGGGACTGATAGACTAACAGTGATGATCACTTGCTGTATCAGTGTGGGATTGATTGACTAACAGTGATGATCACTTGCTGTGTCAGTGTGGGATTGATAGACTAACCGTGATGATCAGTGGCTGTATCAGTTTGGGATTGATAGATTAACAGTGATGATCACTTGCTGTATCAGTGTGGGATTGATAGACTAACCGTGATGATCACTTGCTGTATCAATGTGGGATTGATAGACTAACAGTGATGATCACTTGCTGTGTCAGTGTGGGATTGATAGACTAACAGTGATGATCAATTGCTGTCTCAGTGTGGGATTGATAGACTAACAGTGATGATCACTTGCTGTATCAGTGTGGGATTGATAGACTAACAGTGATGAACACTTGCTATATCCACGTGGGATTGACAGACTAAGAGTGAGGATCAATTGCTGTATCAGTGTGTGATTGATGGAGTAACAGTGATGATCACATGCTGTGTCAGTGTGGGATTGATCGGATAACAGTGATGATCACTTGCTGTATCAGTGTGGGATTGATAGACTAACAGTGATGATCACTTGCTGTATCAGTGTCGGATTGATAGACTAACAGTGATGATCACTTGCTGTGTCAGTGTGGGACTGATAGACTAACAGTGATGATCACTTGCTGTGTCAGTGTGGGATTGATAGACTAACAGTGATGATCACTTGCTGTATCAGTGTGGGATTGATAGACTAACAGTGATGATCACTTGCTGTATCAGTATGGCATTGATGGACTAACAGTGATGATCAGTTGCTGTGTCAGTGTGGGATTGATAGAATAACAGTGATAATCACTTGCTGTATCAGTGTGGGATTGATAGACTAACAGTGATAATCAGTTGCTGTGTCAGTGTGGGATTGATAGAATAACAGTGATGATCACTTGCTGTATCAGTGTGGGATTGATAGACTAACAGTGATGATCACTTGCTGTATCAATGTGGGATTGATGGACAAACAGTGATGATCACTTGCTGTACCAGTGTTGGATTGATAGACTAACAGTGATGATCACTTCCTGTATCAGTGTGGGATTGATAGACGAACAGTGATGATCACTTGCTGTATCAGTGTGGTATTGATAGACTAACAGTGATGATCACTTGCTGTATCAGTGTGGGATTGATAGACTAACAGTGATGATCACTTGCTGTATCAGTGTGGGATTGATAGACTAACACTGATGATCACTTGCTGTATCAGTGTGGGATTGATAGACTAACAGTGATGATCACTCGCTGTATTAGTGTGGGATTGATAGCCTAACAGTGATGATCACTTGCTGTATCTGTGTGGGATTGATAGACTAACACTGATGATCACTTGCTGTATCAGTGTGGGATTGATAGACTTAACAGTGATGATCACTTGCTGTATCAGTGTGGGATTGATAGACTAACACTGATGATCACTTGCTGTATCAGTGTGGGATTGATAGACTAACACTGATGATCACTTGCTGTATCAGTGTGGGATTGATAGACTAACACTGATGATCACTTGCTGTTTCAATGTGGGATTGATAGACTAACAGTGATGATCACTTGCTGTATCAGTGTGGGATTGATAGAGTAACAGTAATGATCACTTGCTGTATCAGTGTAGGATTGATAGACTAACAGTCATGATCACTTGCTGTATCAGTGTGGGATTGATAGTCTAACAGTGATGATCACTTGCTGTATCAGTGTGGGATTGATAGACTTACAGTGATGATCAATTGCTGTATCAGTGTGGTATTGATAGACTAACAGTGATGATCGCTTGCTGTCTCAGTGTGGTATTGTCAAACTAACAGTGATGATCACTTGCAGTATCAGTGTGGGATTGTCAGACTAACAGTGATGATCACTTGCTGTGTCAGTGTGGGATTGATAGACTAACCGTGATGATCAGTGGCTGTATCAGTTTGGGATTGATAGATTAACAGTGATGATCATTTGCTGTATCAGTGTGGGACTGATAGACTAACCGTGATGATCACTTGCTGTATCAATGTGGGATTAATAGACTAACAGTGATGATCACTTGCTGTGTCAGTGTGGGATTGATAGACTAACAGTGATGATCACTTGCTGTCTCAGTGTGGGATTGATAGACTAACAGTGATGATCACTTGCTTTATCAGTGAGAGATTGATAGACTAACAGTGATGAACACTTGCTATATCCACGTGGGATTGACAGACTAAGAGTGAGGATCAATTGCTGTATCAGTGTGGGATTGATGGAGTAACAGTGATGATCACATGCTGTGTCAGTGTGGGATTGATCGAATAACAGTGATGATCACTTGCTGTATCAGTGTGGGATTGATAGACTAACAGTGATGATCACTTGCTGTATCAGTGTCGGATTGATAGACTAACAGTGATGATCACTTGCTGTGTCAGTGTGGGACTGATAGACTAACAGTGATGATCACTTGCTGTATCAGTGTGGGATTGATTGACTAACAGTGATGATCACTTGCTGTGTCAGTGTGGGATTGATGGACTAACAGTGATGATCACTTGCTGTATCAGTGTGGGATTGAGAGACTAACAGTGATGATCACTTGCTATTTCAGTATGGCATTGATGGACTAACAGTGATGATCAGTTGCTGTGTCAGTGTGGGATTGATAGAATAACAGTGATAATCACTTGCTGTATCAGTGTGGCATTGATAGACTAACAGTGATGATCAGTTGCTGTGTCAGTGTGGGATTGATAGAATAACAGTGATGATCACTTGCTGTATCAGTGTGGGATTGATAGGCTAACAGTGATGATCACTTGCTGTATCAATGTGGGATTGATGGACAAACAGTGATGATCACTTGCTGTACCAGTGTTGGATTGATAGACTAACAGTGATGATCACTTCCTGTATCAGTGTGGGATTGATAGACGAACAGTGATGATCACTTGCTGTATCAGTGTGGTATTGATAGACTAACAGTGATGATCACTTGCTGTATCAGTGTGGGATTGATAGACTAACAGTGATGATCACTTGCTGTATCAGTGTGGGATTGATAGACTAACACTGATGATCATTTGCTGTATCAGTGTGGGATTGATAGTCTAACAGTGATGATCACTCGCTGTATTAGTGTGGGATTGATAGCCAAACAGTGATGATCACTTGCTGTATCAGTGTGGGATTGGTAGACTAACACTGATGATCACTTGCTCTATCAGTGTGGGATTGATAGACTAACAGTGATGATCACTTGCTGTATCAGTGTGGGATTGATAGACTAACACTGATGATCACTTGCTGTATCAGTGTGGGATTGATAGACTAACACTGATGATCACTTGCTGTATCAGTGTGGGATTGATAGACTAACACTGATGATCACTTGCTGTATCAATGTGGGATTGATCGACTAACAGTGATGATCACTTGCTGTATCAGTGTGGGATTGATAGAGTAACAGTAATGATCACTTGCTGTATCAGTGTAGGATTGATAGACTAACAGTCATGATCACTTGCTGTATCAGTGTGGGATTGATAGTCTAACAGTGATGATCACTTGCTGTATCAGTGTGGGATTGATAGACTAACAGTGATGATCACTTGCTGTATCAGTGTGGTATTGATAGACTAACAGTGATGATCGCTTGCTGTCTCAGTGTGGTATTGTCAGACTAACAGTGATGATCACTTGCAGTATCAGTGTGGGATTGTCAGACTAACAGTGATGATCACTTGCTGTATCAGTGTGGGATTGTCAGACTAACAGTGATGATCACTTGCTGAATGCGTGTGGGATTGATAGACTAACAGTGATGATCACTTGCTGTCTCAGTGTGGGATTGATAGACTAACAGTGATGATCACTTGCTGTTTGCGTGTGGGATTGATAGACTAACAGTGATGATCACTTGCTGTATCAGTGCGATATTCATAGACTAACAGTGATGATCACTTGCTGTATCAGTGCGATATTCATAGACTAACAGTGATGATCACTTGCTGTATCAGTGCGATATTCATAGACTAACAGTGATGATCACTTGCTGTCTCAGTGTGGGATTGATAGACTAACAGTGATGATCACTTGCTGTATGAGTGTGGGATTGATAGACTGACAGTGATGATCACTTGCTCTTTGAGTGTGGGTTTGATAGACTAAGAGTGAGGATCAATTGCTGTATCACTGTTGGATTGATAGATTAACTGTGATGATCAGTTGCTGTATCAGTGTGGGATTGATAGACTAACAATGATGATCACTTGCTCTTTGAGTGTGGGTTTGATAGAGTATCAGTGATGATCACTTGCTGTATCAGTGTGGGATTGATAGACTAACAGTGATGATCACTTGCTGTATCAGTGTGGGATTGACAGACTAACAGTGATGATCACTTGCTGTATCAGTGTGGGATTGTCAGACTAACAGTGATGATCACTTGCTGTATCAGTGTAGGATTGATAGAGTAACAGTAATGATCACTTGCTGTATCAGTGTAGGATTGATAGACTAACAGTCATGATCACTTGCTGTATCAGTGTGGGATTGATAGTCTAACAGTGATGATTACTTGCTGTATCAGTGTGGGATTGATAGACTAACAGTGATGATCACTTGCTGTATCAGTGTGGTATTGATAGACTAACAGTGATGATCGCTTGCTGTCTCAGTGTGGTATTGTCAGACTAACAGTGATGATCACTTGCAGTATCAGTGTGGGATTGTCAGACTAACAGTGATGATCACTTGCTGTATCAGTGTGGGATTGTCAGACTAACAGTGATGATCACTTGCTGTATGCGTGTGGGATTGATAGACTAACAGTGATGATCACTTGCTGTCTCAGTGTGGGATTGATAGACTAATAGTGATGATCACTTGCTGTATCAGTGCGATATTCATAGACTAACAGTGATGATCACTTGCTGTATCAGTGTCGGATTGATAGACTAACAGTGATGATCACTTGCTGTGTCAGTGTGGGACTGATAGACTAACAGTGATGATCACTTGCTGTATCAGTGTGGGATTGATTGACTAACAGTGATGATCACTTGCTGTGTCAGTGTGGGATTGATAGACTAACCGTGATGATCAGTGGCTGTATCAGTTTGGGATTGATAGATTAACAGTGATGATCACTTGCTGTATCAGTGTGGGATTGATAGACTAACCGTGATGATCACTTGCTGTATCAATGTGGGATTGATAGACTAACAGTGATGATCACTTGCTGTGTCAGTGTGGGATTGATAGACTAACAGTGAAGATCACTTGCTGTCTCAGTGTGGGATTGATAGACTAACAGTGATGATCACTTGCTGTATCAGTGTGGGATTGATAGACTAACAGTGATGAACACTTGCTATATCCACGTGGGATTGACAGACTAAGAGTGAGGATCAATTGCTGTATCAGTGTGTGATTGATGGAGTAACAGTGATGATCACATGCTGTGTCAGTGTGGGATTGATCGGATAACAGTGATGATCACTTGCTGTATCAGTGTGGGATTGATAGACTAACAGTGATGATCACTTGCTGTATCAGTGTTGGATTGATGGACTAACAGTGATGCTCACTTGCTGTGTCAGTGTGGGACTGATAGACTAACAGTGATGATCACTTGCTGTGTCAGTGTGGGATTGATAGACTAACAGTGATGATCACTTGCTGTATCAGTGTGGGATTGATAGACGAACAGTGATGATCACTTGCTGTATCAGTATGGCATTGATGGACTAACAGTGATGATCAGTTGCTGTGTCAGTGTGGGATTGATAGAATAACAGTGATAATCACTTGCTGTATCAGTGTGGGATTGATAGACTAACAGTGATGATCAGTTGCTGTGTCAGTGTGGGATTGATAGAATAACAGTGATGATCACTTGCTGTATCAGTGTGGGATTGATAGACTAACAGTGATGATCACTTGCTGTATCAATGTGGGATTGATGGACAAACAGTGATGATCACTTGCTGTACCAGTGTTGGATTGATAGACTAACAGTGATGATCACTTCCTGTATCAGTGTGGGATTGATAGACGAACAGTGATGATCACTTGCTGTATCAGTGTGGTATTGATAGACTAACAGTGATGATCACTTGCTGTATCAGTGTGGGATTGATAGACTAACAGTGATGATCACTTGCTGTATCAGTGTGGGATTGATAGACTAACACTGATGATCACTTGCTGTATCAGTGTGGGATTGATAGACTAACAGTGATGATCACTCGCTGTATTAGTGTGGGATTGATAGCCTAACAGTGATGATCACTTGCTGTATCTGTGTGGGATTGATAGACTAACACTGATGATCACTTGCTGTATCAGTGTGGGATTGATAGACTTAACAGTGATGATCACTTGCTGTATCAGTGTGGGATTGATAGACTAACACTGATGATCACTTGGTGTATCAGTGTGGGATTGATAGACTAACACTGATGATCACTTGCTGTATCAGTGTGGGATTGATAGACTAACACTGATGATCACTTGCTGTTTCAATGTGGGATTGATAGACTAACAGTGATGATCACTTGCTGTATCAGTGTGGGATTGATAGAGTAACAGTAATGATCACTTGCTGTATCAGTGTAGGATTGATAGACTAACAGTCATGATCACTTGCTGTATCAGTGTGGGATTGATAGTCTAACAGTGATGATCACTTGCTGTATCAGTGTGGGATTGATAGACTTACAGTGATGATCAATTGCTGTATCAGTGTGGTATTGATAGACTAACAGTGATGATCGCTTGCTGTCTCAGTGTGGTATTGTCAGACTAACAGTGATGATCACTTGCAGTATCAGTGTGGGATTGTCAGACTAACAGTGATGATCACTTGCTGTGTCAGTGTGGGATTGATAGACTAACCGTGATGATCAGTGGCTGTATCAGTTTGGGATTGATAGATTAACAGTGATGATCATTTGCTGTATCAGTGTGGGACTGATAGACTAACCGTGATGATCACTTGCTGTATCAGTGTGGGATTGATAGACTAACAGTGATGATCACTTGCTGTGTCAGTGTGGGATTGATAGACTAACAGTGATGATCACTTGCTGTCTCAGTGTGGGATTGATAGTCTAACAGTGATGATCACTTGCTTTATCAGTGAGAGATTGATAGACTAACAGTGATGAACACTTGCTATATCCACGTGGGATTGACAGACTAAGAGTGAGGATCAATTGCTGTATCAGTGTGGGATTGATGGAGTAACAGTGATGATCACTTGCTGTGTCAGTGTGGGATTGATCGAATAACAGTGATGATCACTTGCTGTATCAGTGTGGGATTGATAGACTAACAGTGATGATCACTTGCTGTATCAGTGTCGGATTGATAGACTAACAGTGATGATCACTTGCTGTGTCAGTGTGGGACTGATAGACTAACAGTGATGATCACTTGCTGTATCAGTGTGGGATTGATTGACTAACAGTGATGATCACTTGCTGTGTCAGTGTGGGATTGATAGAATAACAGTGATAATCACTTGCTGTATCAGTGTGGCATTGATAGACTAACAGTGATGATCAGTTGCTGTGTCAGTGTGGGATTGATAGAATAACAGTGATGATCACTTGCTGTATCAGTGTGGGATTGATAGGCTAACAGTGATGATCACTTGCTGTATCAATGTGGGATTGATGGACAAACAGTGATGATCACTTGCTGTACCAGTGTTGGATTGATAGACTAACAGTGATGATCACTTCCTGTATCAGTGTGGGATTGATAGACGAACAGTGATGATCACTTGCTGTATCAGTGTGGGATTGATAGACTAACAGTGATGATCACTTGCTGTATCAGTGTGGGATTGATGGACTAACACTGATGATCATTTGCTGTATCAGTGTGGGATTGATAGTCTAACAGTGATGATCACTCGCTGTATTAGTGTGGGATTGATAGCCTAACAGTGATGATCACTTGCTGTGTCAGTGTGGGATTGGTAGACTAACACTGATGATCACTTGCTCTATCAGTGTGGGATTGATAGACTAACAGTGATGATCACTTGCTGTATCAGTGTGGGATTGATAGACTAACACTGATGATCACTTGCTGTATCAGTGTGGGATTGATAGACTAACACTGATGATCACTTGCTGTATCAGTGTGGGATTGATAGACTAACACTGATGATCACTTGCTGTATCAATGTGGGATTGATCGACTAACAGTGATGATCACTTGCTGTATCAGTGTGGGATTGATAGAGTAACAGTAATGATCACTTGCTGTATCAGTGTAGGATTGATAGACTAACAGTCATGATCACTTGCTGTATCAGTGTGGGATTGATAGTCTAACAGTGATGATCACTTGCTGTATCAGTGTGGGATTGATAGACTAACAGTGATGATCACTTGCTGTATCAGTGTGGTATTGATAGACTAACAGTGATGATCGCTTGCTGTCTCAGTGTGGTATTGTCAGACTAACAGTGATGATCACTTGCAGTATCAGTGTGGGATTGTCAGACTAACAGTGATGATCACTTGCTGTATCAGTGTGGGATTGTCAGACTAACAGTGATGATCACTTGCTGAATGCGTGTGGGATTGATAGACTAACAGTGATGATCACTTGCTGTCTCAGTGTGGGATTGATAGACTAACAGTGATGATCACTTGCTGTTTGCGTGTGGGATTGATAGACTAACAGTGATGATCACTTGCTGTATCAGTGCGATATTCATAGACTAACAGTGATGATCACTTGCTGTATCAGTGCGATATTCATAGACTAACAGTGATGATCACTTGCTGTATCAGTGCGATATTCATAGACTAACAGTGATGATCACTTGCTGTCTCAGTGTGGGATTGATAGACTAACAGTGATGATCACTTGCTGTATGAGTGTGGGATTGATAGACTGACAGTGATGATCACTTGCTCTTTGAGTGTGGGTTTGATAGACTAAGAGTGAGGATCAATTGCTGTATCACTGTTGGATTGATAGATTAACTGTGATGATCAGTTGCTGTATCAGTGTGGGATTGATAGACTAACAATGATGATCACTTGCTCTTTGAGTGTGGGTTTGATAGAGTATCAGTGATGATCACTTGCTGTATCAGTGTGGGATTGATAGACTAACAGTGATGATCACTTGCTGTATCAGTGTGGGATTGACAGACTAACAGTGATGATCACTTGCGGTATCAGTGTGGGATTGTCAGACTAACAGTGATGATCACTTGCTTTGTCAGTGTGGGATTGATAGACTAACAGTGATGATCACTTGCTGTGTCAGTGTGGGATTGATAGACTAACAGTGATGTTCACTTGCTGTGTCAGTGTGGGATTGATAGCCTCACAGTGATGATCACTTACTGTATCAATCCCACACTGATACAGCAAGTGATCATCACTGTTAGTCTATCAATCCAACACTGATACAGCAAGTGAACATCACTGTTAGTCTATCAATCCCACACCGATACAGGAAGTGATCATCACTCTTAGTCTATCAGTCGCACACTGATACAGTAAGTGATCATCACTGTTATTCTATCAGTGTGGGATTGAAAGCCTAAAATTGATGATCACTTGCTGTATCAGTGTGGAATTGATAGACGAACAGTGATGATCACTTGCTGTATCAGTGCGATATTCATAGACTAACAGTGATGATCACTTGCTGTATCAGTGTGGGATTGATAGATTAACGGTGATGATCACTTGCTGTCTCAGTGTGGGATTGATAGACTAACAGTGATGATCACTTGCTGTATGAGTGTGGGATTGTTCGACTGACAGTGATGATCACTTGCTCTTTGAGTGTGGGTTTGATAGACTAAGAGTGAGGATCAATTGCTGCATCACTGTTGGATTGATAGATTAACTGTGATGATCAGTTGCTGTATCAGTGTGGGATTGATAGACTAACAATGATGATCACTTGCTCTTTGAGTGTGGGTTTGATAGAGTATCAGTGATGATCACTTGCTGTATCAGTGTGGGATTGATAGACTAACAGTGATGATCACTTGCTGTATCAGTGTGGGATTGACAGACTAACAGTGATGATCACTTGCTGTATCAGTGTGGGATTGTCAGACTAACAGTGATGATCACTTGCTGTGTCAGTGTGGGATTGATAGACTAACAGTGATGATCACTTGCTGTGTCAGTGTGGGATTGATAGACTAACAGTGATGTTCACTTGCTGTGTCAGTGTGGGATTGATAGCCTCACAGTGATGATCACTTACTGTATCAATCCCACACTGATACAGCAAGTGATCATCACTGTTAGTCTATCAATCCAACACTGATACAGCAAGTGAACATCACTGTTAGTCTATCAATCCCACACCGATACAGGAAGTGATCATCACTCTTAGTCTATCAATCGCACACTGATACAGTAAGTGATCATCACTGTTATTCTATCAGTGTGGGATTGAAAGCCTAAAATTGATGATCACTTGCTGTATCAGTGTGGAATTGATAGACTAACAGTGATGATCACTTGCTGTCTCAGTGTGGGATTGATAGACTTTCAGTGATGATCACTTGCTGTGTCAGTGTGCGATTCATAGACTAAGAGTGATGATCACTTCCTGTATCAGTGTGGGATTGATGGAGTAACAGTGATGAACACTTGCTGTATCAGTGTGGGATTGATGGAGTAACAGTGATGATCACTTGCTGTATCAGTGTGGGATTGATAGACTAACAGTGATGATCACTTGCTGTATCAGTGTGGGATTGATAGACTAACAGTGATGATCACTTGCTGTATCAGTGTGGGATTGATAGACTAACAGTGATCATCAGTGGCTGTATCAGTGTGGGATTGATAGACTAACAGTGATGATCACTTGCTGTATCAGTATGGCATTGATGGACTAACAGTGATGATCAGTTGCTGTGTCAGTGTGGGATTGATAGAATAACAGTGATAATCACTTGCTGTATCAGTGTGGGATTGATAGACTAACAGTGATGATCAGTTGCTGTGTCAGTGTGGGATTGATAGAATAACAGTGAAGATCACTTGCTGTATCAGTGTGGGATTGATAGGCGAACAGTGATGATCACTTGCTGTATCAATGTGGGATTGATGGACCAACAGTGATGATCACTTGCTGTACCAGTGTTGGATTGATCGACTAACAGTGATGATCACTTTCTGTATCAGTGTGGGATTGATAGACGAACAGTGATGATCACTTGCTGTATCAGTGTGGTATTGATAGACTAACAGTGATGATCACTTGCTGTATCAGTGTGGGATTGATAGACTAACAGTGATGATCACTTGCTGTATCAGTGTGGGATTGATAGACTAACAGTGATGATCACTTGCTGTATCAGTGTGGGATTGATAGACTAACAGTGATGATCACTCGCTGTATTAGTGTGGGATTGATAGCCTAACAGTGATGATCACTTGCTGTATCAGTGTGGGATTGATAGACTAACACTGATGATCACTTGCTGTATCAGTGTGGGATTGATAGACTAACAGTGATGATCACTTGCTGTATCAGTGTGGGATTGATAGACTAACACTGATGATCACTTGCCCGTATCAGTGTGGGATTGATAGACTAACACTGATGATCACTTGCTGTATCAGTGTGGGATTGATAGACTAACACTGATGATCACTTGCTGTATCAATGTGGGATTGATAGACTAACAGTGATGATCAGTGGCTGTATCAGTGTGGGATTGATAGAGTAACAGTAATGATCACTTGCTGTGTCAGTGTAGGATTGATAGACTAACAGTCATGATCACTTGCTGTATCAGTGTGGGATTGATAGTCTAACAGTGATGATCACTTGCTGTATCAGTGTGGGATTGTCAGACTAACAGTGATGATCACTTGCTGTGTCAGTGTGGGATTGATAGACTAACCGTGATGATCAGTGGCTGTATCAGTTTGGGATTGATAGATTAACAGTGATGATCACTTGCTGTATCAGTGTGTGATTGATAGACTAACCGTGATGATCACTTGCTGTATCAATGTGGGATTGATAGACTAACAGTGATGATCACTTGCTGTGTCAGTGTGGGATTGATAGACTAACAGTGATGATCACTTGCTGTCTCAGTGTGGGATTGATAGACTAACAGTGATGATCACTTGCTGTATCAGTGTGGGATTGATAGAATAACAGTGATAATCACTTGCTGTATCAGTGTGGGATTGATAGACTAACAGTGATGATCAGTTGCTGTGTCAGTGTGGGATTGATAGAATAACAGTGATGATCACTTGCTGTATCAGTGTGGGATTGATAGACTAACAGTGATGATCACTTGCTGTATCAATGTGGGATTGATGGACAAACAGTGATGATCACCTGCTGTACCAGTGTTGGATTGATAGACTAACAGTGATGATCACTTCCTGTATCAGTGTGGGATTGATAGACGAACAGTGATGATCACTTGCTGTATCAGTGTGGTATTGATAGACTAACAGTGATGATCACTTGCTGTATCAGTGTGGGATTGATAGACTAACAGTGATGATCACTTGCTGTATCAGTGTGGGATTGATAGACTAACACTGATGATCACTTGCTGTATCAGTGTGGGATTGATAGACTAACAGTGATGATCACTCGCTGTATTAGTGTGGGATTGATAGCCTAACAGTGATGATCACTTGCTGTATCTGTGTGGGATTGATAGACTAACACTGATGATCACTTGCTGTATCAGTGTGGGATTGATAGACTTAACAGTGATGATCACTTGCTGTATCAGTGTGGGATTGATAGACTAACACTGATGATCACTTGCTGTATCAGTGTGGGATTGATAGACTAACACTGATGATCACTTGCTGTATCAGTGTGGGATTGATAGACTAACACTGATGATCACTTGCTGTTTCAATGTGGGATTGATAGACTAACAGTGATGATCACTTGCTGTATCAGTGTGGGATTGATAGAGTAACAGTAATGATCACTTGCTGTATCAGTGTAGGATTGATAGACTAACAGTCATGATCACTTGCTGTATCAGTGTGGGATTGATAGTCTAACAGTGATGATCACTTGCTGTATCAGTGTGGGATTGATAGACTTACAGTGATGATCAATTGCTGTATCAGTGTGGTATTGATAGACTAACAGTGATGATCGCTTGCTGTCTCAGTGTGGTATTGTCAGACTAACAGTGATGATCACTTGCAGTATCAGTGTGGGATTGTCAGACTAACAGTGATGATCACTTGCTGTGTCAGTGTGGGATTGATAGACTAACCGTGATGATCAGTGGCTGTATCAGTTTGGGATTGATAGATTAACAGTGATGATCATTTGCTGTATCAGTGTGGGATTGATAGACTAACCGTGATGATCACTTGCTGTATCAATGTGGGATTGATAGACTAACAGTGATGATCACTTGCTGTGTCAGTGTGGGATTGATAGACTAACAGTGATGATCACTTGCTGTCTCAGTGTGGGATTGATAGACTAACAGTGATGATCACTTGCTTTATCAGTGAGAGATTGATAGACTAACAGTGATGAACACTTGCTATATCCACGTGGGATTGACAGACTAAGAGTGAGGATCAATTGCTGTATCAGTGTGGGATTGATGGAGTAACAGTGATGATCACTTGCTGTGTCAGTGTGGGATTGATCGAATAACAGTGATGATCACTTGCTGTATCAGTGTGTGATTGATAGACTAACAGTGATGATCACTTGCTGTATCAGTGTCGGATTGATAGACTAACAGTGATGATCACTTGCTGTGTCAGTGTGGGACTGATAGACTAACAGTGATGATCACTTGCTGTATCAGTGTGGGATTGATTGACTAACAGTGATGATCACTTGCTGTGTCAGTGTGGGATTGATGGACTAACAGTGATGATCACTTGCTGTATCAGTGTGGGATTGAGAGACTAACAGTGATGATCACTTGCTGTATCAGTATGGCATTGATGGACTAACAGTGATGATCAGTTGCTGTGTCAGTGTGGGATTGATAGACTAACAGTGATGATCACTTGCTGTATCAGTGTCGGATTGATGGACTAACAGTGATGATCACTTGCTGTGTCAGTGTGGGACTGATAGACTTACAGTGATGATCACTTGCTGTGTCAGTGTGGGATTGATAGACTAACAGTGATGATCACTTGCTGTATCAGTGTGGGATTGATAGACTAACAGTGATGATCACTTGCTGTATCAGTATGGCATTGATGGACTAACAGTGATGATCAGTTGCTGTGTCAGTGTGGGATTGATAGAATAACAGTGATAATCACTTGCTGTATCAGTGTGGGATTGATAGACTAACAGTGATGATCAGTTGCTGTGTCAGTGTGGGATTGATAGAATAACAGTGATGATCACTTGCTGTATCAGTGTGGGATTGATAGACTAACAGTGATGATCACTTGCTGTATCAATGTGGGATTGATGGACAAACAGTGATGATCACTTGCTGTACCAGTGTTGGATTGAAAGACTAACAGTGATGATCACTTCCTGTATCAGTGTGGGATTGATAGACGAACAGTGATGATCACTTGCTGTATCAGTGTGGTATTGATAGACTAACAGTGATGATCACTTGCTGTATCAGTGTGGGATTGATAGACTAACAGTGATGATCACTTGCTGTATCAGTGTGGGATTGATAGACTAACACTGATGATCACTTGCTGTATCAGTGTGGGATTGATAGACTAACAGTGATGATCACTCGCTGTATTAGTGTGGGATTGATAGCCTAACAGTGATGATCACTTGCTGTATCTGTGTGGGATTGATAGACTAACACTGATGATCACTTGCTGTATCAGTGTGGGATTGATAGACTTAACAGTGATGATCACTTGCTGTATCAGTGTGGGATTGATAGACTAACACTGATGATCACTTGGTGTATCAGTGTGGGATTGATAGACTAACACTGATGATCACTTGCTGTATCAGTGTGGGATTGATAGACTAACACTGATGATCACTTGCTGTTTCAATGTGGGATTGATAGACTAACAGTGATGATCACTTGCTGTATCAGTGTGGGATTGATAGAGTAACAGTAATGATCACTTGCTGTATCAGTGTAGGATTGATAGACTAACAGTCATGATCACTTGCTGTATCAGTGTGGGATTGATAGTCTAACAGTGATGATCACTTGCTGTATCAGTGTGGGATTGATAGACTTACAGTGATGATCAATTGCTGTATCAGTGTGGTATTGATAGACTAACAGTGATGATCGCTTGCTGTCTCAGTGTGGTATTGTCAGACTAACAGTGATGATCACTTGCAGTATCAGTGTGGGATTGTCAGACTAACAGTGATGATCACTTGCTGTGTCAGTGTGGGATTGATAGACTAACCGTGATGATCAGTGGCTGTATCAGTTTGGGATTGATAGATTAACAGTGATGATCATTTGCTGTATCAGTGTGGGACTGATAGACTAACCGTGATGATCACTTGCTGTATCAATGTGGGATTGATAGACTAACAGTGATGATCACTTGCTGTGTCAGTGTGGGATTGATAGACTAACAGTGATGATCACTTGCTGTCTCAGTGTGGGATTGATAGACTAACAGTGATGATCACTTGCATTATCAGTGAGAGATTGATAGACTAACAGTGATGAACACTTGCTATATCCACGTGGGATTGACAGACTAAGAGTGAGGATCAATTGCTGTATCAGTGTGGGATTGATGGAGTAACAGTGATGATCACTTGCTGTGTCAGTGTGGGATTGATCGAATAACAGTGATGATCACTTGCTGTATCAGTGTGGGATTGATAGACTAACAGTGATGATCACTTGCTGTATCAGTGTCGGATTGATAGACTAACAGTGATGATCACTTGCTGTGTCAGTGTGGGACTGATAGACTAACAGTGATGATCACTTGCTGTATCAGTGTGGGATTGATTGACTAACAGTGATGATCACTTGCTGTGTCAGTGTGGGATTGATGGACTAACAGTGATGATCACTTGCTGTATCAGTGTGGGATTGAGAGACTAACAGTGATGATCACTTGCTGTATCAGTATGGCATTGATGGACTAACAGTGATGATCAGTTGCTGTGTCAGTGTGGGATTGATAGAATAACAGTGATAATCACTTGCTGTATCAGTGTGGCATTGATAGACTAACAGTGATGATCAGTTGCTGTGTCAGTGTGGGATTGATAGAATAACAGTGATGATCATTTGCTGTATCAGTGTGGGATTGATAGGCTAACAGTGATGATCACTTGCTGTATCAATGTGGGATTGATGGACAAACAGTGATGATCACTTGCTGTACCAGTGTTGGATTGATAGACTAACAGTGATGATCACTTCCTGTATCAGTGTGGGATTGATAGACGAACAGTGATGATCACTTGCTGTATCAGTGTAGTATTGATAGACTAACAGTGATGATCACTTGCTGTATCAGTGTGGGATTGATACACTAACAGTGATGATCACTTGCTGTATCAGTGTGGGATTGATGGACTAACACTGATGATCATTTGCTGTATCAGTGTGGGATTGATAGTCTAACAGTGATGATCACTCGCTGTATTAGTGTGGGATTGATAGCCTAACAGTGATGATCACTTGCTGTGTCAGTGTGGGATTGGTAGACTAACACTGATGATCACTTGCTCTATCAGTGTGGGATTGATAGACTAACAGTGATGATCACTTGCTGTATCAGTGTGGGATTGATAGACTAACACTGATGATCACTTGCTGTATCAGTGTGGGATTGATAGACTAACACTGATGATCACTTGCTGTATCAGTGTGGGATTGATAGACTAACACTGATGATCACTTGCTGTATCAATGTGGGATTGATCGACTAACAGTGATGATCACTTGCTGTATCAGTGTGGGATTGATAGAGTAACAGTAATGATCACTTGCTGTATCAGTGTAGGATTGATAGACTAACAGTCATGATCACTTGCTGTATCAGTGTGGGATTGATAGTCTAACAGTGATGATCACTTGCTGTATCAGTGTGGGATTGATAGACTAACAGTGATGATCACTTGCTGTATCAGTGTGGTATTGATAGACTAACAGTGATGATCGCTTGCTGTCTCAGTGTGGTATTGTCAGACTAACAGTGATGATCACTTGCAGTATCAGTGTGGGATTGTCAGACTAACAGTGATGATCACTTGCTGTATCAGTGTGGGATTGTCAGACTAACAGTGATGATCACTTGCTGAATGCGTGTGGGATTGATAGACTAACAGTGATGATCACTTGCTGTCTCAGTGTGGGATTGATAGACTAACAGTGATGATCACTTGCTGTTTGCGTGTGGGATTGATAGACTAACAGTGATGATCACTTGCTGTATCAGTGCGATATTCATAGACTAACAGTGATGATCACTTGCTGTATCAGTGCGATATTCATAGACTAACAGTGATGATCACTTGCTGTATCAGTGCGATATTCATAGACTAACAGTGATGATCACTTGCTGTCTCAGTGTGGGATTGATAGACTAACAGTGATGATCACTTGCTGTATGAGTGTGGGATTGATAGACTGACAGTGATGATCACTTGCTCTTTGAGTGTGGGTTTGATAGACTTAGAGTGAGGATCAATTGCTGTATCACTGTTGGATTGATAGATTAACTGTGATGATCAGTTGCTGTATCAGTGTGGGATTGATAGACTAACAATGATGATCACTTGCTCTTTGAGTGTGGGTTTGATAGAGTATCAGTGATGATCACTTGCTGTATCAGTGTGGGATTGATAGACTAACAGTGATGATCACTTGCTGTATCAGTGTGGGATTGACAGACTAACAGTGATGATCACTTGCTGTATCAGTGTGGGATTGTCAGACTAACAGTGATGATCACTTGCTTTGTCAGTGTGGGATTGATAGACTAACAGTGATGATCACTTGCTGTGTCAGTGTGGGATTGATAGACTAACAGTGATGTTCACTTGCTGTGTCAGTGTGGGATTGATAGCCTCACAGTGATGATCACTTACTGTATCAATCCCACACTGATACAGCAAGTGATCATCACTGTTAGTCTATCAATCCAACACTGATACAGCAAGTGAACATCACTGTTAGTCTATCAATCCCACACCGATACAGGAAGTGATCATCACTCTTAGTCTATCAATCGCACACTGATACAGTAAGTGATCATCACTGTTATTCTATCAGTGTGGGATTGAAAGCCTAAAATTGATGATCACTTGCTGTATCAGTGTGGAATTGATAGACGAACAGTGATGATCACTTGCTGTATCAGTGCGATATTCATAGACTAACAGTGATGATCACTTGCTGTATCAGTGTGGGATTGATAGATTAACGGTGATGATCACTTGCTGTCTCAGTGTGGGATTGATAGACTAACAGTGATGATCACTTGCTGTATGAGTGTGGGATTGTTCGACTGACAGTGATGATCACTTGCTCTTTGAGTGTGGGTTTGATAGACTAAGAGTGAGGATCAATTGCTGCATCACTGTTGGATTGATAGATTAACTGTGATGATCAGTTGCTGTATCAGTGTGGGATTGATAGACTAACAATGATGATCACTTGCTCTTTGAGTGTGGGTTTGATAGAGTATCAGTGATGATCACTTGCTGTATCAGTGTGGGATTGATAGACTAACAGTGATGATCACTTGCTGTATCAGTGTGGGATTGACAGACTAACAGTGATGATCACTTGCTGTATCAGTGTGGGATTGTCAGACTAACAGTGATGATCACTTGCTGTGTCAGTGTGGGATTGATAGACTAACAGTGATGATCACTTGCTGTGTCAGTGTGGGATTGATAGACTAACAGTGATGTTCACTTGCTGTGTCAGTGTGGGATTGATAGCCTCACAGTGATGATCACTTACTGTATCAATCCCACACTGATACAGCAAGTGATCATCACTGTTAGTCTATCAATCCAACACTGATACAGCAAGTGAACATCACTGTTAGTCTATCAATCCCACACCGATACAGGAAGTGATCATCACTCTTAGTCTATCAATCGCACACTGATACAGTAAGTGATCATCACTGTTATTCTATCAGTGTGGGATTGAAAGCCTAAAATTGATGATCACTTGCTGTATCAGTGTGGAATTGATAGACTAACAGTGATGATCACTTGCTGTCTCAGTGTGGGATTGATAGACTTTCAGTGGTGATCACTTGCTGTGTCAGTGTGCGATTCATAGACTAAGAGTGATGATCACTTCCTGTATCAGTGTGGGATTGATGGAGTAACAGTGATGAACACTTGCTGTATCAGTGTGGGATTGATGGAGTAACAGTGATGATCACTTGCTGTATCAGTGTGGGATTGATAGACTAACAGTGATGATCACTTGCTGTATCAGTGTGGGATTGATAGACTAACAGTGATGATCACTTGCTGTATCAGTGTGGGATTGATAGACTAACAGTGATCATCAGTGGCTGTATCAGTGTGGGATTGATAGACTAACAGTGATGATCACTTGCTGTATCAGTATGGCATTGATGGACTAACAGTGATGATCAGTTGCTGTGTCAGTGTGGGATTGATAGAATAACAGTGATAATCACTTGCTGTATCAGTGTGGGATTGATAGACTAACAGTGATGATCAGTTGCTGTGTCAGTGTGGGATTGATAGAATAACAGTGAAGATCACTTGCTGTATCAGTGTGGGATTGATAGACGAACAGTGATGATCACTTGCTGTATCAATGTGGGATTGATGGACCAACAGTGATGATCACTTGCTGTACCAGTGTTGGATTGATCGACTAACAGTGATGATCACTTCCTGTATCAGTGTGGGATTGATAGACGAACAGTGATGATCACTTGCTGTATCAGTGTGGTATTGATAGACTAACAGTGATGATCACTTGCTGTATCAGTGTGGGATTGATAGACTAACAGTGATGATCACTTGCTGTATCAGTGTGGGATTGATAGACTAACAGTGATGATCACTTGCTGTATCAGTGTGGGATTGATAGACTAACAGTGATGATCACTCGCTGTATTAGTGTGGGATTGATAGCCTAACAGTGATGATCACTTGCTGTATCAGTGTGGGATTGATAGACTAACACTGATGATCACTTGCTGTATCAGTGTGGGATTGATAGACTAACAGTGATGATCACTTGCTGTATCAGTGTGGGATTGATAGACTAACACTGATGATCACTTGCTGTATCAGTGTGGGATTGATAGACTAACACTGATGATCACTTGCTGTATCAGTGTGGGATTGATAGACTAACACTGATGATCACTTGCTGTATCAATGTGGGATTGATAGACTAACAGTGATGATCAGTGGCTGTATCAGTGTGGGATTGATAGAGTAACAGTAATGATCACTTGCTGTGTCAGTGTAGGATTGATAGACTAACAGTCATGATCACTTGCTGTATCAGTGTGGGATTGATAGTCTAACAGTGATGATCACTTGCTGTATCAGTGTGGGATTGTCAGACTAACAGTGATGATCACTTGCTGTGTCAGTGTGGAATTGATAGACTAACCGTGATGATCAGTGGCTGTATCAGTTTGGGATTGATAGATTAACAGTGATGATCACTTGCTGTATCAGTGTGGGATTGATAGACTAACCGTGATGATCACTTGCTGTATCAATGTGGGATTGATAGACTAACAGTGATGATCACTTGCTGTGTCAGTGTGGGATTGATAGACTAACAGTGATGATCACTTGCTGTCTCAGTGTGGGATTGATAGACTAACAGTGATGATCACTTGCCGTATCAGTGTGGGATTGATAGAATAACAGTGATAATCACTTGCTGTATCAGTGTGGGATTGATAGACTAACAGTGATGATCAGTTGCTGTGTCAGTGTGGGATTGATAGAATAACAGTGATGATCACTTGCTGTATCAGTGTGGGATTGATAGACTAACAGTGATGATCACTTGCTGTATCAATGTGGGATTGATGGACAAACAGTGATGATCACTTGCTGTACCAGTGTTGGATTGATAGACTAACAGTGATGATCACTTCCTGTATCAGTGTGGGATTGATAGACGAACAGTGATGATCACTTGCTGTATCAGTGTGGTATTGATAGACTAACAGTGATGATCACTTGCTGTATCAGTGTGGGATTGATAGACTAACAGTGATGATCACTTGCTGTATCAGTGTGGGATTGATAGACTAACACTGATGATCACTTGCTGTATCAGTGTGGGATTGATAGACTAACAGTGATGATCACTCGCTGTATTAGTGTGGGATTGATAGCCTAACAGTGATGATCACTTGCTGTATCTGTGTGGGATTGATAGACTAACACTGATGATCACTTGCTGTATCAGTGTGGGATTGATAGACTTAACAGTGATGATCACTTGCTGTATCAGTGTGGGATTGATAGACTAACACTGATGATCACTTGCTGTATCAGTGTGGGATTGATAGACTAACACTGATGATCACTTGCTGTATCAGTGTGGGATTGATAGACTAACACTGATGATCACTTGCTGTTTCAATGTGGGATTGATAGACTAACAGTGATGATCACTTGCTGTATCAGTGTGGGATTGATAGAGTAACAGTAATGATCACTTGCTGTATCAGTGTAGGATTGATAGACTAACAGTCATGATCACTTGCTGTATCAGTGTGGGATTGATAGTCTAACAGTGATGATCACTTGCTGTATCAGTGTGGGATTGATATACTTACAGTGATGATCAATTGCTGTATCAGTGTGGTATTGATAGACTAACAGTGATGATCGCTTGCTGTCTCAGTGTGGTATTGTCAGACTAACAGTGATGATCACTTGCAGTATCAGTGTGGGATTGTCAGACTAACAGTGATGATCACTTGCTGTGTCAGTGTGGGATTGATAGACTAACCGTGATGATCAGTGGCTGTATCAGTTTGGGATTGATAGATTAACAGTGATGATCATTTGCTGTATCAGTGTGGGATTGATAGACTAACCGTGATGATCACTTGCTGTATCAATGTGGGATTGATAGACTAACAGTGATGATCACTTGCTGTGTCAGTGTTGGATTGATAGACTAACAGTGATGATCACTTGCTGTCTCAGTGTGGGATTGATAGACTAACAGTGATGATCACTTGCTTTATCAGTGAGAGATTGATAGACTAACAGTGATGAACACTTGCTATATCCACGTGGGATTGACAGACTAAGAGTGAGGATCAATTGCTGTATCAGTGTGGGATTGATGGAGTAACTGTGATGATCACTTGCTGTGTCAGTGTGGGATTGATCGAATAACAGTGATGATCACTTGCTGTATCAGTGTGTGATTGATAGACTAACAGTGATGATCACTTGCTGTATCAGTGTCGGATTGATAGACTAACAGTGATGATCACTTGCTGTGTCAGTGTGGGACTGATAGACTAACAGTGATGATCACTTGCTGTATCAGTGTGGGATTGATTGACGAACAGTGATGATCACTTGCTGTGTCAGTGTGGGATTGATGGACTAACAGTGATGATCACTTGCTGTATCAATGTGGGATTGAGAGACTAACAGTGATGATCACTTGCTGTATCAGTATGGCATTGATGGACTAACAGTGATGATCAGTTGCTGTGTCAGTGTGGGATTGATAGAATAACAGTGATAATCACTTGCTGTATCAGTGTGGCATTGATAGACTAACAGTGATGATCAGTTGCTGTGTCAGTGTGGGATTGATAGAATAACAGTGATGATCACTTGCTGTATCAGTGTGGGATTGATAGGCTAACAGTGATGATCACTTGCTGTATCAATGTGGGATTGATGGACAAACAGTGATGATCACTTGCTGTACCAGTGTTGGATTGATAGACTAACAGTGATGATCACTTCCTGTATCAGTGTGGGATTGATAGACGAACAGTGATGATCACTTGCTGTATCAGTGTGGTATTGATAGACTAACAGTGATGATCACTTGCTGTATCAGTGTGGGATTGATAGACTAACAGTGATGATCACTTGCTGTATCAGTGTGGGATTGATAGACTAACACTGATGATCATTTGCTGTATCAGTGTGGGATTGATAGTCTAACAGTGATGATCACTCGCTGTATTAGTGTGGGATTGATAGCCTAACAGTGATGATCACTTGCTGTATCAGTGTGGGATTGGTAGACTAACACTGATGATCACTTGCTCTATCAGTGTGGGATTGATAGACTAACAGTGATGATCACTTGCTGTATCAGTGTGGGATTGATAGACTAACACTGATGATCACTTGCTGTATCAGTGTGGGATTGATAGACTAACACTGATGATCACTTGCTGTATCAGTGTGGGATTGATAGATTAACACTGATGATCACTTGCTGTATCAATGTGGGATTGATCGACTAACAGTGATGATCACTTGCTGTATCAGTGTGGGATTGATAGAGTAACAGTAATGATCACTTGCTGTATCAGTGTAGGATTGATAGACTAACAGTCATGATCACTTGCTGTATCAGTGTGGGATTGATAGTCTAACAGTGATGATCACTTGCTGTATCAGTGTGGGATTGATAGACTAACATTGATGATCACTTGCTGTATCAGTGTGGTATTGATAGACTAACAGTGATGATCGCTTGCTGTCTCAGTGTGGTATTGTCAGACTAACAGTGATGATCACTTGCAGTATCAGTGTGGGATTGTCAGACTAACAGTGATGATCACTTGCTGTATCAGTGTGGGATTGTCAGACTAACAGTGATGATCACTTGCTGAATGCGTGTGGGATTGATAGACTAACAGTGATGATCACTTGCTGTCTCAGTGTGGGATTGATAGACTAACAGTGATGATCACTTGCTGTTTGCGTGTGGGATTGATAGACTAACAGTGATGATCACTTGCTGTATCAGTGCGATATTCATAGACTAACAGTGATGATCACTTGCTGTATCAGTGCGATATTCATAGACTAACAGTGATGATCACTTGCTGTATCAGTGCGATATTCATAGACTAACAGTGATGATCACTTGCTGTATCAGTGTGGGATTGATAGATTAACGGTGATGATCACTTGCTGTCTCAGTGTGGGATTGATAGACTAACAGTGATGATCACTTGCTGTATGAGTGTGGGATTGATAGACTGACAGTGATGATCACTTGCTCTTTGAGTGTGGGTTTGATAGACTAAGAGTGAGGATCAATTGCTGTATCACTGTTGGATTGATAGATGAACTGTGATGATCAGTTGCTGTATCAGTGTGGGATTGATAGACTAACAATGATGATCACTTGCTCTTTGAGTGTGGGTTTGATAGACTAACAGTGATGATCACTTGCTGTATCAGTGTGGGATTGATAGACTAACAGTGATGATCACTTGCTGTATCAGTGTGGGATTGTCAGACTAACAGTGATGATCACTTGCTTTGTCAGTGTGGGATTGATAGACTAACAGTGATGATCACTTGCTGTGTCAGTGTGGGATTGATAGACTAACAGTGATGTTCACTTGCTGTGTCAGTGTGGGATTGATAGCCTCACAGTGATGATCACTTACTGTATCAATCCCACACTGATACAGCAAGTGATCATCACTGTTAGTCTATCAATCCAACACTGATACAGCAAGTGAACATCACTGTTAGTCTATCAATCCCACAACGATACAGGAAGTGATCATCACTCTTAGTCTATCAATCGCACACTGATACAGTAAGTGATCATCACTGTTTTCTATCAGTGTGGGATTGAAAGCCTAAAATTGATGATCACTTGCTGTATCAGTGTGGAATTGATAGACGAACAGTGATGATCACTTGCTGTATCAGTGCGATATTCATAGACTAACAGTGATGATCACTTGCTGTATCAGTGTGGGATTGATAGATTAACGGTGATGATCACTTGCTGTCTCAGTGTGGGATTGATAGACTAACAGTGATGATCACTTGCTGTATGAGTGTTGGATTGTTCGACTGACAGTGATGATCACTTGCTCTTTGAGTGTGGGTTTGATAGACTAAGAGTGAGGATCAATTGCTGTATCACTGTTGGATTGATAGATTAACTGTGATGATCAGTTGCTGTATCAGTGTGGGATTGATAGACTAACACTGATGATCACTTGCTGTATCAGTGTGGGATTGATAGACTAACACTGATGATCACTTGCTGTATCAGTGTGGGATTGATAGACTAACACTGATGATCACTTGCTGTATCAATGTGGGATTGATCGACTAACAGTGATGATCACTTGCTGTATCAGTGTGGGATTGATAGAGTAACAGTAATGATCACTTGCTGTATCAGTGTAGGATTGATTGACTAACAGTCATGATCACTTGCTGTATCAGTGTGGGATTGATAGTCTAACAGTGATGATCACTTGCTGTTTCAGTGTGGGATTGATAGACTAACAGTGATGATCACTTGCTGTATCAGTGTGGTATTGATAGACTAACAGTGATGATCGCTTGCTGTCTCAGTGTGGGATTGTCAGACTAACAGTGATGATCACTTGCTGTATCAGTGTGGGATTGTCAGACTAACAGTGATGATCACTTGCTGAATGCGTGTGGGATTGATAGACTAACAGTGATGATCACTTGCTGTCTCAGTGTGGGATTGATAGACTAACAGTGATGATCACTTGCTGTTTGCGTGTGGGATTGATAGACTAACAGTGATGATCACTTGCTGTATCAGTGCGATATTCATAGACTAACAGTGATGATCACTTGCTGTATCAGTGCGATATTCATAGACTAACAGTGATGATCACTTGCTGTATCAGTGCGATATTCATAGACTAACAGTGATGATCACTTGCTGTATCAGTGTGGGATTGATAGATTAACGGTGATGATCACTTGCTGTCTCAGTGTGGGATTGATAGACTAACAGTGATGATCACTTGCTGTATGAGTGTGGGATTGATAGACTGACAGTGATGATCACTTGCTCTTTGAGTGTGGGTTTGATACACTAAGAGTGAGGATTAATTGCTGTATCACTGTTGGATTGATAGATTAACTGTGATGATCAGTGGCTGTATCAGTGTGGGATTGATAGACTAACAATGATGATCACTTGCTCTTTGAGTGTGGGTTTGATAGAGTATCAGTGATGATCACTTGCTGTATCAGTGTGGGATTGATAGACTAACAGTGATGATCACTTGCTGTATCAGTGTGGGATTGACAGACTAACAGTGATGATCACTTGCTGTATCAGTGTGGGATTGTCAGACTAACAGTGATGATCACTTGCTTTGTCAGTGTGGGATTGATAGACTAACAGTGATGATCACTTGCTGTGTCAGTGTGGGATTGATAGACTAACAGTGATGTTCACTTGCTGTGTCAGTGTGGGATTGATAGCCTCACAGTGATGATCACTTACTGTATCAATCCCACACTGATACAGCAAGTGATCATCACTGTTAGTCTATCAATCCAACACTGATACAGCAAGTGAACATCACTGTTAGTCTATCAATCCCACACCGATACAGGAAGTGATCATCACTCTTAGTCTATCAATCGCACACTGATACAGTAAGTGATCATCACTGTTATTCTATCAGTGTGGGATTGAAAGCCTAAAATTGATGATCACTTGCTGTATCAGTGTGGAATTGATAGACGAACAGTGATGATCACTTGCTGTATCAGTGCGATATTCATAGACTAACAGTGATGATCACTTGCTGTATCAGTGTGGGATTGATAGATTAACGGTGATGATCACTTGCTGTCTCAGTGTGGGATTGATAGACTAACAGTGATGATCACTTGCTGTATGAGTGTGGGATTGTTCGACTGACAGTGATGATCACTTGCTCTTTGAGTGTGGGTTTGATAGACTAAGAGTGAGGATCAATTGCTGTATCACTGTTGGATTGATAGATTAACTGTGATGATCAGTTGCTGTATCAGTGTGGGATTGATAGACTAACAATGATGATCACTTGCTCTTTGAGTGTGTGTTTGATAGAGTATCAGTGATGATCACTTGCTGTATCAGTGTGGGATTGATAGACTAACAGTGATGATCACTTGCTGTATCAGTGTGGGATTGACAGACTAACAGTGATGATCACTTGCTGTATCAGTGTGGGATTGTCAGACTAACAGTGATGATCACTTGCTGTGTCAGTGTGGGATTGATAGACTAACAGTGATGATCACTTGCTGTGTCAGTGTGGGATTGATAGACTAACAGTGATGTTCACTTGCTGTGTCAGTGTGGGATTGATCGCCTCACAGTGATGATCACTTACTGTATCAATCCCACACTGATACAGCAAGTGATCATCACTGTTAGTCTATCAATCCAACACTGATACAGCAAGTGAACATCACTGTTAGTCTATCAATCCCACACCGATACAGGAAGTGATCATCACTCTTAGTCTATCAATCGCACACTGATACAGTAAGTGATCATCACTGTTATTCTATCAGTGTGGGATTGAAAGCCTAAAATTGATGATCACTTGCTGTATCAGTGTGGAATTGATAGACTAACAGTGATGATCACTTGCTGTCTCAGTGTGGGATTGATAGACTTTCAGTGATGATCACTTGCTGTGTCAGTGTGCGATTCATAGACTAAGAGTGATGATCACTTCCTGTATCAGTGTGGGATTGATGGAGTAACAGTGATGAACACTTGCTGTATCAGTGTGGGATTGATGGAGTAACAGTGATGATCACTTGCTGTATCAGTGTGGGATTGATAGACTAACAGTGATGATCACTTGCTGTATCAGTGTGGGATTGATAGACTAACAGTGATGATCACTTGCTGTATCAGTGTGGGATTGATAGACTAACAATGATCATCAGTGGCTGTATCAGTGTGGGATTGATAGACTAACAGTGATGATCACTTGCTGTATCAGTATGGCATTGATGGACTAACAGTGATGATCAGTTGCTGTGTCAGTGTGGGATTGATAGAATAACAGTGATAATCACTTGCTGTATCAGTGTGGGATTGATAGACTAACAGTGATGATCAGTTGCTGTGTCAGTGTGGGATTGATAGAATAACAGTGAAGATCACTTGCTGTATCAGTGTGGGATTGATAGACGAACAGTGATGATCACTTGCTGTATCAATGTGGGATTGATGGACCAACAGTGATGATCACTTGCTGTACCAGTGTTGGATTGATCGACTAACAGTGATGATCACTTCCTGTATCAGTGTGGGATTGATAGACGAACAGTGATGATCACTTGCTGTATCAGTGTGGTATTGATAGACTAACAGTGATGATCACTTGCTGTATCAGTGTGGGATTGATAGACTAACAGTGATGATCACTTGCTGTATCAGTGTGGGATTGATAGACTAACAGTGATGATCACTTGCTGTATCAGTGTGGGATTGATAGACTAACAGTGATGATCACTCGCTGTATTAGTGTGGGATTGATAGCCTAACAGTGATGATCACTTGCTGTATCAGTGTGGGATTGATAGACTAACACTGATGATCACTTGCTGTATCAGTGTGGGATTGATAGACTAACAGTGATGATCACTTGCTGTATCAGTGTGGGATTGATAGACTAACACTGATGATCACTTGCTGTATCAGTGTGGGATTGATAGACTAACACTGATGATCACTTGCTGTATCAGTGTGGGATTGATAGACTAACACTGATGATCTCTTGCTGTATCAATGTGGGATTGATAGACTAACAGTGATGATCAGTGGCTGTATCAGTGTGGGATTGATAGAGTAACAGTAATGATCACTTGCTGTGTCAGTGTAGGATTGATAGACTAACAGTCATGATCACTTGCTGTATCAGTGTGGGATTGATAGTCTAACAGTGATGATCACTTGCTGTATCAGTGTGGGATTGTCAGACTAACAGTGATGATCACTTGCTGTGTCAGTGTGGGATTGATAGACTAACCGTGATGATCAGTGGCTGTATCAGTTTGGGATTGATAGATTAACAGTGATGATCACTTGCTGTATCAGTGTGGGATTGATAGACTAACCGTGATGATCACTTGCTGTATCAATGTGGGATTGATAGACTAACAGTGATGATCACTTGCTGTGTCAGTGTGGGATTGATAGACTAACGGTGATGATCACTTGCTGTCTCAGTGTGGGATTGATAGACTAACAGTGATGATCACTTGCTGTATCAGTGTGGGATTGATAGACTAACAGTGATGAACACTTGCTATATCCACGTGGGATTGACAGACTAAGAGTGAGGATCAATTGCTGTATCAGTGTGGGATTGATGGAGTAACAGTGATGATCACTTGCTGTGTCAGTGTGGGATTGATCGGATAACAGTGATGATCACTTGCTGTATCAGTGTGGGATTGATAGACTAACAGTGATGATCACTTGCTGTATCAGTGTCGGATTGATTGACTAACAGTGATGATCATTTGCTGTGTCAGTGTGGGACTGATAGACTAACAGTGATGATCACTTGCTGTATCAGTGTGGGATTGATTGACTAACAGTGATGATCACTTGCTGTGTCAGTGTGGGATTGATAGACTAACAGTGATGATCACTTGCTGTATCAGTATGACATTGATGGACTAACAGTGATGATCAGTTGCTGTGTCAGTGTGGGATTGATAGAATAACAGTGATAATCACTTGCTGTATCAGTGTGGGATTGATAGACTAACAGTGATGATCAGTTGCTGTGTCAGTGTGGGATTGATAGAATAACAGTGATGATCACTTGCTGTATCAGTGTGGGATTGATAGACTAACAGTGATGATCACTTGCTGTACCAGTGTTGGATTGATAGACTAACAGTGATGATCACTTCCTGTATCAGTGTGGGATTGATAGACGAACAGTGATGATCACTTGCTGTATCAGTGTGGTATTGATAGACTAACAGTGATGATCACTTGCTGTATCAGTGTGGGATTGATAGACTAACACTGATGATCACTTGCTGTATCAGTGTCGGATTGATAGACTAACAGTGATGATCACTTGCTGTACCAGTGTTGGATTGATAGACTAACAGTGATGATCACTTCCTGTATCAGTGTGGGATTGATAGACGAACAGTGATGATCACTTGCTGTGTCAGTGTGGTATTGATAGACTAACACTGATGATCACTTGCTGTATCAATGTGGGATTGATCGACTAACAGTGATGATCACTTGCTGTATCAGTGTGGGATTGATAGAGTAACAGTAATGATCACTTGCTGTATCAGTGTGGGATTGATAGTCTAACAGTGATGATCACTTGCTGTTTCAGTGTGGGATTGATAGACTAACAGTGATGATCACTTGCTGTATCAGTGTGGTATTGATAGACTAACAGTGATGATCGCTTGCTGTCTCAGTGTGGGATTGTCAGACTAACAGTGATGATCACTTGCTGTATCAGTGTGGGATTGTCAGACTAACAGTGATGATCACTTGCTGAATGCGTGTGGGATTGATAGACTAACAGTGATGATCACTTGCTGTCTCAGTGTGGGATTGATAGACTAACAGTGATGATCACTTGCTGTTTGCGTGTGGGATTGATAGACTAACAGTGATGATCACTTGCTGTATCAGTGCGATATTCATAGACTAACAGTGATGATCACTTGCTGTATCAGTGCGATATTCATAGACTAACAGTGATGATCACTTGCTGTATCAGTGCGATATTCATAGACTAACAGTGATGATCACTTGCTGTATCAGTGTGGGATTGATAGATTAACGGTGATGATCACTTGCTGTCTCAGTGTGGGATTGATAGACTAACAGTGATGATCACTTGCTGTATGAGTGTGGGATTGATAGACTGACAGTGATGATCACTTGCTCTTTGAGTGTGGGTTTGATACACTAAGAGTGAGGATTAATTGCTGTATCACTGTTGGATTGATAGATTAACTGTGATGATCAGTGGCTGTATCAGTGTGGGATTGATAGACTAACAATGATGATCACTTGCTCTTTGAGTGTGGGTTTGATAGAGTATCAGTGATGATCACTTGCTGTATCAGTGTGGGATTGATAGACTAACAGTGATGATCACTTGCTGTATCAGTGTGGGATTGACAGACTAACAGTGATGATCACTTGCTGTATCAGTGTGGGATTGTCAGACTAACAGTGATGATCACTTGCTTTGTCAGTGTGGGATTGATAGACTAACAGTGATGATCACTTGCTGTGTCAGTGTGGGATTGATAGACTAACAGTGATGTTCACTTGCTGTGTCAGTGTGGGATTGATAGCCTCACAGTGATGATCACTTACTGTATCAATCCCACACTGATACAGCAAGTGATCATCACTGTTAGTCTATCAATCCAACACTGATACAGCAAGTGAACATCACTGTTAGTCTATCAATCCCACACCGATACAGGAAGTGATCATCACTCTTAGTCTATCAATCGCACACTGATACAGTAAGTGATCATCACTGTTATTCTATCAGTGTGGGATTGAAAGCCTAAAATTGATGATCACTTGCTGTATCAGTGTGGAATTGATAGACGAACAGTGATGATCACTTGCTGTATCAGTGCGATATTCATAGACTAACAGTGATGATCACTTGCTGTATCAGTGTGGGATTGATAGATTAACGGTGATGATCACTTGCTGTCTCAGTGTGGGATTGATAGACTAACAGTGATGATCACTTGCTGTATGAGTGTGGGATTGTTCGACTGACAGTGATGATCACTTGCTCTTTGAGTGTGGGTTTGATAGACTAAGAGTGAGGATCAATTGCTGTATCACTGTTGGATTGATAGATTAACTGTGATGATCAGTTGCTGTATCAGTGTGGGATTGATAGACTAACAATGATGATCACTTGCTCTTTGAGTGTGGGTTTGATAGAGTATCAGTGATGATCACTTGCTGTATCAGTGTGGGATTGATAGACTAACAGTGATGATCACTTGCTGTATCAGTGTGGGATTGACAGACTAACAGTGATGATCACTTGCTGTATCAGTGTGGGATTGTCAGACTAACAGTGATGATCACTTGCTGTGTCAGTGTGGGATTGATAGACTAACAGTGATGATCACTTGCTGTGTCAGTGTGGGATTGATAGACTAACAGTGATGTTCACTTGCTGTGTCAGTGTGGGATTGATCGCCTCACAGTGATGATCACTTACTGTATCAATCCCACACTGATACAGCAAGTGATCATCACTGTTAGTCTATCAATCCAACACTGATACAGCAAGTGAACATCACTGTTAGTCTATCAATCCCACACCGATACAGGAAGTGATCATCACTCTTAGTCTATCAATCGCACACTGATACAGTAAGTGATCATCACTGTTATTCTATCAGTGTGGGATTGAAAGCCTAAAATTGATGATCACTTGCTGTATCAGTGTGGAATTGATAGACTAACAGTGATGATCACTTGCTGTCTCAGTGTGGGATTGATAGACTTTCAGTGATGATCACTTGCTGTGTCAGTGTGCGATTCATAGACTAAGAGTGATGATCACTTCCTGTATCAGTGTGGGATTGATGGAGTAACAGTGATGAACACTTGCTGTATCAGTGTGGGATTGATGGAGTAACAGTGATGATCACTTGCTGTATCAGTGTGGGATTGATAGACTAACAGTGATGATCACTTGCTGTATCAGTGTGGGATTGATAGACTAACAGTGATGATCACTTGCTGTATCAGTGTGGGATTGATAGACTAACAATGATCATCAGTGGCTGTATCAGTGTGGGATTGATAGACTAACAGTGATGATCACTTGCTGTATCAGTATGGCATTGATGGACTAACAGTGATGATCAGTTGCTGTGTCAGTGTGGGATTGATAGAATAACAGTGATAATCACTTGCTGTATCAGTGTGGGATTGATAGACTAACAGTGATGATCAGTTGCTGTGTCAGTGTGGGATTGATAGAATAACAGTGAAGATCACTTGCTGTATCAGTGTGGGATTGATAGACGAACAGTGATGATCACTTGCTGTATCAATGTGGGATTGATGGACCAACAGTGATGATCACTTGCTGTACCAGTGTTGGATTGATCGACTAACAGTGATGATCACTTCCTGTATCAGTGTGGGATTGATAGACGAACAGTGATGATCACTTGCTGTATCAGTGTGGTATTGATAGACTAACAGTGATGATCACTTGCTGTATCAGTGTGGGATTGATAGACTAACAGTGATGATCACTTGCTGTATCAGTGTGGGATTGATAGACTAACAGTGATGATCACTTGCTGTATCAGTGTGGGATTGATAGACTAACAGTGATGATCACTCGCTGTATTAGTGTGGGATTGATAGCCTAACAGTGATGATCACTTGCTGTATCAGTGTGGGATTGATAGACTAACACTGATGATCACTTGCTGTATCAGTGTGGGATTGATAGACTAACACTGATGATCACTTGCTGTATCAGTGTGGGATTGATAGACTAACACTGATGATCACTTGCTGTATCAATGTGGGATTGATAGACTAACAGTGATGATCAGTGGCTGTATCAGTGTGGGATTGATAGAGTAACAGTAATGATCACTTGCTGTGTCAGTGTAGGATTGATAGACTAACAGTCATGATCACTTGCTGTATCAGTGTGGGATTGATAGTCTAACAGTGATGATCACTTGCTGTATCAGTGTGGGATTGTCAGACTAACAGTGATGATCACTTGCTGTGTCAGTGTGGGATTGATAGACTAACCGTGATGATCAGTGGCTGTATCAGTTTGGGATTGATAGATTAACAGTGATGATCACTTGCTGTATCAGTGTGGGATTGATAGACTAACCGTGATGATCACTTGCTGTATCAATGTGGGATTGATAGACTAACAGTGATGATCACTTGCTGTGTCAGTGTGGGATTGATAGACTAACGGTGATGATCACTTGCTGTCTCAGTGTGGGATTGATAGACTAACAGTGATGATCACTTGCTGTATCAGTGTGGGATTGATAGACTAACAGTGATGAACACTTGCTATATCCACGTGGGATTGACAGACTAAGAGTGAGGATCAATTGCTGTATCAGTGTGGGATTGATGGAGTAACAGTGATGATCACTTGCTGTGTCAGTGTGGGATTGATCGGATAACAGTGATGATCACTTGCTGTATCAGTGTGGGATTGATAGACTAACAGTGATGATCACTTGCTGTATCAGTGTCGGATTGATTGACTAACAGTGATGATCATTTGCTGTGTCAGTGTGGGACTGATAGACTAACAGTGATGATCACTTGCTGTATCAGTGTGGGATTGATTGACTAACAGTGATGATCACTTGCTGTGTCAGTGTGGGATTGATAGACTAACAGTGATGATCACTTGCTGTATCAGTATGACATTGATGGACTAACAGTGATGATCAGTTGCTGTGTCAGTGTGGGATTGATAGAATAACAGTGATAATCACTTGCTGTATCAGTGTGGGATTGATAGACTAACAGTGATGATCAGTTGCTGTGTCAGTGTGGGATTGATAGCATAACAGTGATGATCACTTGCTGTATCAGTGTGGGATTGATAGACTAACAGTGATGATCACTTGCTGTATCAATGTGGGATTGATGGACAAACAGTGATGATCACTTGCTGTACCAGTGTTGGATTGATAGACTAACAGTGATGATCACTTCCTGTATCAGTGTGGGATTGATAGACGAACAGTGATGATCACTTGCTGTATCAGTGTGGTATTGATAGACTAACAGTGATGATCACTTGCTGTATCAGTGTGGGATTGATAGACTAACACTGATGATCACTTGCTGTATCAGTGTCGGATTGATAGACTAACAGTGATGATCACTTGCTGTACCAGTGTTGGATTGATAGACTAACAGTGATGATCACTTCCTGTATCAGTGTGGGATTGATAGACGAACAGTGATGATCACTTGCTGTGTCAGTGTGGTATTGATTGACTAACAGTGATGATCACTTGCTGTATCAGTGTGGGATTGATAGACTAACAGTGATGAACACTTGCTGTATCAGTGTGGGATTGATAGACTAACACTGATGATCACTTGCTATATCAGTGTGGGATTGATAGACTAACAGTGATGATCACTCGCTGTATTAGTGTGGGATTGATAGCCTAACAGTGATGATCACTTGCTGTATCTGTGTGGGGTTGATAGACTAACACAGATGATCACTTGCAGTATCAGTGTGGGATTGATAGACTTAACAGTGATGATCACTTGCTGTATCAGTGTGGGATTGATAGACTAACACTAATGATCACTTGCTGTATCAGTGTGGGATTGATAGACTAACACTGATGATCACTTGCTGTATCAGTGTGGGATTGATGGACTAATACTGATGATCACTTGCTGTTTCAATGTGGGATTGATAGACTAACAGTGATGATCACTTGCTGTATCAGTGTGGGATTGATAGACTAACAGTGATGATCACTTGCTGTATCAGTGTGGGATTGATAGACTAACAGTGATGATCACTTGCTGTATCAGTGTGGGATTGATAGACTAACACTGATGATCATTTGCTGTATCAGTGTGGGATTGATAGACTAACAGTGATGATCACTCGCTGTATTAGTGTGGGATTGATAGCCTAACAGTGATGATCACTTGCTGTATCAGTGTGGGATTGATAGACTAACACTGATGATCACTTGCTGTATCAGTGTGGGATTGATAGACTAACAGTGATGATCACTTGCTGTATCAGTGTGGGATTGATAGACTAACACTGATGATCACTTGCTGTATCAGTGTGGGATTGATAGACTAACACTGATGATCACTTGCTGTATCAGTGTGGGATTGATAGACTAACACTGATGATCACTTGCTGTATCAATGTGGGATTGATCGACTAACAATGATGATCACTTGCTGTATCAGTGTGGGATTGATAGAGTAACAGTAATGATCACTTGCTGTATCAGTGTAGGATTGATAGACTAACAGTCATGATCACTTGCTGTATCAGTGTGGGATTGATAGTCTAACAGTGATGATCACTTGCTGTATCAGTGTGGGATTGATAGACTAACAGTGATGATCACTTGCTGTATCAGTGTGGTATTAATAGACTAACAGTGATGATCGCTTGCTGTCTCAGTGCGGTATTGTCAGACTAACAGTGATGATCACTTGCAGTATCAGTGTGGGATTGTCAGACTAACAGTGATGATCACTTGCTGTATCAGTGTGGGATTGTCAGACTAACAGTGATGATCACTTGCTGTATGCGTGTGGGATTGATAGACTAACAGTGATGATCACTTGCTGTCTCAGTGTGGGATTGATAGACGAACAGTGATGATCACTTGCTGTATGCGTGTGGGATTGATAGACTAACAGTGATGATCACTTGCTGTATCAGTGCGATATTCATAGACTAACAGTGATGATCACTTGCTGTATCAGTGTCGGATTGATAGACTAACACTGATGATCACTTGCTGTGTCAGTGTGGGACTGATAGACTAACAGTGATGATCACTTGCTGTATCAGTGTGGGATTGATTGACTAACAGTGATGATCACTTGCTGTGTCAGTGTGGGATTGATAGACTAACCGTGATGATCAGTGGCTGTATCAGTTTGGGATTGATAGATTAACAGTGATGATCACTTGCTGTATCAGTGTGGGATTGATGGACTAACCGTGATGATCACTTGCTGTGTCAATGTGGGATTGATAGACTAACAGTGATGATCACTTGCTGTGTCAGTGTGGGATTGATAGACTAACAGTGATGATCACTTGCTGTCTCAGTGTGGGATTGATAGACTAACAGTGATGATCACTTGCTGTATCAGTGTGGGATTGATAGACTAACAGTGATGAACACTTGCTATATCCACGTGGGATTGACAGACTAAGAGTGAGGATCAATTGCTGTATCAGTGTGGGATTGATGGAGTAACAGTGATGATCACTTGCTGTGTCAGTGTGGGATTGATCGGATAACAGTGATGATCACTTGCTGTATCAGTGTGGGATTGATAGACTAACAGTGATGATCACTTGCTGTATCAGTGTCGGATTGATAGACTAACAGTGATGATCACTTGCTGTGTCAGTGTGGGACTGATAGACTAACAGTGATGATCACTTGCTGTGTCAGTGTGGGATTGATAGACTAACAGTGATGATCACTTGCTGTATCAGTGTGGGATTGATAGACTAACAGTGATGATCACTTGCTGTATCAGTATGGCATTGATGGACTAACAGTGATGATCAGTTGCTGTGTCAGTGTGGGATTGATAGAATAACAGTGATAATCACTTGCTGTATCAGTGTGGGATTGATAGACTAACAGTGATGATCAGTTGCTGTGTCAGTGTGGGATTGATAGAATAACAGTGATGATCACTTGCTGTATCAGTGTGGGATTGATAGACTAACAGTGATGATCACTTGCTGTATCAATGTGGGATTGATGGGCAAACAGTGATGATCACTTGCTGTACCAGTGTTGGATTGATAGACTAACAGTGATGATCACTTCCTTTATCAGTGTGGGATTGATAGACTAACAGTGATGATCACTTGCTGTATCAGTGTGGGATTGATAGACTAACACTGATGATCACTTGCTGTATCAGTGTGGGATTGATAGACTAACAGTGATGATCACTCGCTGTATTAGTGTGGGATTGATAGCCTAACAGTGATGATCACTTGCTGTATCTGTGTGGGATTGATAGACTAACAGTGATGATCGCTTGCTGTCTCAGTGTGGTATTGTCAGACTAACAGTGATGATCACTTGCAGTATCAGTGTGGGATTGTCAGACTTACAGTGATGATCACTTGCTGTGTCAGTGTGGGATTGATAGACTAACCGTGATGATCAGTGGCTGTATCAGTTTGGGATTGATAGATTAACAGTGATGATCATTTGCTGTATCAGTGTGGGATTGATAGACTAACCGTGATGATCACTTGCTGTATCAATGTGGGATTGATTGACTAACAGTGATGATCACTTGCTGTGTCAGTGTGGGATTGATAGACTAACAGTGATGATCACTTGCTGTCTCAGTGTGGGATTGATAGACTAACAGTGATGATCACTTGCTTTATCAGTGAGGGATTGATAGACTAACAGTGATGAACACTTGCTATATCCACGTGGGATTGACAGACTAAGAGTGAGGATCAATTGCTGTATCAGTGTGGGATTGATGGAGTAACAGTAATGATCACTTGCTGTGTCAGTGTGGGATTGATCGAATAACAGTGATGATCACTTGCTGTATCAGTGTGGGATTGATAGACTAACAGTGATGATCACTTGCTGTATCAGTGTCGGATTGATAGACTAACAGTGATGATCACTTGCTGTGTCAGTGTGGGACTGATAGACTAACAGTGATGATCACTTGCTGTATCAGTGTGGGATTGATTGACTAACAGTGATGATCACTTGCTGTGTCAGTGTGGGATTGATAGACTAACAGTGATGATCACTTGCTGTATCAGTGTGGGATTGATAGACTAACAGTGATGATCACTTGCTGTATCAGTATGGCATTGATGGACTAACAGTGATGATCAGTTGCTGTGTCAGTGTGGGATTGATAGAATAACAGTGATAATCACTTGCTGTATCAGTGTGGCATTGATAGACTAACAGTGATGATCAGTTGCTGTGTCAGTGTGGGATTGATAGAATAACAGTGATGATCACTTGCTGTATCAGTGTGGGATTGATAGGCTAACAGTGATGATCACTTGCTGTATCAATGTGGGATTGATGGACAAACAGTGATGATCACTTGCTGTACCAGTGTTGGATTGATAGACTAACAGTGATGATCACTTCCTGTATCAGTGTGGGATTGATAGACGAACAGTGATGATCACTTGCTGTATCAGTGTGGTATTGATAGACTAACAGTGATGATCACTTGCTGTATCAGTGTGGGATTGATAGACTAACACTGATGATCACTTGCTGTATCAGTGTGGGATTGATAGACTAACACTGATGATCATTTGCTGTATCAGTGTGGGATTGATAGACGAACAGTGATGATCACTCGCTGTATTAGTGTGGGATTGATAGCCTAACAGTGATGATCACTTGCTGTATCAGTGTGGGATTGATAGACTAACACTGATGATCACTTGCTGTATCAGTGTGGGATTGATAGACTAACAGTGATGATCACTTGCTGTATCAGTGTGGAATTGATAGACTAACATTGATGATCACTTGCTGTATCAGTGTGGGATTGATAGACTAACACTGATGATCACTTGCTGTATCAGTGTGGGATTGATAGACTAACACTGATGATCACTTGCTGTATCAATGTGGGATTGATCGACTAACAGTGATGATCACTTGCTGTATCAGTGTGGGATTGATAGAGTAACAGTAATGATCACTTGCTGTATCAGTGTAGGATTGATAGACTAACAGTCATGATCACTTGCTGTATCAGTGTGGGATTGATAGTCTAACAGTGATGATCACTTGCTGTATCAGTGTGGGATTGATAGACTAACAGTGATGATCACTTGCTGTATCAGTGTGGTATTGATAGACTAACAGTGATGATCGCTTGCTGTCTCAGTGTGGTATTGTCAGACTAACAGTGATGATCACTTGCAGTATCAGTGTGGGATTGTCAGACTAACAGTGATGATCACTTGCTGTATCAGTGTGGGATTGTCAGACTAACAGTGATGATCACTTGCTGTATGCGTGTGGGATTGATAGACTAACAGTGATGATCACTTGCTGTCTCAGTGTGGGATTGATAGACTAACAGTGATGATCACTTGCTGTATGCGTGTGGGATTGATAGACTAACAGTGATGATCACTTGCTGTATCAGTGCGATATTCATAGACTAACAGTGATGATCACTTGCTGTATCAGTGCGATATTCATAGACTAACAGTGATGATCACTTGCTGTATCAGTGTGGGATTGATAGATTAACAGTGATGATCACTTGCTGTCTCAGTGTGGGATTGATAGAATAACAGTGATGATCACTTGCTGTATGAGTGTGGGATTGATAGACTGACAGTGATGATCACTTGCTCTTGAGTGTGGGTTTGATAGACTAAGAGTGAGGATCAATTGCTGTATCACTGTTGGATTGATAGATTAACTGTGATGATCAGTGGCTGTATCAGTGTGGGATTGATAGACTAACAATGATGATCACTTGCTCTTTGAGTGTGGGTTTGATAGAGTATCAGTGATGATCACTTGCTGTATCAGTGTGGGATTGACAAACTAACAGTGATGATCACTTGCTGTATCAGTGTGGGATTGTCAGACTAACAGTGATGATCACCTGCTGTGTCAGTGTGGGATTGATAGACTAACAGTGATGATCACTTGCTGTATCAGTGTGGGATTGATAGACTAACAGTGATGTTCACTTGCTGTGTCAGTGTGGGATTGATAGAATAACAGTGATGATCACTTGCTGTATGAGTGTGGGATTGATAGACTGACAGTGATGATCACTTGCTGTATCAGTGCGATATTCATAGACTAACAGTGATGATCACTTGCTGTATCAGTGTGGGATTGTCAGACTAACAGTGATGATCACCTGCTGTGTCAGTGTGGGATTGATAGACTAACAGTGATGATCACTTGCTGTATCAGTGTGGGATTGATAGACTAACAGTGATGATCACTTGCTGTATCAGTGTGGGATTGAGAGACTAACAGTGATGATCACTTGCTGTATCAGTATGGCATTGATGGACTAACAGTGATGATCAGTTGCTGTGTCAGTGTGGGATTGATAGAATAACAGTGATAATCACTTGCTGTATCAGTGTGGCATTGATAGACTAACAGTGATGATCAGTTGCTGTGTCAGTGTGGGATTGATAGAATAACAGTGATGATCACTTGCTGTATCAGTGTGGGATTGATAGGCTAACAGTGATGATCACTTGCTGTATCAATGTGGGATTGATGGACAAACAGTGATGATCACTTGCTGTACCAGTGTTGGATTGATAGACTAACAGTGATGATCACTTCCTGTATCAGTGTGGGATTGATAGACGAACAGTAATGATCACTTGCTGTATCAGTGTGGTATTGATAGACTAACAGTGATGATCACTTGCTGTATCAGTGTGGGATTGATAGACTAACAGTGATGATCACTTGCTGTATCAGTGTGGGATTGATAGACTAACACTGATGATCATTTGCTGTATCAGTGTGGGATTGATAGACGAACAGTGATGATCACTCGCTGTATTAGTGTGGGATTGATAGCCTAACAGTGATGATCACTTGCTGTATCAGTGTGGGATTGATAGACTAACACTGATGATCACTTGCTGTATCAGTGTGGGATTGATAGACTAACAGTGATGATCACTTGCTGTATCAGTGTGGGATTGATAGACTAACACTGATGATCACTTGCTGTATCAGTGTGGGATTGATAGACTAACACTGATGATCACTTGCTGTATCAGTGTGGGATTGATAGACTAACACTGATGATCACTTGCTGTATCAATGTGGGATTGATCGACTAACAGTGATGATCACTTGCTGTATCAGTGTGGGATTGATAGAGTAACAGTAATGATCACTTGCTGTATCAGTGTAGGATTGATAGACTAACAGTCATGATCACTTGCTGTATCAGTGTGGGATTGATAGTCTTACAGTGATGATCACTTGCTGTATCAGTGTGGGATTGATAGACTAACAGTGATGATCACTTGCTGTATCAGTGTGGTATTGATAGACTAACAGTGATGATCGCTTGCTGTCTCAGTGTGGTATTGTCAGACTAACAGTGATGATCACTTGCAGTATCAGTGTGGGATTGTCAGACTAACAGTGATGATCACTTGCTGTATGCGTGTGGGATTGATAGACTAACAGTGATGATCACTTGCTGTCTCAGTGTGGGATTGATAGACTAACAGTGATGATCACTTGCTGTATGCGTGTGGGATTGATAGACTAACAGTGATGATCACTTGCTGTATCAGTGCGATATTCATAGACTAACAGTGATGATCACTTGCTGTATCAGTGTGGGATTGTCAGACTAACAGTGATGATCACTTGCTGTATCAGTGTGGGATTGATAGACTAACAGTGATGATCACTTGCTGTCTCAGTGTGGGATTGATAGAATAACAGTGATGATCACTTGCTGTATGAGTGTGGGATTGATAGACTGACAGTGATGATCACTTGCTCTTGAGTGTGGGTTTGATAGACTAAGAGTGAGGATCAATTGCTGTATCACTGTTGGATTGATAGATTAACTGTGATGATCAGTGGCTGTATCAGTGTGGGATTGATAGACTAACAATGATGATCACTTGCTCTTTGAGTGTGGGTTTGATAGAGTATCAGTGATGATCACTTGCTGTATCAGTGTGGGATTGATAGACTAACAGTGATGATCACTTGTTGTATCAGTGTGGGATTGACAAACTAACAGTGATGATCACTTGCTGTATCAGTGTGGGATTGTCAGACTAACAGTGATGATCACCTGCTGTGTCAGTGTGGGATTGATAGACTAACAGTGATGATCACTTGCTGTATCAGTGTGGGATTGATAGACTAACAGTGATGTTCACTTGCTGTGTCAGTGTGGGATTGATAGAATAACAGTGATGATCACTTGCTGTATGAGTGTGGGATTGATAGACTGACAGTGATGATCACTTGCTGTATCAGTGCGATATTCATAGACTAACAGTGATGATCACTTGCTGTATCAGTGTGGGATTGTCAGACTAACAGTGATGATCACCTGCTGTGTCAGTGTGGGATTGATAGACTAACAGTGATGATCACTTGCTGTATCAGTGTGGGATTGATAGACTAACAGTGATGATCACTTGCTGTATCAGTGTGGGATTGAGAGACTAACAGTGATGATCACTTGCTGTATCAGTATGGCATTGATGGACTAACAGTGATGATCAGTTGCTGTGTCAGTGTGGGATTGATAGAATAACAGTGATAATCACTTGCTGTATCAGTGTGGCATTGATAGACTAACAGTGATGATCAGTTGCTGTGTCAGTGTGGGATTGATAGAATAACAGTGATGATCACTTGCTGTATCAGTGTGGGATTGATAGGCTAACAGTGATGATCACTTGCTGTATCAATGTGGGATTGATGGACAAACAGTGATGATCACTTGCTGTACCAGTGTTGGATTGATAGACTAACAGTGATGATCACTTCCTGTATCAGTGTGGGATTGATAGACGAACAGTGATGATCACTTGCTGTATCAGTGTGGTATTGATAGACTAACAGTGATGATCACTTGCTGTATCAGTGTGGGATTGATAGACTAACAGTGATGATCACTTGCTGTATCAGTGTGGGATTGATAGACTAACACTGATGATCATTTGCTGTATCAGTGTGGGATTGATAGACGAACAGTGATGATCACTCGCTGTATTAGTGTGGGATTGATAGCCTAACAGTGATGATCACTTGCTGTATCAGTGTGGGATTGATAGACTAACACTGATGATCACTTGCTGTATCAGTGTGGGATTGATAGACTAACAGTGATGATCACTTGCTGTATCAGTGTGGGATTGATAGACTAACACTGATGATCACTTGCTGTATCAGTGTGGGATTGATAGACTAACACTGATGATCACTTGCTGTATCAGTGTGGGATTGATAGACTAACACTGATGATCACTTGCTGTATCAATGTGGGATTGATCGACTAACAGTGATGATCACTTGCTGTATCAGTGTGGGATTGATAGAGTAACAGTAATGATCACTTGCTGTATCAGTGTAGGATTGATAGACTAACAGTCATGATCACTTGCTGTATCAGTGTGGGATTGATAGTCTAACAGTGATGATCACTTGCTGTATCAGTGTGGGATTGATAGACTAACAGTGATGATCACTTGCTGTATCAGTGTGGTATTGATAGACTAACAGTGATGATCGCTTGCTGTCTCAGTGTGGTATTGTCAGACTAACAGTGATGATCACTTGCAGTATCAGTGTGGGATTGTCAGACTAACAGTGATGATCACTTGCTGTATCAGTGTGGGATTGTCAGACTAACAGTGATGATCACTTGCTGTATGCGTGTGGGATTGATAGACTAACAGTGATGATCACTTGCTGTCTCAGTGTGGGATTGATAGACTAACAGTGATGATCACTTGCTGTATGCGTGTGGGATTGATAGACTAACAGTGATGATCACTTGCTGTATCAGTGCGATATTCATAGACTAACAGTGATGATCACTTGCTGTATCAGTGCGATATTCATAGACTAACAGTGATGATCACTTGCTGTATCAGTGTGGGATTGATAGATTAACAGTGATGATCACTTGCTGTCTCAGTGTGGGATTGATAGAATAACAGTGATGATCACTTGCTGTATGAGTGTGGGATTGATAGACTGACAGTGATGATCACTTGCTCTTGAGTGTGGGTTTGATAGACTAAGAGTGAGGATCAATTGCTGTATCACTGTTGGATTGATAGATTAACTGTGATGATCAGTGGCTGTATCAGTGTGGGATTGATAGACTAACAATGATGATCACTTGCTCTTTGAATGTGGGTTTGATAGAGTATCAGTGATGATCACTTGCTGTATCAGTGTGGGATTGATAGACTAACAGTGATGATCACTTGCTGTATCAGTGTGGGATTGACAAACTAACAGTGATGATCACTTGCTGTATCAGTGTGGGATTGTCAGACTAACAGTGATGATCACCTGCTGTGTCAGTGTGGGATTGATAGACTAACAGTGATGATCACTTGCTGTATCAGTGTGGGATTGATAGACTAACAGTGATGTTCACTTGCTGTGTCAGTGTGGGATTGATAGAATAACAGTGATGATCACTTGCTGTATGAGTGTGGGATTGATAGACTGACAGTGATGATCACTTGCTGTATCAGTGCGATATTCATAGACTAACAGTGATGATCACTTGCTGTATCAGTGCGATATTCATAGACTAACAGTGATGATCACTTGCTGTATCAGTGTGGGATTGATAGATTAACAGTGATGATCACTTGCTGTCTCAGTGTGGGATTGATAGAATAACAGTGATGATCACTTGCTGTATGAGTGTGGGATTGATAGACTGACAGTGATGATCACTTGCTCTTGAGTGTGGGTTTGATAGACTAAGAGTGAGGATCAATTGCTGTATCACTGTTGGATTGATAGATTAACTGTGATGATCAGTGGCTGTATCAGTGTGGGATTGATAGACTAACAATGATGATCACTTGCTCTTTGAGTGTGGGTTTGATAGAGTATCAGTGATGATCACTTGCTGTATCAGTGTGGGATTGATAGACTAACAGTGATGATCACTTGCTGTATCAGTGTGGGATTGACAAACTAACAGTGATGATCACTTGCTGTATCAGTGTGGGATTGTCAGACTAACAGTGATGATCACCTGCTGTGTCAGTGTGGGATTGATAGACTAACAGTGATGATCACTTGCTGTATCAGTGTGGGATTGATAGACTAACAGTGATGTTCACTTGCTGTGTCAGTGTGGGATTGATAGCCTCACAGTGATGATCACTTACTGTATCAATCCCACACTGATACAGCAAGTGATCATCACTGTTAGTCTATCAATCCAACACTGATACAGCAAGTGAACATCACTGTTAGTCTATCAATCCCACACCGATACAGGAAGTGATCATCACTCTTAGTCTATCAATCGCGCACTGATACAGTAAGTGATCATCACTGTTATTCTATCAGTGTGGGATTAATAGCCTAAAATTGATGATCACTTGCTGTATCAGTGTGGAATTGATAGACTAACAGTGATGATCACTTGCTGTCTCAGTGTGGGATTGATAGACTTTCAGTGATGATCACTTGCTGTGTCAGTGTGCGATTCATAGACTAAGAGTGATGATCACTTGCTGTGTCAGTGTGGGATTGATAGACTAACAGTGATGATCACTTGCTGTATCAGTGTGGGATTGATAGACTAACCGTGATGATCACTTGCTGTATCAATGTGGGATTGATAGACTAACAGTGATGATCACTTGCTGTGTCAGTGTGGGATTGATAGACTAACAGTGATGATCACTTGCTGTCTCAGTGTGGGATTGATAGACTAACAGTGATGATCACTTGCTGTATCAGTGTGGGATTGATAGACTAACAGTGATGAACACTTGCTATATCCACGTGGGATTGACAGACAAAGAGTGAGGATCATTTGCTGTATCAGTGTCGGATTGATGGAGTAACAGTGATGATCACTTGCTGTGTCAGTGTGGGATTGATCGGATAACAGTGATGATCACTTGCTGTATCAGTGTGGGATTGATAGACTAACAGTGATGATCACTTGCTGTATCAGTGTCGGATTGATAGACTAACAGTGATGATCACTTGCTGTGTCAGTGTGGGACTGATAGACTAACAGTGATGATCACTTGCTGTATCAGTGTGGGATTGATTGACTAACAGTGATGATCACTTGCTGTGTCAGTGTGGGATTGATAGACTAACAGTGATGATCACTTGCTGTATCAGTGTGGGATTGATAGACTAACAGTGATGATCACTTGCTGTATCAGTATGGCATTGATGGACTAACAGTGATGATCAGTTGCTGTGTCAGTGTGGGTTTGATAGAATAACAGTGATAATCACTTGCTGTATCAGTGTGGGATTGATGGACTAACAGTGATGATCAGTTGCTGTGTCAGTGTGGGATTGATAGAATAACAGTGATGATCACTTGCTGTATCAGTGTGGGATTGATAGACTAACAGTGATGATCACTTGCTGTGTCAATGTGGGATTGATGGACAAACAGTGATGATCACTTGCTGTACCAGTGTTGGATTGATAGACTAACAGTGATGATCACTTCCTCTATCAGTGTGGGATTGATAGACGAACAGTGATGATCACTTGCTGTATCAGTGTGGTATTGATAGACTAACAGTGATGATCACTTGCTGTATCAGTGTGGGATTGATAGACTAACACTGATGATCACTTGCTGTATCAGTGTGGGATTGATAGACTAACAGTGATGATCACTCGCTGTATTAGTGTGGGATTGATAGCCTAACAGTGATGATCACTTGCGGTATCAGTGTGAGATTGATAGCCTAACAGTGATGATCACTTGCTGTATCAGTGTGGGATTGATAGACTAACAGTGATGATCACTTGCTGTATCAGTGTGGGATTGATAGACTAACACTGATGATCACTTGCTGTATCAGTGTGGGATTGATAGACTAACACTGATGATCACTTGCTGTATCAGTGTGGGATTGATAGACTAACACTGATGATCACTTGCTGTATCAATGTGGGATTGATAGACTAACAGTGATGATCACTTGCTGTATCAGTGTGGGATTGATAGAGTAACAGTGATGATCACTTGCTGTATCAGTGTAGGATTGATAGACTAACAGTCATGATCACTTGCTGTATCAGTGTGGGATTGATAGTCTAACAGTGATGATCACTTGCTGTATCAGTGTGGGATTGATAGACTAACAGTGATGATCACTTGCTGTATCAGTGTGGTAATGATAGACTAACAGTGATGATCGCTTGCTGTCTCAGTGTGGTATTGTCAGACTAACAGTGATGATCACTTGCAGTATCAGTGTGGGATTTTCAGACTAACAGTGATGATCACTTGCTGTGTCAGTGTGGGATTGATAGACTAACCGTGATGATCAGTGGCTGTATCAGTTTGGGATTGATAGATTAACAGTGATGATCATTTGCTGTATCAGTGTGGGATTGATAGACTAACCGTGATGATCACTTGCTGTATCAATGTGGGATTGATAGACTACCAGTGATGATCACTTGCTGTGTCAGTGTGGGATTGATAGACTAACAGTGATGATCACTTGCTGTCTCAGTGTGGGATTGATCGACTAACAGTGATGATCACTTGCTTTATCAGTGAGGGATTGATAGACTAACAGTGATGATCACTTGCTGTATCAGTGTCGGATTGATAGACTAACAGTGATGATCACTTGCTGTGTCAGTGTGGGACTGATAGACTAACAGTGATGATCACTTGCTGTGTCAGTGTGGGATTGATAGACTAACAGTGATGATCACTTGCTGTATCAGTGTGGGATTGAGAGACTAACAGTGATGATCAGTTGCTGTGTCAGTGTGGGATTGATAGAATAACAGTGATGATCACTTGCTGTATCAGTGTGGGATTGATAGACTAACAGTGATGATCACTTGCTGTATCAATGTGGGATTGATGGACAAACAGTGATGATCACTTGCTGTACCAGTGTTGGATTGATTGACTAACAGTGATGATCACTTCCTGTATCAGTGTGGGATTGATAGACTAACAGTGATGATCACTTGCTGTATCAGTGTGGGATTGATAGAGTAACAGTAATGATCACTTGCTGTATCAGTGTTGGATTGATAGACTAACAGTCATGATCACTTGCTGTATCAGTGTGGGATTGATAGTCTAACAGTGATGATCACTTGCTGTATCAGTGTGGGATTGATAGACTAACAGTGATGATCACTTGCTGTATCAGTGTGGTATTGATAGACTAACAGTGATGATCGCTTGCTGTCTCAGTGTGGTATTGTCAGACTAACAGTGATGATCACTTGCAGTATCAGTGTGGGATTTTCAGACTAACAGTGATGATCACTTGCTGTGTCAGTGTGGGATTGATAGACTAACCGTGATGATCAGTGGCTGTATCAGTTTTGGATTGATAGATTAACAGTGATGATCATTTGCTGTATCAGTGTGGGATTGATAGACTAACCGTGATGATCACTTGCTGTATCAATTTGGGATTGATAGACTACCAGTGATGATCACTTGCTGTATCAGTGCGATATTCATAGACTAACAGTGATGATCACTTGCTGTATCAGTGCGATATTCATAGACTAACAGTGATGATCACTTGCTGTATCAGTGTGGGATTGATAGATTAACAGTGATGATCACTTGCTGTCTCAGTGTGGGATTGATAGAATAACAGTGATGATCACTTGCTGTATGAGTGTGGGATTGATAGACTGACAGTGATGATCACTTGCTCTTGAGTGTGGGTTTGATAGACTAAGAGTGAGGATCAATTGCTGTATCACTGTTGGATTGATAGATTAACTGTGATGATCAGTGGCTGTATCAGTGTGGGATTGATAGACTAACAATGATGATCACTTGCTCTTTGAGTGTGGGTTTGATAGAGTATCAGTGATGATCACTTGCTGTATCAGTGTGGGATTGATAGACTAACAGTGATGATCACTTGCTGTATCAGTGTGGGATTGACAAACTAACAGTGATGATCACTTGCTGTATCAGTGTGGGATTGTCAGACTAACAGTGATGATCACCTGCTGTGTCAGTGTGGGATTGATAGACTAACAGTGATGATCACTTGCTGTATCAGTGTGGGATTGATAGACTAACAGTGATGTTCACTTGCTGTGTCAGTGTGGGATTGATAGCCTCACAGTGATGATCACTTACTGTATCAATCCCACACTGATACAGCAAGTGATCATCACTGTTAGTCTATCAATCCAACACTGATACAGCAAGTGAACATCACTGTTAGTCTATCAATCCCACACCGATACAGGAAGTGATCATCACTCTTAGTCTATCAATCGCGCACTGATACAGTAAGTGATCATCACTGTTATTCTATCAGTGTGGGATTAATAGCCTAAAATTGATGATCACTTGCTGTATCAGTGTGGAATTGATAGACTAACAGTGATGATCACTTGCTGTCTCAGTGTGGGATTGATAGACTTTCAGTGATGATCACTTGCTGTGTCAGTGTGCGATTCATAGACTAAGAGTGATGATCACTTGCTGTGTCAGTGTGGGATTGATAGACTAACAGTGATGATCACTTGCTGTATCAGTGTGGGATTGATAGACTAACCGTGATGATCACTTGCTGTATCAATGTGGGATTGATAGACTAACAGTGATGATCACTTGCTGTGTCAGTGTGGGATTGATAGACTAACAGTGATGATCACTTGCTGTATCAGTGTGGGATTGATAGACTAACCGTGATGATCACTTGCTGTATCAATGTGGGATTGATAGACTAACAGTGATGATCACTTGCTGTGTCAGTGTGGGATTGATAGACTAACAGTGATGATCACTTGCTGTCTCAGTGTGGGATTGATAGACTAACAGTGATGATCACTTGCTGTATCAGTGTGGGATTGATAGACTAACAGTGATGAACACTTGCTATATCCACGTGGGATTGACAGACAAAGAGTGAGGATCATTTGCTGTATCAGTGTGGGATTGATGGAGTAACAGTGATGATCACTTGCTGTGTCAGTGTGGGATTGATCGGATAACAGTGATGATCACTTGCTGTATCAGTGTGGGATTGATAGACTAACAGTGATGATCACTTGCTGTATCAGTGTCGGATTGATAGACTAACAGTGATGATCACTTGCTGTGTCAGTGTGGGACTGATAGACTAACAGTGATGATCACTTGCTGTATCAGTGTGGGATTGATTGACTAACAGTGATGATCACTTGCTGTGTCAGTGTGGGATTGATAGACTAACAGTGATGATCACTTGCTGTATCAGTGTGGAATTGATAGACTAACAGTGATGATCACTTGCTGTATCAGTATGGCATTGATGGACTAACAGTGATGATCAGTTGCTGTGTCAGTGTGGGTTTGATAGAATAACAGTGATAATCACTTGCTGTATCAGTGTGGGATTGATGGACTAACAGTGATGATCAGTTGCTGTGTCAGTGTGGGATTGATAGAATAACAGTGATGATCACTTGCTGTATCAGTGTGGGATTGATAGACTAACAGTGATGATCACTTGCTGTGTCAATGTGGGATTGATGGACAAACAGTGATGATCACTTGCTGTACCAGTGTTGGATTGATAGACTAACAGTGATGATCACTTCCTCTATCAGTGTGGGATTGATAGACGAACAGTGATGATCACTTGCTGTATCAGTGTGGTATTGATAGACTAACAGTGATGATCACTTGCTGTATCAGTGTGGGATTGATAGACTAACACTGATGATCACTTGCTGTATCAGTGTGGGATTGATAGACTAACAGTGATGATCACTCGCTGTATTAGTGTGGGATTGATAGCCTAACAGTGATGATCACTTGCGGTATCAGTGTGAGATTGATAGCCTAACAGTGATGATCACTTGCTGTATCAGTGTGGGATTGATAGACTAACAGTGATGATCACTTGCTGTATCAGTGTGGGATTGATAGACTAACACTGATGATCACTTGCTGTATCAGTGTGGGATTGATAGACTAACACTGATGATCACTTGCTGTATCAGTGTGGGATTGATAGACTAACACTGATGATCACTTGCTGTATCAATGTGGGATTGATAGACTAACAGTGATGATCACTTGCTGTATCAGTGTGGGATTGATAGAGTTACAGTGATGATCACTTGCTGTATCAGTGTAGGATTGATAGACTAACAGTCATGATCACTTGCTGTATCAGTGTGGGATTGATAGTCTAACAGTGATGATCACTTGCTGTATCAGTGTGGGATTGATAGACTAACAGTGATGATCACTTGCTGTATCAGTGTGGTAATGATAGACTAACAGTGATGATCGCTTGCTGTCTCAGTGTGGTATTGTCAGACTAACAGTGATGATCACTTGCAGTATCAGTGTGGGATTTTCAGACTAACAGTGATGATCACTTGCTGTGTCAGTGTGGGATTGATAGACTAACCGTGATGATCAGTGGCTGTATCAGTTTGGGATTGATAGATTAACAGTGATGATCATTTGCTGTATCAGTGTGGGATTGATAGACTAACCGTGATGATCACTTGCTGTATCAATGTGGGATTGATAGACTACCAGTGATGATCACTTGCTGTGTCAGTGTGGGATTGATAGACTAACAGTGATGATCACTTGCTGTCTCAGTGTGGGATTGATCGACTAACAGTGATGATCACTTGCTTTATCAGTGAGGGATTGATAGACTAACAGTGATGATCACTTGCTGTATCAGTGTCGGATTGATAGACTAACAGTGATGATCACTTGCTGTGTCAGTGTGGGACTGATAGACTAACAGTGATGATCACTTGCTGTGTCAGTGTGGGATTGATAGACTAACAGTGATGATCACTTGCTGTATCAGTGTGGGATTGAGAGACTAACAGTGATGATCAGTTGCTGTGTCAGTGTGGGATTGATAGAATAACAGTGATGATCACTTGCTGTATCAGTGTGGGATTGATAGACTAACAGTGATGATCACTTGCTGTATCAATGTGGGATTGATGGACAAACAGTGATGATCACTTGCTGTACCAGTGTTGGATTGATTGACTAACAGTGATGATCACTTCCTGTATCAGTGTGGGATTGATAGACTAACAGTGATGATCACTTGCTGTATCAGTGTGGGATTGATAGAGTAACAGTAATGATCACTTGCTGTATCAGTGTTGGATTGATAGACTAACAGTCATGATCACTTGCTGTATCAGTGTGGGATTGATAGTCTAACAGTGATGATCACTTGCTGTATCAGTGTGGGATTGATAGACTAACAGTGATGATCACTTGCTGTATCAGTGTGGTATTGATAGACTAACAGTGATGATCGCTTGCTGTCTCAGTGTGGTATTGTCAGACTAACAGTGATGATCACTTGCAGTATCAGTGTGGGATTTTCAGACTAACAGTGATGATCACTTGCTGTGTCAGTGTGGGATTGATAGACTAACCGTGATGATCAGTGGCTGTATCAGTTTTGGATTGATAGATTAACAGTGATGATCATTTGCTGTATCAGTGTGGGATTGATAGACTAACCGTGATGATCACTTGCTGTATCAATTTGGGATTGATAGACTACCAGTGATGATCACTTGCTGTATCAGTGCGATATTCATAGACTAACAGTGATGATCACTTGCTGTATCAGTGCGATATTCATAGACTAACAGTGATGATCACTTGCTGTATCAGTGTGGGATTGATAGATTAACAGTGATGATCACTTGCTGTCTCAGTGTGGGATTGATAGAATAACAGTGATGATCACTTGCTGTATGAGTGTGGGATTGATAGACTGACAGTGATGATCACTTGCTCTTGAGTGTGGGTTTGATAGACTAAGAGTGAGGATCAATTGCTGTATCACTGTTGGATTGATAGATTAACTGTGATGATCAGTGGCTGTATCAGTGTGGGATTGATAGACTAACAATGATGATCACTTGCTCTTTGAGTGTGGGTTTGATAGAGTATCAGTGATGATCACTTGCTGTATCAGTGTGGGATTGATAGACTAACAGTGATGATCACTTGCTGTATCAGTGTGGGATTGACAAACTAACAGTGATGATCACTTGCTGTATCAGTGTGGGATTGTCAGACTAACAGTGATGATCACCTGCTGTGTCAGTGTGGGATTGATAGACTAACAGTGATGATCACTTGCAGTATCAGTGTGGGATTGATAGACTAACAGTGATGTTCACTTGCTGTGTCAGTGTGGGATTGATAGCCTCACAGTGATGATCACTTACTGTATCAATCCCACACTGATACAGCAAGTGATCATCACTGTTAGTCTATCAATCCAACACTGATACAGCAAGTGAACATCACTGTTAGTCTATCAATCCCACACCGATACAGGAAGTGATCATCACTCTTAGTCTATCAATCGCGCACTGATACAGTAAGTGATCATCACTGTTATTCTATCAGTGTGGGATTAATAGCCTAAAATTGATGATCACTTGCTGTATCAGTGTGGAATTGATAGACTAACAGTGATGATCACTTGCTGTCTCAGTGTGGGATTGATAGACTTTCAGTGATGATCACTTGCTGTGTCAGTGTGCGATTCATAGACTAAGAGTGATGATCACTTGCTGTGTCAGTGTGGGATTGATAGACTAACAGTGATGATCACTTGCTGTATCAGTGTGGGATTGATAGACTAACCGTGATGATCACTTGCTGTATCAATGTGGGATTGATAGACTAACAGTGATGATCACTTGCTGTGTCAGTGTGGGATTGATAGACTAACAGTGATGATCACTTGCTGTCTCAGTGTGGGATTGATAGACTAACAGTGATGATCACTTGCTGTATCAGTGTGGGATTGATAGACTAACAGTGATGAACACTTGCTATATCCACGTGGGATTGACAGACAAAGAGTGAGGATCAATTGCTGTATCAGTGTGGGATTGATGGAGTAACAGTGATGATCACTTGCTGTGTCAGTGTGGGATTGATCGGATAACAGTGATGATCACTTGCTGTATCAGTGTGGGATTGATAGACTAACAGTGATGATCACTTGCTGTATCAGTGTCGGATTGATAGACTAACAGTGATGATCACTTGCTGTGTCAGTGTGGGACTGATAGACTAACAGTGATGATCACTTGCTGTATCAGTGTGGGATTGATTGACTAACAGTGATGATCACTTGCTGTGTCAGTGTGGGATTGATAGACTAACAGTGATGATCACTTGCTGTATCAGTGTGGGATTGATAGACTAACAGTGATGATCACTTGCTGTATCAGTATGGCATTGATGGACTAACAGTGATGATCAGTTGCTGTGTCAGTGTGGGTTTGATAGAATAACAGTGATAATCACTTGCTGTATCAGTGTCGGATTGATGGACTAACAGTGATGATCAGTTGCTGTGTCAGTGTGGGATTGATAGAATAACAGTGATGATCACTTGCTGTATCAGTGTGGGATTGATAGACTAACAGTGATGATCACTTGCTGTGTCAATGTGGGATTGATGGACAAACAGTGATGATCACTTGCTGTACCAGTGTTGGATTGATAGACTAACAGTGATGATCACTTCCTCTATCAGTGTGGGATTGATAGACGAACAGTGATGATCACTTGCTGTATCAGTGTGGTATTGATAGACTAACAGTGATGATCACTTGCTGTATCAGTGTGGGATTGATAGACTAACACTGATGATCACTTGCTGTATCAGTGTGGGATTGATAGACTAACAGTGATGATCACTCGCTGTATTAGTGTGGGATTGATAGCCTAACAGTGATGATCACTTGCGGTATCAGTGTGAGATTGATAGCCTAACAGTGATGATCACTTGCTGTATCAGTGTGGGATTGATAGACTAACAGTGATGATCACTTGCTGTATCAGTGTGGGATTGATAGACTAACAGTGATGATCACTTGCTGTATCAGTGTGGGATTGATAGACTAACACTGATGATCACTTGCTGTATCAGTGTGGGATTGATAGACTAACACTGATGATCACTTGCTGTATCAATGTGGGATTGATAGACTAACAGTGATGATCACTTGCTGTATCAGTGTGGGATTGATAGAGTAACAGTGATGATCACTTGCTGTATCAGTGTAGGATTGATAGACTAACAGTCATGATCACTTGCTGTATCAGTGTGGGATTGATAGTCTAACAGTGATGATCACTTGCTGTATCAGTGTGGGATTGATAGACTAACAGTGATGATCACTTGCTGTATCAGTGTGGTATTGATAGACTAACAGTGATGATCGCTTGCTGTCTCAGTGTGGTATTGTCAGACTAACAGTGATGATCACTTGCAGTATCAGTGTGGGATTTTCAGACTAACAGTGATGATCACTTGCTGTGTCAGTGTGGGATTGATAGACTAACCGTGATGATCAGTGGCTGTATCAGTTTGGGATTGATAGATTAACAGTGATGATCATTTGCTGTATCAGTGTGGGATTGATAGACTAACCGTGATGATCACTTGCTGTATCAATGTGGGATTGATAGACTACCAGTGATGATCACTTGCTGTGTCAGTGTGGGATTGATAGACTAACAGTGATGATCACTTGCTGTCTCAGTGTGGGATTGATCGACTAACAGTGATGATCACTTGCTTTATCAGTGAGGGATTGATAGACTAACAGTGATGATCACTTGCTGTATCAGTGTCGGATTGATAGACTAACAGTGATGATCACTTGCTGTGTCAGTGTGGGACTGATAGACTAACAGTGATGATCACTTGCTGTGTCAGTGTGGGATTGATAGAATAACAGTGATGATCACTTGCTGTATCGTTGTGGGATTGAGAGACTAACAGTGATGATCAGTTGCTGTGTCAGTGTGGGATTGATAGAATAACAGTGATGATCACTTGCTGTATCAGTGTGGGATTGATAGACTAACAGTGATGATCACTTGCTGTATCAATGTGGGATTGATGGACAAACAGTGATGATCACTTGCTGTACCAGTGTTGGATTGATTGACTAACAGTGATGATCACTTCCTGTATCAGTGTGGGATTGATAGACTAACAGTGATGATCACTTGCTGTATCAGTGTGGGATTGATAGAGTAACAGTAATGATCACTTGCTGTATCAGTGTTGGATTGATAGACTAACAGTCATGATCACTTGCTGTATCAGTGTGGGATTGATAGTCTAACAGTGATGATCACTTGCTGTATCAGTGTGGGATTGATAGACTAACAGTGATGATCACTTGCTGTATCAGTGTGGTATTGATAGACTAACAGTGATGATCGCTTGCTGTCTCAGTGTGGTATTGTCAGACTAACAGTGATGATCACTTGCAGTATCAGTGTGGGATTTTCAGACTAACAGTGATGATCACTTGCTGTGTCAGTGTGGGATTGATAGACTAACCGTGATGATCAGTGGCTGTATCAGTTTTGGATTGATAGATTAACAGTGATGATCATTTGCTGTATCAGTGTGGGATTGATAGACTAACCGTGATGATCACTTGCTGTATCAATGTGGGATTGATAGACTACCAGTGATGATCACTTGCTGTGTCAGTGTGGGATTGATAGACTAACAGTGATGATCACTTGCTGTCTCAGTGTGGGATTGATCGACTAACAGTGATGATCACTTGCTTTATCAGTGAGGGATTGATAGACTAACAGTGATGAACACTTGCTATATCCACGTGGGATTGACAGACTAAGAGTGAGGATCAATTGCTGTATCAGTGTGGGATTGATGGAGTAACAGTGATGATCACTTGCTGTGTCAGTGTGGGATTGATCGAATAACAGTGATGATCACTTGCTGTATCAGTGTGGGATTGATAGACTAACAGTGATGATCACTTGCTGTATCAGTGTCGGAGTGATAGACTAACAGTGATGATCACTTGCTGTGTCAGTGTGGGACTGATAGACTAACAGTGATGATCACTTGCTGTGTCAGTGTGGGATTGATAGACTAACAGTGATGATCACTTGCTGTATCAGTGTGGGATTGAGAGACTAACAGTGATGATCACTTGCTGTATCAGTATGGCATTGATGGACTAACAGTGATGATCAGTTGCTGTGTCAGTGTGGGATTGATAGATTAACAGTGATAATCACTTGCTGTATCAGTGTGGCATTGATAGACTAACAGTGATGATCAGTTGCTGTGTCAGTGTGGGATTGATAGAATAACAGTGATGATCACTTGCTGTATCAGTGTGGGATTGATAGACTAACAGTGATGATCACTTGCTGTATCAATGTGGGATTGATGGACAAACAGTGATGATCACTTGCTGTACCAGTGTTGGATTGATTGACTAACAGTGATGATCACTTCCTGTATCAGTGTGGGATTGATAGACGAACAGTGATGATCACTTGCTGTATCAGTGTGGTATTGATAGACTAACAGTGATGATCACTTGCTGTATCAGTGTGGGATTGATAGACTAACAGTGATGATCACTTGCTGTATCAGTGTTGGATTGATAGACTAACACTGATGATCACTTGCTGTATCAGTGTGGGATTGATAGACTAACAGTGATGATCACTCGCTGTATTAGTGTGGGATTGATAGACTAACAGTGATGATCACTTGCTGTATCAGTGTGGTATTGATGGAGTAACAGTGATGAACACTTGCTGTATCAGTGTGGGATTGATAGACTAACAGTGATGATCACTTGCTGTATCAGTGTGGGATAGAGAGACTAACAGTGATGATCACTTGCTGTATCAGTGTGGGATTGATAGACTAACAGTGATCATCAGTGGCTGTATCAGTGTGGGATTGATAGACTAACAGTGATGATCACTTGCTCTTTGATTGTTGGTTTGATTGAGTATCAGTGATGATCAATTGCTGTGTCAGTGTGGGATTGATAGACTAACCTTGATGATCAGTGGCTGTATCAGTATGGGAATGATAGATTAACAGTGATGATCACTTGCTGCATCTGTGTGGGATTGATAGCCTAAAATTGATGATCACTTGCTGTATGCGTGTGGGACTGATGGACGAACAATGATGATCACTTGCTGTATCAGTGTGGGATTGATAGCCTAACACTGCTGATCACTTGCTGTCTCAGTGTGGGATTGATAGACTAACTGTGATGATCACTTGCTGTGTCAGTGTGGGATTGATAGACTAACAGTGATGAACACTTGCTGTATCAGTGTTGGATTGAATGACTAACAGTGATGATCACTTGCTGTATCAGTGTGTGATTGATAGACTAACAGTGATGATCACTTGCTGTATCAGTGTGGGATTGATAGACTGACTGTGACGATCACTTGCTGCATCAGTGTGGGATTGATACAGTAAGTGATCATTACTGTGCGGCTATCAATCCCACACTGATCCAGCAAGTGATCATCACTGTTGTTCGTTCAGTGTTGAACTGATATCCTAAAATTGATGATCACATACTGTATCAGGGTGGGATTGACAGCCTAACAGTGATGATCACTTGCTGTATCAGTGTGGGATTGACAGACTAACAGTGATGATCACTTGCTGTATCCATGTGGGATTCACAGACTAACAGTGATGATCACTTGCTGTCTCAGTGTGGGATTGATAGACTTTCAGTGATGATCACTTGCTGTATCAGTGTGGGATTGATAGACTAACAGTGATGATCACTCGCTGTATTAGTGTGGGATTGATAGCCTATTGATAGCCTAACAGTGATGATCACTTGCTGTATCAGTGTGGGATTGATAGACTAACACTGATGATCACTTGCTGTATCAGTGTGGGATTGATAGACTAACAGTGATGATCACTTGCTGTATCAGTGTGGGATTGATAGACTAACACTGATGATCACTTGCTGTATCAGTGTGGAATTGATAGACTAACACTGATGATCACTTGCTGTATCAGTGTAGGATTGATAGACTAACACTGATGATCACTTGCTGTATCAATGTGGGATTGATAGACTAACAGTGATGATCACTTGCTGTATCAGTGTGGGATTGATAGAGTAACAGTAATGATCACTTGCTGTATCAGTGTAGGATTGATAGACTAACAGTCATGATCACTTGCTGTATCAGTGTTGGATTGATAGTCTAACAGTGATGATCACATGCTGTATCAGTGTGGGATTGATAGACTAACAGTGATGATCACTTGCTGTATCAGTGTGGTATTGATAGACTAACAGTGATGATCGCTTGCTGTCTCAGTGTGGTATTGTCAGACTAACAGTGATGATCACTTGCAGTATCAGTGTGGGATTTTCAGACTAACAGTGATGATCACTTGCTGTGTCAGTGTGGGATTGATAGACTAACCGTGATGATCAGTGGCTGTATCAGTTTGGGATTGATAGATTAACAGTGATGATCATTTGCTGTATCAGTGTGGGATTGATAGACTAACAGTGATGATCACTTGCTGTATCAGTGTGGTATTGATAGACTAACAGTGATGATCGCTTGCTGTCTCAGTGTGGTATTGTCAGACTAACAGTGTTGATCACTTGCAGTATCAGTGTGGGATTGTCAGACTAACAGTGATGATCACTTGCTGTATCAGTGTGGGATTGTCAGACTAACAGTGATGATCACTTGCTGTATGCGTGTGGGATTGATAGACTAACAGTGATGATCACTTGCTGTCTCAGTGTGGGATTGATAGACGAACAGTGATGATCACTTGCTGTGTGCGTGTGGGATTGATAGACTAACAGTGATGATCACTTGCTGTATCAGTGCGATATTCATAGACTAACAGTGATGATCACTTGCTGTATCAGTGCGATATTCATAGACTAACAGTGATGATCACTTGCTGTATCAGTGCGATATTCATAGACTAACAGTGATGATCACTTGCTGTATCAGTGTGGGATTGATAGATTAACAGTGATGATCACTTGCTGTCTCAGTGTGGGATTGATAGACTAACAGTGATGATCACTTGCTGTATGAGTGTGGGATTGATAGACTGACAGTGATGATCACTTGCTCTTTGAGTGTGGGTTTGATAGACTAAGAGTGAGGATCAATTGCTGTATCCCTGTTGGATTGATAGCCTCACAGTGATGATCACTTACTGTATCAATCCCACACTGATACAGCAAGTGATCATCACTGTTAGTCTATCAATCCAACACTGATACAGCAAGTGAACATCACTGTTAGTCTATCAATCCCACACCGATACAGGAAGTGATCATCATTCTTAGTCTATCAATCGCACACTGATACAGTAAGTGATCATCACTGTTATTATATCAGTGTGGGATTGATAGCCTAAAATTGATGATCACTTGCTGTATCAGTGTGGAATTGGTCGACTAACAGTGATGATCACTTGCTGTCTCAGTGTGGGATTGATAGACTTTCAATGATGATCACTTGCTGTGTCAGTGTGCGATTGATAGACTAAGAGTGATGATCACTTCCTGTATCAGTGTGGGATTGATGGAGTAACAGTGATGAACACTTGCTGTATCAGTGTGGGATTGATAGACTAACAGTGATGATCACTTGCTGTATCAGTGTGGGATAGAGAGACTAACAGTGATGATCACTTGCTGTATCAGTGTGGGATTGATAGACTAACAGTGATCATCAGTGGCTGTATCAGTGTGGGATTGATAGACTAACAGTGATGATCGCTTGCTCTTTGATTGTTGGTTTGATTGAGTATCAGTGATGATCAATTGCTGTGTCAGTGTGGGATTGATAGACTAACCTTGATGATCAGTGGCTGTATCAGTATGGGAATGATAGATTAACAGTGATCATCACTTGCTGCATCTGTGTGGGATTGATAGCCTAAAATTGATGATCACTTGCTGTATGCGTGTGGGACTGATGGACGAACAATGATGATCACTTGCTGTATCAGTGTGGGATTGATAGCCTAACACTGCTGATCACTTGCTGTCTCAGTGTGGGATTGATAGACTAACTGTGATGATCACTTGCTGTGTCAGTGTGGGATTGATAGACTAACAGTGATGAACACTTGCTGTATCAGTGTTGGATTGAATGACTAACAGTGATGATCACTTGCTGTATCAGTGTGTGATTGATAGACTAACAGTGATGATCACTTGCTGTATCAGTGTGGGATTGATAGACTGACTGTGACGATCACTTGCTGCATCAGTGTGGGATTGATACAGTAAGTGATCATTACTGTGCGGCTATCAATCCCACACTGATCCAGCAAGTGATCATCACTGTTGTTCGTTCAGTGTTGAACTGATATCCTAAAATTGATGATCACATACTGTATCAGGGTGGGATTGACAGCCTAACAGTGATGATCACTTGCTGTATCAGTGTGGGATTGACAGACTAACAGTGATGATCACTTGCTGTATCCATGTGGGATTCACAGACTAACAGTGATGATCACTTGCTGTCTCAGTGTGGGATTGATAGACTAACAGTGATGATCACTCGCTGTATTAGTGTGGGATTGATAGCCTAACAGTGATGAACACTTGCTGTATCAGTGTGGGATTGATAGACTAACACTGATGATCACTTGCTGTATCAGTGTGGGATTGATAGACTAACAGTGATGATCACTTGCTGTATCAGTGTGGGATTGATAGACTAACACTGATGATCACTTGCTGTTTCAGTGTGGGATTGATAGACTAACACTGATGATCACTTGCTGTATCAGTGTAGGATTGATAGACTAACACTGATGATCACTTGCTGTATCAATGTGGGATTGATAGACTAACAGTGATGATCACTTGCTGTATCAGTGTGGGATTGATAGAGTAACAGTAATGATCACTTGCTGTATCAGTGTAGGATTGATAGACTAACAGTCATGATCACTTGCTGTATCAGTGTTGGATTGATAGTCTAACAGTGATGATCACTTGCTGTATCAGTGTGGGATTGATAGACTAACAGTGATGATCACTTGCTGTATCAGTGTGGTATTGATAGACTAACAGTGATGATCGCTTGCTGTCTCAGTGTGGTATTGTCAGACTAACAGTGATGATCACTTGCAGTATCAGTGTGGGATTTTCAGACTAACAGTGATGATCACTTGCTGTGTCAGTGTGGGATTGATAGACTAACCGTGATGATCAGTGGCTGTATCAGTTTGGGATTGATAGATTAACAGTGATGATCATTTGCTGTATCAGTGTGGGATTGATAGACTAACCGTGATGATCACTTGCTGTATCAATGTGGGATTGATAGACTACCAGTGATGATCACTTGCTGTGTCAGTGTGGGATTGATAGACTAACAGTGATGATCACTTGCTGTCTCAGTGTGGGATTGATCGACTAACAGTGATGATCACTTGCTTTATCAGTGAGGGATTGATAGACTAACAGTGATGAACACTTGCTATATCCACGTGGGATTGACAGACTAAGAGTGAGGATCAATTGCTGTATCAGTGTGGGATTGATGGAGTAACAGTGATGATCACTTGCTGTGTCAGTGTGGGATTGATCGAATAACAGTGGTGATCACTTGCTGTATCAGTGTGGGATTGATAGACTAACAGTGATGATCACTTGCTGTATCAGTGTCGGATTGATAGACTAACAGTGATGATCACTTGCTGTGTCAGTGTGGGACTGATAGACTAACAGTGATGATCACTTGCTGTATCAGTGTGGGATTGATTGACTAACAGTGATGATCACTTGCTGTGTCAGTGTGGGATTGATAGACTAACAGTGATGATCACTTGCTGTATCAGTGTGGGATTGAGAGACTAACAGTGATGATCACTTGCTGTATCAGTATGGCATTGATGGACTAACAGTGATGATCAGTTGCTGTGTCAGTGTGGGATTGATAGAATAACAGTGATAATCACTTGCTGTATCAGTGTGGCATTGATAGACTAACAGTGATGATCAGTTGCTGTGTCAGTGTGGGATTGATAGAATAACAGTGATGATCACTTGCTGTATCAGTGTGGGATTGATAGACTAACAGTGATGATCACTTGCTGTATCAATGTGGGATTGATGGACAAACAGTGATGATCACTTGCTGTACCAGTGTTGGATTGATTGACTAACAGTGATGATCACTTCCTGTATCAGTCTGGGATTGATAGACGAACAGTGATGATCACTTGCTGTATCAGTGTGGTATTGATAGACTAACAGTGATGATCACTTCCTGTATCAGTGTGGGATTGATAGACGAACAGTGATGATCACTTGCTGTATCAGTGTGGTATTGATAGACTAACAGTGATGATCACTTGCTGTATCAGTGTGGGATTGATAGACTAACACTGATGATCACTTGCTGTATCAGTGTGGGATTGATAGACTAACAGTGATGATCACTCGCTGTATTAGTGTGGGATTGATAGCCTAACAGTGATGATCACTTGCTGTATCAGTGTGGGATTGATAGATTAACACTGATGATCACTTGCTGTATCAGTGTGGGATTGATTGACTAACAGTGATGATCACTTGCTGTATCAGTGTGGGATTGATAGACTAACACTGATGATCACTTGCTGTATAAGTGTGGGATTGATAGACTAACACTGATGATAACTTGCTGTATCAGTGTGGGATTGATAGACTAACACTGATGATCACTTGCTGTATCAATGTGGGATTGATCGACTAACAGTGATGATCACTTGCTGTATCAGTGTGGGATTGATAGAGTAACAGTAATGATCACTTGCTGTATCAGTGTAGGATTGATAGACTAACAGTCATGATCACTTGCTCTATCAGTGTGGGATTGATAGTCTAACAGTGATGATCACTTGCTGTATCAGTGTGGGATTGATAGACTAACAGTGATGATCACTTGCTGTATCAGTGTGGTATTGATAGACTAACAGTGATGATCGCTTGCTGTCTCAGTGTGGTATTGTCAGACTAACAGTGATGATCACTTGCAGTATCATTGTGGGATTGTCAGACTAACAGTGATGATCACTTGCTGTATCAGTGTGGGATTGTCAGACGAACAGTGATGATCACTTGCTGTATGCGTGTGGGATTGATAGACTAACAGTGATGATCACTTGCTGTCTCAGTGTGGGATTGATAGACGAACAGTGATGATCACTTGCTGTATGCGTGTGGGATTGATAGACTAACAGTGATGATCACTTGCTGTATCAGTGCGATATTCATAGACTAACAGTGATGATCACTTGCTGTATCAGTGCGATATTCATAGACTAACAGTGATGATCACTTGCTGTATCAGTGCGATATTCATAGACTAACAGTGATGATCACTTGCTGTATCAGTGTGGGATTGATAGATTAACAGTGATGATCACTTGCTGTCTCAGTGTGGGATTGATAGACTAACAGTGATGATCACTTGCTGTATGAGTGTGGGATTGATAGACTGACAGTGATGATCACTTGCTCTTTGAGTGTGGGTTTGATAGACTAAGAGTGAGGATCAGTTGCTGTATCACTGTTGGATTGATAGCCTCACAGTGATGATCACTTACTGTATCAATCCCACACTGATACAGCAAGTGATCATCACTGTTAGTCTATCAATCCAACACTGATACAGCAAGTGAACATCACTGTTAGTCTATCAATCCCACACCGATACAGGAAGTGATCATCATTCTTAGTCTATCAATCGCACACTGATACAGTAAGTGATCATCACTGTTATTCTATCAGTGTGGGATTGATAGCCTAAAATTGATGATCACTTGCTGTATCAGTGTGGAATTGATAGACTAACAGTGATGATCACTTGCTGTCTCAGTGTGGGATTGATAGACTTTCAATGATGATCACTTGCTGTGTCAGTGTGCGATGGATAGACTAAGAGTGATGATCACTTCCTGTATCAGTGTGGGATTGATGGAGTAACAGTGATGAACACTTGCTGTATCAGTGTGGGATTGATAGACTAACAGTGATGATCACTTGCTGTATCAGTGTGGGATAGAGAGACTAACAGTGATGATCACTTGCTGTATCAGTGTGGGATTGATAGACTAACAGTGATCATCAGTGGCTGTATCAGTGTGGGATTGATAGACTAACAGTGATGATCGCTTGCTCTTTGATTGTTGGTTTGATTGAGTATCAGTGATGATCAATTGCTGTGTCAGTGTGGGATTGATAGACTAACCTTGATGATCAGTGGCTGTATCAGTATGGGAATGATATATTAACAGTGATGATCACTTGCTGCATCTGTGTGGGATTGATAGCCTAAAATTGATGATCACTTGCTGTATGCGTGTGGGACTGATGGACTAACAATGATGATCACTTGCTGTATCAGTGTGGGATTGATAGCCTAACACTGCTGATCACTTGCTGTCTCAGTGTGGGATTGATAGACTAACTGTGATGATCACTTGCTGTGTCAGTGTGGGATTGATAGACTAACAGTGATGAAAACTTGCTGTATCAATGTGGGATTGATAGACTAACAGTGATGATCACTTGCTGTATCAGTGTGGGATTGATAGAGTAACAGTAATGATCACTTGCTGTATCAGTGTAGGATTGATAGACTAACAGTCATGATCACTTGCTGTATCAGTGTTGGATTGATAGTCTAACAGTGATGATCACTTGCTGTATCAGTGTGGGATTGATAGACTAACAGTGATGATCACTTGCTGTATCAGTGTGGTATTGATAGACTAACAGTGATGATCGCTTGCTGTCTCAGTGTGGTATTGTCAGACTAACAGTGATGATCACTTGCAGTATCAGTGTGGGATTTTCAGACTAACAGTGATGATCACTTGCTGTGTCAGTGTGGGATTGATAGACTAACCGTGATGATCAGTGGCTGTATCAGTTTGGGATTGATAGATTAACAGTGATGATCATTTGCTGTATCAGTGTGGGATTGATAGACTAACCGTGATGATCACTTGCTGTATCAATGTGGGATTGATAGACTACCAGTGATGATCACTTGCTGTGTCAGTGTGGGATTGATAGACTAACAGTGATGATCACTTGCTGTCTCAGTGTGGGATTGATCGACTAACAGTGATGATCACTTGCTTTATCAGTGAGGGATTGATAGACTAACAGTGATGAACACTTGCTATATCCACGTGGGATTGACAGACTAAGAGTGAGGATCAATTGCTGTATCAGTGTGGGATTGATGGAGTAACAGTGATGATCACTTGCTGTGTCAGTGTGGGATTGATCGAATAACAGTGGTGATCACTTGCTGTATCAGTGTGGGATTGATAGACTAACAGTGATGATCACTTGCTGTATCAGTGTCGGATTGATAGACTAACAGTGATGATCACTTGCTGTGTCAGTGTGGGACTGATAGACTAACAGTGATGATCACTTGCTGTATCAGTGTGGGATTGATTGACTAACAGTGATGATCACTTGCTGTGTCAGTGTGGGATTGATAGACTAACAGTGATGATCACTTGCTGTATCAGTGTGGGATTGAGAGACTAACAGTGATGATCACTTGCTGTATCAGTATGGCATTGATGGACTAACAGTGATGATCAGTTGCTGTGTCAGTGTGGGATTGATAGAATAACAGTGATAATCACTTGCTGTATCAGTGTGGCATTGATAGACTAACAGTGATGATCAGTTGCTGTGTCAGTGTGGGATTGATAGAATAACAGTGATGATCACTTGCTGTATCAGTGTGGGATTGATAGACTAACAGTGATGATCACTTGCTGTATCAATGTGGGATTGATGGACAAACAGTGATGATCACTTGCTGTACCAGTGTTGGATTGATTGACTAACAGTGATGATCACTTCCTGTATCAGTCTGGGATTGATAGACGAACAGTGATGATCACTTGCTGTATCAGTGTGGTATTGATAGACTAACAGTGATGATCACTTCCTGTATCAGTGTGGGATTGATAGACGAACAGTGATGATCACTTGCTGTATCAGTGTGGTATTGATAGACTAACAGTGATGATCACTTGCTGTATCAGTGTGGGATTGATAGACTAACACTGATGATCACTTGCTGTATCAGTGTGGGATTGATAGACTAACAGTGATGATCACTCGCTGTATTAGTGTGGGATTGATAGCCTAACAGTGATGATCACTTGCTGTATCAGTGTGGGATTGATAGATTAACACTGATGATCACTTGCTGTATCAGTGTGGGATTGATTGACTAACAGTGATGATCACTTGCTGTATCAGTGTGGGATTGATAGACTAACACTGATGATCACTTGCTGTATAAGTGTGGGATTGATAGACTAACACTGATGATAACTTGCTGTATCAGTGTGGGATTGATAGACTAACACTGATGATCACTTGCTGTATCAATGTGGGATTGATCGACTAACAGTGATGATCACTTGCTGTATCAGTGTGGGATTGATAGAGTAACAGTAATGATCACTTGCTGTATCAGTGTAGGATTGATAGACTAACAGTCATGATCACTTGCTCTATCAGTGTGGGATTGATAGTCTAACAGTGATGATCACTTGGTGTATCAGTGTGGGATTGATAGACTAACAGTGATGATCACTTGCTGTATCAGTGTGGTATTGATAGACTAACAGTGATGATCGCTTGCTGTCTCAGTGTGGTATTGTCAGACTAACAGTGATGATCACTTGCAGTATCATTGTGGGATTGTCAGACTAACAGTGATGATCACTTGCTGTATCAGTGTGGGATTGTCAGACGAACAGTGATGATCACTTGCTGTATGCGTGTGGGATTGATAGACTAACAGTGATGATCACTTGCTGTCTCAGTGTGGGATTGATAGACGAACAGTGATGATCACTTGCTGTATGCGTGTGGGATTGATAGACTAACAGTGATGATCACTTGCTGTATCAGTGCGATATTCATAGACTAACAGTGATGTTCACTTGCTGTATCAGTGCGATATTCATAGACTAACAGTGATGATCACTTGCTGTATCAGTGCGATATTCATAGACTAACAGTGATGATCACTTGCTGTATCAGTGTGGGATTGATAGATTAACAGTGATGATCACTTGCTTTCTCAGTGTGGGATTGATAGACTAACAGTGATGATCACTTGCTGTATGAGTGTGGGATTGATAGACTGACAGTGATGATCACTTGCTCTTTGAGTGTGGGTTTGATAGACTAAGAGTGAGGATCAGTTGCTGTATCACTGTTGGATTGATAGCCTCACAGTGATGATCACTTACTGTATCAATCCCACACTGATACAGCAAGTGATCATCACTGTTAGTCTATCAATCCAACACTGATACAGCAAGTGAACATCACTGTTAGTCTATCAATCCCACACCGATACAGGAAGTGATCATCATTCTTAGTCTATCAATCGCACACTGATACAGTAAGTGATCATCACTGTTATTCTATCAGTGTGGGATTGATAGCCTAAAATTGATGATCACTTGCTGTATCAGTGTGGAATTGATAGACTAACAGTGATGATCACTTGCTGTCTCAGTGTGGGATTGATAGACTTTCAATGATGATCACTTGCTGTGTCAGTGTGCGATGGATAGACTAAGAGTGATGATCACTTCCTGTATCAGTGTGGGATTGATGGAGTAACAGTGATGAACACTTGCTGTATCAGTGTGGGATTGATAGACTAACAGTGATGATCACTTGCTGTATCAGTGTGGGATAGAGAGACTAACAGTGATGATCACTTGCTGTATCAGTGTGGGATTGATAGACTAACAGTGATCATCAGTGGCTGTATCAGTGTGGGATTGATAGACTAACAGTGATGATCGCTTGCTCTTTGATTGTTGGTTTGATTGAGTATCAGTGATGATCAATTGCTGTGTCAGTGTGGGATTGATAGACTAACCTTGATGATCAGTGGCTGTATCAGTATGGGAATGATATATTAACAGTGATGATCACTTGCTGCATCTGTGTGGGATTGATAGCCTAAAATTGATGATCACTTGCTGTATGCGTGTGGGACTGATGGACTAACAATGATGATCACTTGCTGTATCAGTGTGGGATTGATAGCCTAACACTGCTGATCACTTGCTGTCTCAGTGTGGGATTGATAGACTAACTGTGATGATCACTTGCTGTGTCAGTGTGGGATTGATAGACTAACAGTGATGAAAACTTGCTGTATCAGTGTTGGATTGAATGACTAACAGTGATGATCACTTGCTGTATCAGTGTGTGATTGATAGACTAACAGTGATGATCACTTGCTGTATCAGTGTGGGATTGATAGACTGACTGTGACGATCACTTGCTGCATCAGTGTGGGATTGATACAGTATGTGATCATTACTGTGCGGCTATCAATCCCACACTGATCCAGCAAGTGATCATCACTGTTGTTCGTTCAGTGTTGAACTGATATCCTAAAATTGATGATCACATACTGTATCAGGGTGGGATTGACAGCCTAACAGTGATGATCACTTGCTGTATCAGTGTGGGATTGACAGACTAACAGTGATGATCACTTGCTGTATCCATGTGGGATTCACAGACTAACAGTGATGATCACTTGCTGTCTCAGTGTGGGATTGATAGACTTTCAGTGATGATCACTTGCTGTATCAGTGTGGGATTGATAGACTAACAGTGATGAACACTTGCTATATCCACGTGGGATTGACAGACTAAGAGTGAGGATCAATTGCTGTATCAGTGTGGGATTGATGGAGTAACAGTGATGATCACTTGCTGTGTCAGTGTGGGATTGATCGAATAACAGTGGTGATCACTTGCTGTATCAGTGTGGGATTGATAGACTAACAGTGATGATCACTTGCTGTATCAGTGTCGGATTGATAGACTAACAGTGATGATCACTTGCTGTGTCAGTGTGGGACTGATAGACTAACAGTGATGATCACTTGCTGTATCAGTGTGGGATTGATTGACTAACAGTGATGATCACTTGCTGTGTCAGTGTGGGATTGATAGACTAACAGTGATGATCACTTGCTGTATCAGTGTGGGATTGAGAGACTAACAGTGATGATCACTTGCTGTATCAGTATGGCATTGATGGACTAACAGTGATGATCAGTTGCTGTGTCAGTGTGGGATTGATAGAATAACAGTGATAATCACTTGCTGTATCAGTGTGGCATTGATAGACTAACAGTGATGATCAGTTGCTGTGTCAGTGTGGGATTGATAGAATAACAGTGATGATCACTTGCTGTATCAGTGTGGGATTGATAGACTAACAGTGATGATCACTTGCTGTATCAATGTGGGATTGATGGACAAACAGTGATGATCACTTGCTGTACCAGTGTTGGATTGATTGACTAACAGTGATGATCACTTCGTGTATCAGTGTGGGATTGATAGACGAACAGTGATGATCACTTGCTGTATCAGTGTGGTATTGATAGACTAACAGTGATGATCACTTGCTGTATCAGTGTGGGATTGATAGACTAACAGTGATGATCACTTGCTGTATCAGTGTGGGATTGATAGACTAACACTGATGATCACTTGCTGTATCAGTGTGGGATTGATAGACTAACAGTGATGATCACTCGCTGTATTAGTGTGGGATTGATAGCCTAACAGTGATGATCACTTGCTGTATCAGTGTGGGATTGATAGACTAACACTGATGATCACTTGCTGTATCAGTGTGGGATTGATAGACTGACAGTGATGATCACTTGCTGTATCAGTGTGGGATTGATAGACTAACACTGATGATCACTTGCTGTATAAGTGTGGGATTGATAGACTAACACTGATGATCACTTGCTGTATCAGTGTGGGATTGATAGACTAACACTGATGATCACTTGCTGTATCAATGTGGGATTGATCGACTAACAGTGATGATCACTTGCTGTATCAGTGTGGGATTGATAGCCTAACACTGCTGATCACTTGCTGTCTCAGTGTGGGATTGATAGACTAACTGTGATGATCACTTGCTGTGTCAGTGTGGGATTGATAGACTAACAGTGATGAAAACTTGCTGTATCAGTGTTGGATTGAATGACTAACAGTGATGATCACTTGCTGTATCAGTGTGTGATTGATAGACTAACAGTGATGATCACTTGCTGTATCAGTGTGGGATTGATAGACTGACTGTGACGATCACTTGCTGCATCAGTGTGGGATTGATACAGTATGTGATCATTACTGTGCGGCTATCAATCCCACACTGATCCAGCAAGTGATCATCACTGTTGTTCGTTCAGTGTTGAACTGATATCCTAAAATTGATGATCACATACTGTATCAGGGTGGGATTGACAGCCTAACAGTGATGATCACTTGCTGTATCAGTGTGGGATTGACAGACTAACAGTGATGATCACTTGCTGTATCCATGTGGGATTGATAGACTAACAGTGATGAACACTTGCTATATCCACGTGGGATTGACAGACTAAGAGTGAGGATCAATTGCTGTATCAGTGTGGGATTGATGGAGTAACAGTGATGATCACTTGCTGTGTCAGTGTGGGATTGATCGAATAACAGTGGTGATCACTTGCTGTATCAGTGTGGGATTGATAGACTAACAGTGATGATCACTTGCTGTATCAGTGTCGGATTGATAGACTAACAGTGATGATCACTTGCTGTGTCAGTGTGGGACTGATAGACTAACAGTGATGATCACTTGCTGTATCAGTGTGGGATTGATTGACTAACAGTGATGATCACTTGCTGTGTCAGTGTGGGATTGATAGACTAACAGTGATGATCACTTGCTGTATCAGTGTGGGATTGAGAGACTAACAGTGATGATCACTTGCTGTATCAGTATGGCATTGATGGACTAACAGTGATGATCAGTTGCTGTGTCAGTGTGGGATTGATAGATTAACAGTGATAATCACTTGCTGTATCAGTGTGGCATTGATAGACTAACAGTGATGATCAGTTGCTGTGTCAGTGTGGGATTGATAGAATAACAGTGATGATCACTTGCTGTATCAGTGTGGGATTGATAGACTAACAGTGATGATCACTTGCTGTATCAATGTGGGATTGATGGACAAACAGTGATGATCACTTGCTGTACCAGTGTTGGATTGATTGACTAACAGTGATGATCACTTCGTGTATCAGTGTGGGATTGATAGACGAACAGTGATGATCACTTGCTGTATCAGTGTGGTATTGATAGACTAACAGTGATGATCACTTGCTGTATCAGTGTGGGATTGATAGACTAACAGTGATGATCACTTGCTGTATCAGTGTGGGATTGATAGACTAACACTGATGATCACTTGCTGTATCAGTGTGGGATTGATAGACTAACAGTGATGATCACTCGCTGTATTAGTGTGGGATTGATAGCCTAACAGTGATGATCACTTGCTGTATCAGTGTGGGATTGATAGACTAACACTGATGATCACTTGCTGTATCAGTGTGGGATTGATAGACTAACAGTGATGATCACTTGCTGTATCAGTGTGGGATTGATAGACTAACACTGATGATCACTTGCTGTATAAGTGTGGGATTGATAGACTAACACTGATGATCACTTGCTGTATCAGTGTGGGATTGATAGACTAACACTGATGATCACTTGCTGTATCAATGTGGGATTGATCGACTAACAGTGATGATCACTTGCTGTATCAGTGTGGGATTGATAGAGTAACAGTAATGATCACTTGCTGTATCAGTGTAGGATTGATAGACTAACAGTCATGATCACTTGCTGTATCAGTGTGGGATTGATAGTCTAACAGTGATGATCACTTGCTGTATCAGTGTGGGATTGATAGACTAACAGTGATGATCACTTGCTGTATCAGTGTGGTATTGATAGACTAACAGTGATGATCGCTTGCTGTCTCAGTGTGGTATTGTCAGACTAACAGTGTTGATCACTTGCAGTATCAGTGTGGGATTGTCAGACTAACAGTGATGATCACTTGCTGTATCAGTGTGGGATTGTCAGACTAACAGTGATGATCACTTGCTGTATGCGTGTGGGATTGATAGACTAACAGTGATGATCACTTGCTGTCTCAGTGTGGGATTGATAGACGAACAGTGATGATCACTTGCTGTATGCGTGTGGGATTGATAGACTAACAGTGATGATCACTTGCTGTATCAGTGCGATATTCATAGACTAACAGTGATGATCACTTGCTGTATCAGTGTGGGATTGATAGATTAACAGTGATGATCACTTGCTGTCTCAGTGTGGGATTGATAGACTAACAGTGATGATCACTTGCTGTATGAGTGTGGGATTGATAGACTGACAGTGATGATCACTTGCTCTTTGAGTGTGGGTTTGATAGACTAAGAGTGAGGATCAATTGCTGTATCACTGTTGGATTGATAGCCTCACAGTGATGATCACTTACTGTATCAATCCCACACTGATACAGCAAGTGATCATCACTGTTAGTCTATCAATCCAACACTGATACAGCAAGTGAACATCACTGTTAGTCTATCAATCCCACACCGATACAGGAAGTGATCATCATTCTTAGTCTATCAATCGCACACTGATACAGTAAGTGATCATCACTGTTATTCTATCAGTGTGGGATTGATAGCCTAAAATTGATGATCACTTGCTGTATCAGTGTGGAATTGATAGACTAACAGTGATGATCACTTGCTGTCTCAGTGTGGGATTGATAGACTTTCAATGATGATCACTTGCTGTGTCAGTGTGCGATTGATAGACTAAGAGTGATGATCACTTCCTGTATCAGTGTGGGATTGATGGAGTAACAGTGATGAACACTTGCTGTATCAGTGTGGGTTTGATAGACTAACAGTGATGATCACTTGCTGTATCAGTGTGGGATAGAGAGACTAACAGTGATGATCACTTGCTGTATCAGTGTGGGATTGATAGACTAACAGTGATCATCAGTGGCTGTATCAGTGTGGGATTGATAGACTAACAGTGATGATCGCTTGCTCTTTGATTGTTGGTTTGATTGAGTATCAGTGATGATCAATTGCTGTGTCAGTGTGGGATTGATAGACTAACCTTGATGATCAGTGGCTGTATCAGTATGGGAATGATATATTAACAGTGATGATCACTTGCTGCATCTGTGTGGGATTGATAGCCTAAAATTGATGATCACTTGCTGTATGCGTGTGGGACTGATGGTCTAACAATGATGATCACTTGCTGTATCAGTGTGGGATTGATAGCCTAACACTGCTGATCACTTGCTGTCTCAGTGTGGGATTGATAGACTAACTGTGATGATCACTTGCTGTGTCAGTGTGGGATTGATAGACTAACAGTGATGAACACTTGCTGTATCAGTGTTGGATTGAATGACTAACAGTGATGATCACTTGCTGTATCAGTGTGTGATTGATAGACTAACAGTGATGATCACTTGCTGTATCAGTGTGGGATTGATAGACTGACTGTGACGATCACTTGCTGCATCAGTGTGGGATTGATACAGTATGTGATCATTACTGTGCGGCTATCAATCCCACACTGATCCAGCAAGTGATCATCACTGTTGTTCGTTCAGTGTTGAACTGATATCCTAAAATTGATGATCACATACTGTATCAGGGTGGGATTGACAGCCTAACAGTGATGATCACTTGCTGTATCAGTGTGGGATTGACAGACTAACAGTGATGATCACTTGCTGTATCCATGTGGGATTCACAGACTAACAGTGATGATCACTTGCTGTCTCAGTGTGGGATTGATAGACTAACAGTGATGATCACTTGCTGTATCAGTGTCGGATTGATAGACTAACAGTGATGATCACTTGCTGTGTCAGTGTGGGACTGATAGACTAACAGTGATGATCACTTGCTGTATCAGTGTGGGATTGATTGACTAACAGTGATGATCACTTGCTGTGTCAGTGTGGGATTGATAGACTAACAGTGATGATCACTTGCTGTATCAGTGTGGGATTGAGAGACTAACAGTGATGATCACTTGCTGTATCAGTATGGCATTGATGGACTAACAGTGATGATCAGTTGCTGTGTCAGTGTGGGATTGATAGATTAACAGTGATAATCACTTGCTGTATCAGTGTGGCATTGATAGACTAACAGTGATGATCAGTTGCTGTGTCAGTGTGGGATTGATAGAATAACAGTGATGATCACTTGCTGTATCAGTGTGGGATTGATAGACTAACAGTGATGATCACTTGCTGTATCAATGTGGGATTGATGGACAAACAGTGATGATCACTTGCTGTACCAGTGTTGGATTGATTGACTAACAGTGATGATCACTTCGTGTATCAGTGTGGGATTGATAGACGAACAGTGATGATCACTTGCTGTATCAGTGTGGTATTGATAGACTAACAGTGATGATCACTTGCTGTATCAGTGTGGGATTGATAGACTAACAGTGATGATCACTTGCTGTATCAGTGTGGGATTGATAGACTAACACTGATGATCACTTGCTGTATCAGTGTGGGATTGATAGACTAACAGTGATGATCACTCGCTGTATTAGTGTGGGATTGATAGCCTAACAGTGATGATCACTTGCTGTATCAGTGTGGGATTGATAGACTAACACTGATGATCACTTGCTGTATCAGTGTGGGATTGATAGACTAACAGTGATGATCACTTGCTGTATCAGTGTGGGATTGATAGACTAACACTGATGATCACTTGCTGTATAAGTGTGGGATTGATAGACTAACACTGATGATCACTTGCTGTATCAGTGTGGGATTGATAGACTAACACTGATGATCACTTGCTGTATCAATGTGGGATTGATCGACTAACAGTGATGATCACTTGCTGTATCAGTGTGGGATTGATAGAGTAACAGTAATGATCACTTGCTGTATCAGTGTAGGATTGATAGACTAACAGTCATGATCACTTGCTGTATCAGTGTGGGATTGATAGTCTAACAGTGATGATCACTTGCTGTATCAGTGTGGGATTGATAGACTAACAGTGATGATCACTTGCTGTATCAGTGTGGTATTGATAGACTAACAGTGATGATCGCTTGCTGTCTCAGTGTGGTATTGTCAGACTAACAGTGTTGATCACTTGCAGTATCAGTGTGGGATTGTCAGACTAACAGTGATGATCACTTGCTGTATCAGTGTGGGATTGTCAGACTAACAGTGATGATCACTTGCTGTATGCGTGTGGGATTGATAGACTAACAGTGATGATCACTTGCTGTCTCAGTGTGGGATTGATAGACGAACAGTGATGATCACTTGCTGTATGCGTGTGGGATTGATAGACTAACAGTGATGATCACTTGCTGTATCAGTGCGATATTCATAGACTAACAGTGATGATCACTTGCTGTATCAGTGTGGGATTGATAGATTAACAGTGATGATCACTTGCTGTCTCAGTGTGGGATTGATAGACTAACAGTGATGATCACTTGCTGTATGAGTGTGGGATTGATAGACTGACAGTGATGATCACTTGCTCTTTGAGTGTGGGTTTGATAGACTAAGAGTGAGGATCAATTGCTGTATCACTGTTGGATTGATAGCCTCACAGTGATGATCACTTACTGTATCAATCCCACACTGATACAGCAAGTGATCATCACTGTTAGTCTATCAATCCAACACTGATACAGCAAGTGAACATCACTGTTAGTCTATCAATCCCACACCGATACAGGAAGTGATCATCATTCTTAGTCTATCAATCGCACACTGATACAGTAAGTGATCATCACTGTTATTCTATCAGTGTGGGATTGATAGCCTAAAATTGATGATCACTTGCTGTATCAGTGTGGAATTGATAGACTAACAGTGATGATCACTTGCTGTCTCAGTGTGGGATTGATAGACTTTCAATGATGATCACTTGCTGTGTCAGTGTGCGATTGATAGACTAAGAGTGATGATCACTTCCTGTATCAGTGTGGGATTGATGGAGTAACAGTGATGAACACTTGCTGTATCAGTGTGGGTTTGATAGACTAACAGTGATGATCACTTGCTGTATCAGTGTGGGATAGAGAGACTAACAGTGATGATCACTTGCTGTATCAGTGTGGGATTGATAGACTAACAGTGATCATCAGTGGCTGTATCAGTGTGGGATTGATAGACTAACAGTGATGATCGCTTGCTCTTTGATTGTTGGTTTGATTGAGTATCAGTGATGATCAATTGCTGTGTCAGTGTGGGATTGATAGACTAACCTTGATGATCAGTGGCTGTATCAGTATGGGAATGATATATTAACAGTGATGATCACTTGCTGCATCTGTGTGGGATTGATAGCCTAAAATTGATGATCACTTGCTGTATGCGTGTGGGACTGATGGACTAACAATGATGATCACTTGCTGTATCAGTGTGGGATTGATAGCCTAACACTGCTGATCACTTGCTGTCTCAGTGTGGGATTGATAGACTAACTGTGATGATCACTTGCTGTGTCAGTGTGGGATTGATAGACTAACAGTGATGAACACTTGCTGTATCAGTGTTGGATTGAATGACTAACAGTGATGATCACTTGCTGTATCAGTGTGTGATTGATAGACTAACAGTGATGATCACTTGCTGTATCAGTGTGGGATTGATAGACTGACTGTGACGATCACTTGCTGCATCAGTGTGGGATTGATACAGTATGTGATCATTACTGTGCGGCTATCAATCCCACACTGATCCAGCAAGTGATCATCACTGTTGTTCGTTCAGTGTTGAACTGATATCCTAAAATTGATGATCACATACTGTATCAGGGTGGGATTGACAGCCTAACAGTGATGATCACTTGCTGTATCAGTGTGGGATTGACAGACTAACAGTGATGATCACTTGCTGTATCCATGTGGGATTCACAGACTAACAGTGATGATCACTTGCTGTCTCAGTGTGGGATTGATAGACTTTCAGTGATGATCACTTGCTGTATCAGTGTGGGATTGATAGACTTTCTGTGATGATCACTTGCTGTATCATTACAGGATTGATAGACCAAGAGTGATGATCACTTCCTGTATCGGTGTGGGATTGATAGACTAACAATGATGATCACTTGCAGTATCATTATGGGATTAATAGACTAAGAGTGATGATCACTTGCTGTATCAGTGTGGGATTGATAGACTTACAGTGATGATCACTTGCAGTATCAATGTGGGATGGATAGTCTAACAGTGATGATCACTTGCAGTATCAATGTGGGATGGATAGACTAACAGTGATGATCACTTGCTGTATGCGTGTGGGATTGATAGACTAACACTGATGATCACTTGCTGTATCCATGTGGGATTGATAGACTAACAGTGATGATCACTTGCTGTATTAGTGTGGGATTGATAGACTAACAGTGATGATCACTTGCTGTATCAGTGTGGGATTGATAGACTAACAGTGATGATCACTTGCTGTGTCAGTGTGGGATTGATAGACTAACAGTGATGATCACTTGCAGTATCATTACGGGATTGATAGACTAACAGTGATGATCAGTAGCTGTATCAGTGTGGGACTAATAGACTAACAGTGATGATCACTTTCTGTATCAGTGTGGGATTGATAGATTAACAGTGATGATCAGTGGCTGTATCAGTGTGGGATTGATAGCCTAAAATTGATGATCACTTGCTGTATGCTTGTTGGACTGATAGACTTACAGTGATGATCACTTGCTGTATCAGTGTGGGATTGATAGACTAACAGTGATGATCACTTGCTGTATCAGTGTGGGATTGATAGACTAACAGTGATGATCGCTTGCTCTGTGAGTGTGGGTTTGATAGAGTATCAGTGATGATCAATTGCTGTATCAGTGTGGGATTGATAGACTAACAGTGATGATCACTTCCTGTATCAGTACGGGATTGATAGACTAACAGTGATGATCACTTGCTCTATCCATGTGGGATTGATAGACTAACAGTGATGATCACTTGCTGTATCAGTCTGGGATTGATAGACGAACAGTGATGATCACTTGCTGTATCAGTATGGGATTGATAGATTAACAGTGATGATCACTTGCTGTATCAGTGTGGGATTGATAGCCGTAAATTGATGATCACTTGCTGTATGCGTGTGGGATTGATAGACTTACAATGATGATCACTTGATGTATCAGTGTGGGATTGATAGCCTTACAGTGATGATCACTTGCTGCATCAGTGTGGGATTGATACAGTAAGTGATCATCACTGTGAGGCTATCAATCCCACACTGATCCAGCAAGTGATCATCACTGTTATTCAATCAGTGTGGGATTGATAGCCTAAAATTGATGATCACTTGCTGTATCAGGGTGGGATTGACAGCCTCACAGTGATGATCGCTTGCTGCATCAGTGTGGGATTGATATTGTAAGTGATCATCACTGTTAGTCTATCAGTGTGGGATTGATAGCCTAAAATTGATGATCACTTGCTGTCTCAGTGTGGGAATTGATAGACTAACAGTGATGTTCACTTGCTGTATCAGTGTGGGATTGATAGACTAACAGTGATGTTCACTTGCTGTATCAGTGTGGGATTGATAGACTAACAGTGATGTTCACTTGCTGTATCAGTGTGGGATTGATAGACTAACAGTGATGTTCACTTGCTGTATCAGTGTGGGATTGATAGACTAACAGTGATGATCACTTGCTGTATCAGTGTGGGATTGATAGACTAACAGTGCTGATCACTTGCTGTATCAGTGTGGGATTGATAGACTAACAGTGATGATTACTTGCTGTTTCAGTGTGGGATTGATAGACTAACAGTGATGATCACTTGCTGTATCAGTGTGGGATTGATAGACTAACAGTGATGATCACTTGCTGTATCAGTACGGGATTGATAGACTAACAGTGATGATCACTTGCTCTATCCATGTGGGATTGATAGACTAACAGTGATGATCACTTGCTGTATCAGTCTGGGATTGATAGACGAACAGTGATGATCACTTGCTGTATCAGTATGGGATTGATAGATTAACAGTGATGATCACTTGCTGTATCAGTGTGGGATTGATAGCCGTAAATTGATGATCACTTGCTGTATGCGTGTGGGATTGATAGACTTACAATGATGATCACTTGATGTATCAGTGTGGGATTGATAGCCTAACAGTGATGATCACTTGCTGCATCAGTGTGGGATTGATACAGTAAGTGATCATCACTGTGAGGCTATCAATCCCACACTGATCCAGCAAGTGATCATCACTGTTATTCAATCAGTGTGGGATTGATAGCCTAAAATTGATGATCACTTGCTGTATCAGGGTGGGATTGACAGCCTCACAGTGATGATCGCTTGCTGCATCAGTGTGGGATTGATATTGTAAGTGATCATCACTGTTAGTCTATCAGTGTGGGATTGATAGCCTAAAATTGATGATCACTTGCTGTCTCAGTGTGGGAATTGATAGACTAACAGTGATGTTCACTTGCTGTATCAGTGTGGGATTGATAGACTAACAGTGATGTTCACTTGCTGTATCAGTGTGGGATTGATAGACTAACAGTGATGTTCACTTGCTGTATCAGTGTGGGATTGATAGACTAACAGTGATGTTCACTTGCTGTATCAGTGTGGGATTGATAGACTAACAGTGATGATCACTTGCTGTATCAGTGTGGGATTGATAGACTAACAGTGCTGATCACTTGCTGTATCAGTGTGGGATTGATGGAGTAACAGTGATGATTACTTGCTGTGTCAGTGTGGGATTGATAGACTAACCGTGATGATCACTTGCTGTATCAGTGTGGGATTGATAGACTAACAGTGATGATCACTTGCTGTCTCAATGTGGGATTGATAGACTAACAGTGATGATCATTTGCTGTATCAGTGTGGGATTGATAGACTAACAGTGATGAACACTTGCTATATCCACGTGGGATTGACAGACTAAGAGTGAGGATCAATTGCTGTATCAGTGTGGGATTGATGGAGTAACAGTGATGATCACTTGTGTATCAGTGTGGGATTGATAGACTAACAGTGATGATCATTTGCTGTATCAGTGTGGGATTGATAGACTAACAGTGATGATTACTTGCTGTTTCAGTGTGGGATTGATAGACTAACAGTGATGATCACTTGCTGTATCAGTGTGGGATTGATAGACTAACAGTGATGATCACTTGCTGTATTAGCGTGGGATTGATAGACAAACAGTGATGATCACTTGCTGTATCAGTGTGGGATTGATAGACTAACCGTGATGATCACTTGCTGTATCAGTGTGAGATTGATAGACTAACAGTGATGATCACTTGCTGTATCTGTGTGGGATTGATAGACTAACAGTGATGATCACTTGCTGTATCAGTGTGGGATTGATAGACTAACAGTGATGATCACTTGCTGTATCAGTGTGGGATTGATAGACTAACAGTGATGATCACTTGCTGTGTCAGTGTGGGACTGATAGACTAACAGTGATGATCACTTGCTGTATCAGTGTGGGATTGATTGACTAACAGTGATGATCACTTGCTGTGTCAGTGTGGGATTGATGGACTAACAGTGATGATCACTTGCTGTATCAGTGTGGGATTGATAGACTTACAGTGATGATCACTTGCTGTATCAGTATGGGATTGATGGACTAACAGTGATGATCAGTTGCTGTGTCAGTGTGGGATTGATAGAATAACAGTGATAATCACTTGCTGTATCAGTGTGGGATTGATAGACTAACAGTGATGATCAGTTGCTGTGTCAGTGTGGGATTGATAGAATAACAGTGATGATCACTTGCTGTATCAGTGTGGGATTGATAGACTAACAGTGATGATCACTTGCTGTATCAGTGTGGGATTGATAGACTAACAGTGATGATCACTTGCTGTATCAGTGTGGAATTGATGGAAGAACAGTGATGATCACTTGCTGTATCAGTGTTGGATTGATAGACTAACAGTGATGATCACTTCCTGTATCAGTGTGGGATTGATAGACTAACAGTGATGATCACTTGCTGTATCAGTGTGGGATTGATAGACTAACAGTGATGATCACTTGCTGTATCAATGTGGGATTGATGGACAAACAGTGATGATCACTTGCTGTATCAGTGTTGGATTGATAGACTAACAGTGATGATCACTTGCTGTATCAGTGTGGTATTGATTGACTAACAGCGATGATCACTTGCTTTCTCAGTGTGGGATTGATAGACTAGCAGTGATGATCACTTGCTGTATCAATGTGGTATTGATAGACTAACAGTTGATGATCACTTGCTGTATCAGTGTGGGATTGATAGACTAACAGTGATGATCACTTGCTGTATCAGTGTGGGATTGATAGACTAACAGTGATGATCACTTGCTGTATCAGTGTGGGATTGATAGACTAACAGTGATGATCACTTGCTGTATCAGTGTGGGATTGATAGACTAACAGTGATGATCACTTGCTGTATCAGTGTGGGATTGATAGACTAACACTGATGATCACTTGCTGTATCAGTGTGGGATTGATAGACTAACAGTGATGATCACTCGCTGTATTAGTGTGGGATTGATAGCCTAACAGTGATGATCACTTGCTGTATCTGTGTGGGATTGATAGACTAACACTGATGATCACTTGCTGTATCAGTGTGGGATTGATAGACTTAACAGTGATGATCACTTGCTGTATTAGTGTGGGATTGATAGCCTAACAGTGATGATCACTTGCTGTATCAGTGTGGGATTGATAGACTAACACTGATGATTACTTGCTGTATCAGTGTGGGATTGATAGACTAACAGTGATGATCACTTGCTGTATCAGTGTGGGATTGATAGACTAACACTGATGATCACTTGCTGTATCAATGTGGGATTGATAGACTAACAGTGATGATCACTTGCTGTATCAGTGTGGGATTGATAGAGTAACAGTAATGATCACTTGCTGTATCAGTGTAGGATTGATAGACTAACAGTGATGATCACTTGCTGTATCAGTGTGGGATTGATAGTCTAACAGTGATGATCACTTGCTGTATCAGTGTGGGATTGATAGACTAACAGTGATGATCACTTGCTGTATCAGTGTGGGATTGATAGAGTAACAGTGATGATCACTTGTATCAGTGTGGGCTTGATAGACGAACAGTGATGATCACTTGCTGTATCAGTGTGGGATTGATAGACTAACAGTGATGATCACTTGCTGTATCAGTGTGGGATTGATAGACTAACAGTGATGATCACTTGCTGTATCAGTGTGGTATTGATAGACTAACAGTGATGATCGCTTGCTGTCTCAGTGTGGTATTGTCAGACTAACAGTGATGATCTCTTGCTGTATCAGTGTGGGATTGTCAGACTAACAGTGATGATCACTTGCTGTATCAGTGTGGGATTGTCAGACTAACAGTGATGATCACTTGCTGTATGCATGTGGGATTGATAGACTAACAGTGATGATCACTTGCTGTCTCAGTGTGGGATTGATAGACTAACAGTGATGATCACTTGCTATATGCGTGTGGGATTGATAGACTAACAGTGATGATCACTTGCTGTATCAGTGTGGGATTGATAGACTAACAGTGATGATCACTTGCTGTATGCGTGTGGGACTGATAGACTAACAGTGATGATCAGTTGCTGTATCAGTGTGGGATTGTCAGACTAACAGTGGTGATCACTTGCTGTATCAGTGTGGGATTGATAGACTAACAGTGATGATCACTTGCTGTATCAGTGTGGGATTGATAGACTAACAGTGATGATCACTTGCTGTATCAGTGTGGGATTGATAGATTAACAGTGATGATCACTTGCTGTCTCAGTGTGGGATTGATAGACTAACAGTGATGATCACTTGCTGTATGAGTGTGGGATTGATAGACTAACAGTGATGATCACTTGCTGTATCAGTGTGGGATTGATAGACTAACAGTGATGATCACTTGCTGTATCAGTATGGGATTGATAGACTAACAGTGATGATCACTTGCTGTATCAGTGTGGGATTGATAGATTAACAGTGATGATCACTTGCTGTCTCAGTGTGGGATTGATAGACTAACAGTGATGATCACTTGCTGTATGAGTGTGGGATTGATAGACTAACAGTGATGATCACTTGCTGTATGAGTGTGGGATTGATAGACTAACAGTGGTGATCACTTGCTGTATCAGTGTGGGATTGATAGACTAACAGTGATGATCACTTGCTGTATCAGTGTGGGATTGATAGACTAACAGTGATGATCACTTGCTGTATCAGTGTGGGATTGATAGATTAACAGTGATGATCACTTGCTGTCTCAGTGTGGGATTGATAGACTAACAGTGATGATCACTGGCTGTATGAGTGTGGGATTGATAGACTAACAGTGATGATCACTTGCTGTATGAGTGTGGGATTGATAGACTAACAGTGATGATCACTTGCTCTTTGAGTGTGGGTTTGATAGACTAAGAGTGAGGTTCAATTGCTGTATCATTGTTGGATTGATAGATTAACTGTGATGATCAGTGGCTGTATCAGTGTGGGATTGATAGACTAACAATGATGATCACTTGCTCTTTGAGTGTGAGTTTGATAGAGTATCAGTGATGATCACTTGCTGTATCAGTGTGGGATTGATAGACTAACAGTGATGATCACTTGCTGTATCAGTGTGGGATTGACAGACTAACAGTGATGATCACTTGCTGTATCAGTGTGGGATTGTCAGACTAACAGTGATGATCACTTGCTGTGTCAGTGTGGGATTGATAGCCTCACAGTGATGATCACTTACTGTATCAATCCCACACTGATCCAGCAAGTGAACATCACTGTTAGTCTATCAATCCCACACCGATACAGGAAGTGATCATCACTCTTTGTCTATCAATCGCACACTGATACAGTAAGTGATCATCACTGTTATTCTATCAGTGTGGGATTGATAGCCTTAAATTGATGATCACTTGCTGTATCAGTGTGGAATTGATAGACTAACAGTGATGATCACTTGCTGTCTCAGTGTGGGATTGATAGACTTTCAGTGATGATCACTTGCTGTGTCAGTGTGCGATTGATAGACTAAGAGTGATGATCACTTCCTGTATCAGTGTGGGATTGATAGACTAACAGTGATGATCACTTGCTGTATCAGTGTTGGATTGATAGACTAACAGTGATGATCACTTGCTGTATCAGTGTGGGATTGATAGACTAACAGTGATGATCAATTGCTGCGCAGTGTGGGATTGATAGACTAACAGTAATGATCACTTGCTGTTTCAGTGTGGGATTGAATGACTTCCGATTATATTCATTCGCTGTATCGGGTATTAGGACCTCAGTTGGTGTTAATTGCTGCGGAAACCAAATTCCTGCTCGTGGGCTCATGGGCCACCATTTTTTTTTTGTATCTGATACAAGAGGACATACCAATCCCAGCAGGAAGAGGTCCAGCAACTTGTTTTGTTTTTGAAACATGAGTGGTAAAATTTTTTTAACATGGATGAAAAGAAAACTTAGCAAATCTGATTGCAGTTACACAATTACAGTTATTCTTACAAAACATTCTACCAATTCTCTCAACTTGGTCAAACCCACAAGTAATCCCTTTCCAGGCAACACTCCCTCTGGATATTTAAATAGGAAATCCAGTCAGGTTACACAAGGCAGACTGCTGTAACTTCAATGAAGGTATACCACATGACCTTTACCCTCTTCCACTTTGCAGTGCAATTCAGAATAAAACCGCTTGCCTGAGTTTTCTCAACAGCTGCAGCTATCTCCAGCCATTTCCAGTTCAATAGCTAAAAACCAACTATCCCCAGTAACTCTAATGTACCTTTTTTCCCTTTCATCTCAGTCCCATTGTTCTCACATCTCTTTGAAGTACAAACCCTTCCAAATATAAGATTTTTTATGTTTACATCTTGTCTTTGCATTTGGGTGAATAAAAATATAATTTCCCCACCACTATTTAGCTATGGACTCCTGCAAGATTCATACATTTTCCTTGATACCTCTGACTCCCTTTTGAAATTTTAACAGCCTCTCAACTTATCTAAAAATGCATATGTTACATCTAACCTATTTACTTGTGCCTCAACTTAACACCTCTTATCCTTTTCATGTTTCCAGATCCCCAGGTAACCTGATTCCTATCAAACTCTCATCCAGATTAATTAAATCACAGACAGACACGGACACCTGGCCTTCTTTACAGAATAACACAATATTCCCCAAAATATTAAACAAGTTACATCCATTCTCACAGGGAGGATTGATAGAACTGCTTAAAGCACTTTAATTTACAATGAATATAGGTTTAAGTCGATTAGAAGCTGAGCAATGTCTCCTCTTGTCCCATGCAGACATCACCAATGATCACCTTGATATTCCTCATGATCTTCTCTGTGGTGGAGTTCATCATATCTCTTTTAATTTGTTGTCTTCATATCAAGCTGTTACACTCAAGAAAATGGTAAATATTGAAAAGAAGCACTACACTTTCGGATTTGGACAGTACAACCTTGGAGTTGATGTTTACTAGACCGATACGAGGGATGAGGGAATTCTGTTCGTCTGGAAAATCTGGAGAAGCTTGGATTGTTCTCCTTGGAGAAGAGAATGTTTATGGGAGATTTAATCGAGGCATTCAATATCATGAAGGGTTTTTAATAAAGTAAATAAGGAAAAACTGGTGGCAATATTTATGACAGATGGTGAAAGAGCAGGGGAAGTGTGTTTCATCAGATAGCTTTGAAAGAGCCAGCAAATGCATGAGAGTTGAAGAGTCCCCTTTCATGCTGTATCACAGTGATTCTATGTTGTCACTGGAGACAGAACTGGAGCAAAGGAAGGAAGCTCAGGGTTTGACATTGAGCCTCCTGAGATGTTCTGCTGTTAACTCACAAGTCTGAGCCTCTCAGATACCGCTTGAGCCAGCAGCAATTCTCCAGCTTGACCCTTGGACTCGATTACCCTGATTTATGGTTAAAACCTTCACCACTGTATTTGGCTTTTGTCAGTCTCATCATTCTAGCGCTTGTTCCATTCGCCTAGTGACTGACAGTGCTCAGCACACAGAGACTGAACAGACTTGGTGTCCTAGTTTCCCTCTCCCCTCATGGCTGCACTCATGTCCTGTTGCTGCCAGCTGTTCCATAACCCATCCCATTTTCTCTTTGCGCTCCAGGTTTGTCCATGTGTGGGGCAGTGTTTGCTTCACCAAGACTCCAGCTCTTGCCATCAGTCTGTGCTGAATCCACAAGGTGGCAGGATGCGGGTGCTATAATCAGGTGGGTGTTACAGCCCCTGGTCTCCTGTCAGCCTCGACTGTGGCAGAGTGTAGAGGCCCATGTGTAAATAGTGGTCTCAAAGCGATCACTGGGATTCAGTAGCTATCAGTGGAAGGAAGGAAGGAGGAGAATTGGCAGGAAGTTTACATAAACCATTTGTGTTTTCAATTTTTTTACAGAGGGAGTTCCATGGAGCTGAAACTCGGAGGAGCCGATTAACTCTCATGGTTCATGGAGAGCAGCAGACAGGCAGGAACCTGACACCAAAAAACAGTTACCACCACCCCCACTTTGATGATGTCTCTCCGGAAGATCCTCCCTGTTGGAAACGTAGCTACAGCAGACAAAAAAAACACTTTGTCCAGAGTTAGCAGAAATCATTGATGTGTTTGAGCTGAGATTGTTGAATGGACTCAAGGCCCAGGCCAGGGGCTGTCAGCACTCAGTCAGCCAGCCCATCAGGCAGCTCCTCCTCCAACCCCAGAAGGCAGAGAAAATCATGTCACGAGTGTCCCACTCCACCACACCACCTTCATCTCGGGTTCTCACTTCTGGCCATTGAGTAAAGTCTTCCCTGCTCGCAGTCGGTTCAAATACAGCCTTGGACTAATTTCTCTCATCCCCCTATACGTGATCTACTGTCACGCAGACGCTGGCTGTTTCACCACCCTCCATGGGACTTGTCTATGTAGACTGGACTGCAAATCATGGTGCAGAGATGAGAGAGCTACTGAGCACCACCTCAAACCACCTGCCTCTCTCTCCTGGCCTTGAATTGAGGGGAAGTCATTGTCAGCTTCCCTCAGAGCCAGGGACACTGTGGAAAATTGCAGTCCACTGCTGAGAGTCTGATCCAATTGCTGCAGTTATTTGGGCCTGAAGAGGACGTGAAAGTATCATCCACTCCTCCCCCTCCAATCCCTGCAGAAACAGTGGTGTTAGTGCCTTTGTCTTATCCACTGCTGTGTCCCTGCTGTATCACCTTAACCTCAGCAGAAATAGTTCATTCCACTTTTGGGTGTCTGTGCTCTGAAGGTGTCGTTTCGTTATTAGGGATGAATGTCTTTGGCTGCCTAGATATGAAAGGTTCTACAGAGGGAGATAATCACTGTGGTTTCACAGCGGATCATCACAATCTGTAGCTCCTACACATCACTGCTGCCAGGCAGTTCATTTCTTCCAATCAAGAGTGGTTGGTGTATTGGAGGGTGGGAAACATCAGCCTGCAGGGATACACCATGCATTCATCCCAGGTGGTCCCCACAAAACACATTTGGGAATTGACCTTTGTTTCTTGTACTCTGCAGTGGGCAGCTGACCCACAGCCCCTTGTGAATACTGTTTGTAATAATTATCAATGCTAACTACATAATGTTGACAAAAAATAAACATCCAACACACGTAGAAACTGATTGCAACTGGAGCTGACTTTACTTTTCCACAATATCCCCATATTCCTTAATTCCCAAAAATCTGTCGACCTCGATAACACAACACAGAAGCAAAATACTGGAGATCTGAAATAAAAACAGAAAATGCTGTCAATACATAGCAACATCTGTGAAGAGAGAAACAGTGTTCATTTTTCAGGTCGACAACTTGTCATCAGAATTCTGTCTTGAACAAACTCAATGACCGAGTATCCAGAGCTCTCTGGGGTAGGGAATTCCAAAGATTCAAAACTCTCAATGACAAAATTTCTCATCTCAGTCCAAAATGGCCGAGCCCTATCCTGAGTTTGTGACTCTCCGTGTTCTGGACTCTTCAGCCATGGGATGGGGGTGGAGGGTGGAGGGAGGGGAAACACCCTTCAGGAATTTGATACATTCAATGAGATTACCTCTTGTTTTTCTAAGCTGTGCCACAGCCTATGTTATTTCAGAGCCAGGCTGCCTGTGCATCCTCCTAATTTCCACACACAACATTCCTGCCACATCAGTGATGATCACTTGCTGTATCGGAGGGATTGATAGATCTGCTTAAAGTCTTTATTCAGTGCAGGTTAAAGTACTCAAATTGCTTTAAGGCTTGATTTCCTGTGGATGATGTGTATCGAAGATTCCTGGCCAAGTTAGTTTACCAAATCCCAGGCTCTCCTTTAGCGGTATTAGAAGCTGCAGGTGCCTCCTCATGCCCCATGCAGGCATCACCAATGATCACCTCGATATTTCTCATCATCATCTCTGTGGTGGGTTTTGACATATCTTTTTTAATTTGTTATCTTCACAGCAAGTTCTTACGCTCCAGAAATTAAGAATTGAAAAGGTGCACCACACTTTAGTAAATGTCCACACCAAGGCCTTGGTGTTCGATTCCTAGAGTAATACAAGGGATGAGGGACTTCAGATCAAGTGGAGAATCTGGGAGTGTCCTCCTTAAAGCAGATAAGTTTAATGGGAGATTTAATCAAGGCATTCAATATCATGAAGGGTTTTATATATATATTAATGACCTAGGCTGTGGTGTTCAGAGCCTGATTTCAAAATTTGCACATGATACGAAGTTTGGAAACATTGTCAACTGTGATGAGAGTAGCCTTGAACTTCAAAAGGACATAGACATGTTGGTGGATTGGGCAGACAAGTGGCAGATGAAGTTCAATGCAGAGAAATGTGAGGTGATTCATTTTGGCAGGAAGAATATGGAGAGACAGTATAAAATAAAGGGAGACTCTAAAGGAGGCGCAGCAACAGAGTACATAGGTCATTGAAGATGGCAGGACGTTGGGAGAGCATTTAATAAAAGCATTTGGTATCTTAGGTTTTATTAATAGGAGCATTGAGTACAAGAGTAAGGAGATCATGCTGAACTTGTATAAGACACTAATTAGGCCTCATCTGGAGTACTGTGTCCAGTTTGGGCACCATACTTGAGGAAGAATGTGAAGGCATTGGAGAGGGTACAGAGGAAATTCATAAGAATGATCCCTAGGATGAAGAACTGTAGCTATGAGGATAGATTGGAGAAGTTGGGATTGTTTTCCTTGGAGAAAAGAAGGCTTGGCGGAGTCTTGATAAAGGTATTCAAGATCCTGAGGGGTAAGGTAGGGTAAATAGTGAGAAACTGTTCCTACTCAGGAGAACTCAACGAGAGGGCACAGATTCTAAATAATTGGCAAAAGGAGTACAAATAATGTGAGGAAAATTTTTTCACCCAAAGGGTGGTTGGTGTCTGGAATGAACTTCCTGAGAGGGTAGTGGAGGCAGGTTCGATTGAGGTAGCGAAAAAGGAATTGGGTGACTATCTGAAAAAGAATGTGCAAGGTTACGGGGATAAGGCAGGGGAGTGGGACTAGGTAGAATCCTTTTTCAATGAGTCAGTGCAGACTCAATGGGCCAAATGGCCTCCTTCTGTACTGTAAAGATTCTGTGATTCTGTAATTAAGGAGAAACCATTTCCAATGACGGCAATATTTATAAGACAGATGGTGAAAGAGTCAGGGAGTGTATCTAATGAAAGTCCCCTTCCATGCAGTATCATTGAGTGAATCTTTATCATACCTGGAGATAGAATGGGAGCAAAGGAAAGACTGAATGGCCTCCTATGCTGTAAGTTTCTATGAAACAACCAACTTGCTCATCCTGTAAACAGATATTTAAGCTGAGGACTGTGCCCATTTTCTCCTGGTTGCCCTCTCCTAACTCCCCACACATCCACCGTCCCTGCCACACCAGTGAAACAAACACACGTGCTTGATCCATGTAAGATTGAATAACGGAGCAGGCTCAAAGGGCTGAATGGTGTACTCCTGCTCCATAGTCCTATGTCCTATGTAAGTGGTTGTGGCAAATCTGCAATTACCTGAATGTCATTCTCACAAATGGAGACTCTGAAAAACCTGTATTGACAGTGCTTTCACTTCTGTGGATAACATTTTGTTTATTAATAGATGTAAAAATCAACACTGTTTTGGTTACAAACTGTAGGAGCAGAGGCCTTCCCTCCTGTTGCAGAGGTAGCTCACAAAATACAGCATGACACTGCTGTCTCCTTTCAATGTGTTAGAAAAAGGACAGGCTCTCAGATTGTGATTGGAAACTTGGAAAAGATGGGTACAAACGCAAGGGCCCTTTATACAAGAATTATTTCTTCTTCACAAGGACAACTGGGCTCTACTCGTTCCCTCCAATCTCAGGAATCCACACGCCCCCAAACACCCGTTCAACTTCGAGATCTGGGCATTTTGGTACGAGCAAAATCAAGGCCTTGGGCAGGGTGCAGAGTGCCGATTGTCTTCAGTCTGACTCTCTGGTGGTCCAACTGAGTCCTGGCTCATTCGGTGATGCCCAACTTCAATGGTGACTTCGAAAACGCCTATTGGAACCTGTCACTAGAAGGAACAAAATGCAGATTGTTAACAGTTTTACTTAACAAGTACACCTCAGCATGATTTCACCCAAACGCCCTCTCCCTTCAACAGATGCCTTTGTCGCACTTGCAGCTCCACATATCCAAAGTTTGCAGCTCAGCCTGTGAACCATGGGACAATGCTAACCATTTGACAACAACATGCACTTAGATAGCGCCTTTAACAGAGTAAAAATGTCCCAAGGTGCAAAATTGGACACTGAATCCGATAAAGAAATATTAGAGGACAGGTGACTAGAAGCTTAGTCAAAGAGGAAGATTTTTTAAAAAATCATAACAGTTGGAGAGGTATAGAGAGGTCATTCCAGAGCTCAAGGCCCCAGGCAGCTGAAGGCACGGCCGCCAATGGTGCAGCGATGGGAATCGGAGGATGGTCAAGAGGCCGGAATTGGAGAATTGCAGAATCTGCGTGATAATCAGTCACAAGATGGAGGAGGTTACAGAGATAGGGAGGGGTGTAGGGGCTGGAGGAGGTTACAGAGCTAGGGAGGGATGTAGGGGCTGGAGGAGGTTACAGAGATAGGGAGGGGTGTAGGGGCTGGAGGAGGTTACAGAGATAGGGAGGGGTGACGGGGCTGGAGGAGGTTACAGAGATAGGGAGGGGTGTAGGTGCTGGAGGAGGTTACAGAGATAGGGAGGGGTGTAGGGGCTGGAGGAGGTTACAGAGCTAGGGAGGGATGTAGGGGCTGGAGGAGGTTACAGAGATAGGGAGGGGTGTAGGGGCTGGAGGAGGTTACAGAGATAGGGAGGGGTGTAGGGGCTGGAGGAGGTTACAGAGATAGGGAGGGGTGTAGGGGCTGGAGGAGGTTACAGATATAGGGAGGGGTGTAGGGGCTGGAGGAGGTTACAGAGATAGGGAGCGGTGTAGGGGCTGGAGGAGGTTACAGAGATAGGGAGGGGTGTAGAGGCTGGAGGAGGTTACAGAGATAGGGAGGGGTGTAGGGGCTGGAGGAGGTTACAGATATAGGGAGGGGTGTAGAGGCTGGAGGAGGTTACAGAGATAGGGAGGGGTGTAGGGGCTGGAGGAGGTTACAGATATAGGGAGGGGTGTAGGGGCTGGAGGAGGTTACAGAGATAGGGAGCGGTGTAGGGGCTGGAGGAGGTTACAGATATAGGGAGGGTTGTAGGGGCTGGAGGAGGTTACAGAGATAGGGAGGGTTGTAGGGTCTGGAGGAGGTTACAGAGATAGGGAGCGGTGTAGGAGCTGGAGGAGGTTACAGAGATAGGGAGGGTTGTAGGGGTTGGATGAGGTTACAGAGATAGGGAGCGGTGTAGGAGCTGGAGGAGGTTACAGAGATAGGGAGGGTTGTAGGGGCTGAAGGAGTTTACAGAGATAGGGAGGGGTGTAGGGGCTGGAGGAGGTTACAGAGATAGGGAGGGGTGTAGGAGCTGGAGGAGGTTACAGAGATAGGGAGGGGTGTAGGAGCTGGAGGAGGTTACAGAGATAGGGAGGGTTGTAGGGGCTGGAGGAGTTTACAGAGATAGGGAGGGGTGTAGGGGCTGGAGGTGGTTGCAGAGATAGGGAGGGGTGTAGGAGCTGGAGGAGGTTACAGAGATAGGGAGGGGTGTAGGGGCTGGAGGAGGTTACAGAGATAGGGAGGGGTGTAGGGGCTGCAGGAGGTTACAGAGATAGGTAGGGGTGTAGGGGCTGGAGGAGGTTACAGAGATAGGGAGGGGTGTTGGGGCTGGAGGAGGTTACAGAGATAGGGAGGGTTGTAGGGGCTGCAGGAGGTTACAGAGATAGGTAGGGGTGTAGGGGCTGGAGGAGGTTACAGAGATAGGGAGGGGTGTTGGGGCTGGAGGAGGTTACAGAGATAGGGAGGGGTGTAGGGGCTGGAGGAGGTTACAGAGATAGGGAGGGGTGTTGGGGCTGGAGGAGGTTACAGAGATAGGGAGGGTTGTAGGGGCTGGAGGAGGTTACAGAGATATAGGGTTGGTTAGGAAGCGATGTTGGGCTGTTGGAGATTATGTAAGAAATGGGAACATGAGGAGGCTAATTGGCCCTTTGAACCTGCTCTGCCATTTAATAAAGTCATGGTCTCTCCCTGTTCTCTACCCATATCCCTTAATTCCCTTGGTGTCAAAAATCTTATCAATTCCTGTGTGGAATAAAGTCAATGGCTGAGCATCCACAGCTCTCTGGGGAAGAGAATTCCAAAGTATCCCATCCTCGGAGTGAAGAAATTTCTCCTCCTTCCTGTACTCAGTGGACAACCCTTCATGCTGCAGAGGTCCTTCAACTGAGAAACCAGCTTGGGTGTGAAGCTGCTCAGCACTGCAACCCCTGCAATAACCCTGATACTATCTCACCATGATGTTCATGTACAAGGAGTGTGCAGTGAAGGAACGAGACTATGGCAGCGATGATAAACTCCAGAAAGCACAGCGTCATGAGGAAGAAAATCAAAATCAAGGGCCCCCTCTGTAAAACACAAAGTGAGACATCTCAGCCAGTTCCTTGTCAGTTTGGGACTTTCACTCATCATCTTGTTCATTGAACTTCCAACAATCCCACTTCAGCAACAGAATCGGCAACTGCTGAGCTCCTGAGTATTCTCTCACTCTCTCTCCCATCACACTTATTCCCGAGCAGGTATCTGCCTTTCTCCTATCACCCATCTCCCAGGCAGTATCGGCCTCTCTCTCTCCCCTGGGCACTGCCCCTCTCTATCGCCGAGCACTGCCTCTCTCACTCCCCACCCCAGGCGCTGCCCCTCTCTCTCCCCTGGCCACTGCCTCTCTCTCTCCCCGAGCACTGCCTCTCTCACTCCCCACCCCAGGCGCTGCCCCTCTCTCTCCCCTGGGTGCTGCATCTCTCTCTCCCCGAGCACTGCCTCTCTCACTCCCCACCCCAGGCGCTGCCCCTCTCTCTCCCCTGGGTGCTGCCTCTCTCTCTCCCCGAGCACTGCCTCTCTCACTCCCCACCCCAGGCGCTGCCCCTCTCTCTCCCCTGGGTGCTGCCTCTCTCTCTCCCCGAGCACTGCCTCTCTCACTCCCCCAAGCACTGCCTCTCTCACTCCCCCAAGCACTGCCTCTCTCACTCCCCCAAGCACTGCCTCTCTCACTCCCCTCGCACTGCCTCTCTCACTCCCCCAAGCACTGCCTCTGTCATTCCCCCTCGCACTGCCTCTCTCACTCCCCCAAGCACTGCCTCTCTCACTCCCCCAAGCACTGCCTCTCTCACTCCCCCAAGCACTGCCTCTCTCACTCCCCTCGCACTGCCTCTCTCACTGCCCCCTAGAACACTACCTCTCTCACTCCCCGCTAAAGAACTGCCTCTCTCACTCCGCCTGGCACTGCCTCTCTCACTCCCCCAAGCACTGCCTCTCTCACTCCCCCAAGCACTGCCTCTCTCACTCCCCCAAGCACTGCCTCTGTCACTCCCCCAAGCACTGCCTCTCTCACTCCCCCAAGCACTGCCTCTCTCACTCCCCCAAGCACTGCCTCTCTCACTCCCCCAAGCACTGCCTCTCTCACTCCCCCAAGCACTGCCTCTCTCACTCCCCCAAGCACTGCCTCTCACTCCCCCAAGCACTGCCTCTCTCACTCCCCCCTAGAGCACTGCCTCTCTCACTCCCCCCTGGTACTGCCTCTCTCACTCCCCCAAGCACTGCCTCTCTCACTCCCCCAAGCACAGCCTCTCTCACTCCCCCAAGCACTGCCTCTCTCACTCCCCCCGAGAGCGCTGCCTCTCTCACTCCCCCAAGCACTGCCTCTCTCACTCCCCCAAGCACTGCCTCTCTCACTCCCCCAAGCACTGCCTCTCTCACTCCCCCAAGCACTGCCTCTCTCACTCCCCCTGGCACTGCCTCTCTCACTCCTCCCTAGAGCACTGCCTCTCTCACTCCCCCAAGCACTGCCTCTCTCACTCCCCCAAGCACTGCCTCTCTCTCTCCCCCAAGCGCTGCCACTCTCACTCCGCCTAGCACTGCCTCTCTCACTCCCCCAAGCGCTGCCTCTCTCACTCCCCCTGGCACTGCCTCTCTCACTCCCCCCGGGAGCACTGCCGCTCTCACTCCCCCAAGCACTGCCTATCTCACTCCCCCTGGCACTGCCTCTCTCACTCCCCCAAGCACTGCCTCTCTCACTCCCCCAAGCACTGCCTCTCTCACTCCCCCAAGCACTGCCTCTCTCACTCCCCCAAGCACTGCCTCTCTCACTCCCCCTGGCACTGCCTCTCTCACTCCCCCTGGCACTGCCTCTCTCACTCCCCCTGGCACTGCCTCTCTCACTCCCCCTGGCACTGCCTCTCTCACTCCCCCTGGCACTGCCTCTCTCACTCCCCCAAGCACTGCCTCTCTCACTCCCCCAAGCACTGCCTCTCTCACTCCCCCAAGCACTGCCTCTCTCACTCCCCCAAGCACTGCCTCTCTCACTCCTCCAAGCACTGCCTCTCTCACTCCCCCTGGCACTGCCTCTCTCAGTCCCCCAAGCACTGCCTCTCTCACTCCCCCAAGCACTGCCTCTCTCACTCCCCCAAGCACTGCCTCTCTCACTCCCCCAAGCACTGCCTCTCTCACTCCCCCAAGCACTGCCTCTCTCACTCCCCCTGGCACTGCCTCTCTCACTCCCCCCTGGCACTGCCTCTCTCACTCCCCCAAGCACTGCCTCTCTCACTCCCCCTGGCACTGCCTCTCTCACTCCCCCCTGGCACTGCCTCTCTCACTCCCCCTGGCACTGCCTCTCTCACTCCCCCTGGCACTGCCTCTCACACTCCCCCAAGCACTGCCTCTCTCACTCCCCCAAGCACTGCCTCTCTCACTCCCCCAAGCACTGCCTCTCTCACTCCCCCAAGCACTGCCTCTCTCTCTCCCCCAAGCAGTGCCTCTCTCACTCCCCCAAGCACTGCCTCTCTCTCACCCCCAAGCACTGCCTCTCTCACTCCCCCAAGCACTGCCTCTCTCACTCCCCCAAGCACTGCCTATCTCACGCCCCCAAGCACTGCCTCTCTCACTCCCCCAAGCACTGCCTCTCACACTCCCCCAAGCACTGCCTCTCTCACTCCCCCTGGCACTGCCTCTCTCACTCCCCCAAGCACTGCCTCTCTCACTCCCCCAAGCACTGCCTCTCTCACTCCCCCCGAGAGCGCTGCCGTTCTCACTCCCCCAAGCACTGCCTCTCTCACTCCCCCAAGCACTGCCTCTCTCTCTCCCCCTGGCACTGCCTCTCTCACTCCCCCTGGCACTGCCTCTCTCACTCCCCCTGGCACTGCCTCTCTCACTCCCCCTGGCACTGCCTCTCTCACTCCCCCTGGCACTGCCTCTCTCACTCCCCCAAGCAGTGCCTCTCTCACTCCCCCAAGCACTGCCTCTCTCACTCCCCCTGGCACTGCCTCTCTCACTCCCCCAGGCACTGCCTCTCACTCCCCCAAGCACTGCCTCTCACTCCCCCAAGCACTGCCTGTCTCACTCCCCCCTAGAGCACTGCCTCTCTCACTCCCCCAAGCGCTGCCTCTCTCACTCCCCCAAGCGCTGCCTCTCTCACTCCCCCAAGCACTGCCTCTCTCACTCCCCCAAGCACTGCCTCTCTCACTCCCCCTGGCACTGCCTCTCTCACTCCCCCAAGCACTGCCTCTCTCTCTCCCCCAAGCGCTGCCTCTCTCACTCCCCAAAGCACTGCCTCTCTCACTCCCCCAAGCGCTGCCTCTCTCACTCCACCAAGCGCTGCCTCTCTCACTCCCCCAAGCACAGCCTCTCTCACTCCCCCAAGCACTGCCTCTCTCACTCCCCCTGGCACTGCCTCTCTCACTCCCCCAAGCACTGCCTCTCTCACTCCCCCTGGCACTGCCTCTCTCACTCCACCAAGCACTGCCTCTCTCTCTCCCCCAAGCGCTGCCTCTCTCACTCCCCCTGGAGCACTGCCTCTCTCACTCCCCCCTAGAGCACTGCCTCTCTCACTCACCCAAGCACTGCCTCTCTCTCTCCCCCTGGCACTGCCTCTCTCACTCCCCCTGGCACTGCCTCTCTCACTCCCCCAAGCACTGCCTCTCTCACTCCCCCAAGCACTGCCTCTCACAGTCCCCCAAGCACTGCCTCTGTCACTCCCCCAAGCACTGCCTCTCTCACTCCCCCAAGCACTGCCTCTCTCACTCCCCCAAGCACTGCCTCTCTCACTCCCCCTGGCACTGCCTCTCTCACTCCCCCAAGCACTGTCTCTCTCACACCCCCAAGCACTGCCTCTCTCACTCCCCCAAGCACTGCCTCTCTCACTCCCCCAAGCACTGCCTCTCTCACTCCGCCTGGCACCGCCTCTCTCACTCCCCCTGGCACCGCCTCTCTCACTCCCCCAAGCACTGCCTCTCTCTCTCCCCCAAGCGCTGACTCTCTCACTCCCCAAAGCACTGACTCTCTCACTCCCCCAAGCGCTGCCTCTCTCACTCTCCCTGGCACTGCGTCTCTCACTCCCCCAAGCACTGCCTCTCTCACTCCCCCAAGCACTGCCTCTCTCACTCCCCCAAGCACTGCCTCTCTCACTCCCCCAAGCACTGCCTCTCTCACTCCCCCAAGCACTGCCTCTCTCACTCCCCCTGGCACTGCCTCTCTCACTCCCCCCTAGAGCACTGCCTCTCTCACTCCCCCAAGCGCTGCCTCCCTCTCTATCTCTCTCCGAGCACTGCCTCTCTCTCTCTCCCCGAGCGCTGCCTCTCCCCCTCCCCGAGCGCTGCCTCACCCCTCCCCGAGCGCTGCCTCTCCACCTCCCCGAGCGCTGCCTCTCCCTCTCACCGAGCACTGCCTCTCCCCCTCCCCGAGCACTGCCTCTCCCTCTCACCGAGCACTGCCTGCCCCCTCCCCGAGCACTGCCTCTCCCTCTCACCCCGAGCACTGCCTCTCTCTCTCTCCCCGAGCACTGCCTCTCTCTCTCTCCTCGAACACTGCCTCTCTCTCCTCGAGCACTGCCTCTCCCTCTCACCGAGCACTGCCCCTCCCCCTCCCCGAGCACTGCCTCTCCCTCTCACCGAGCACTGCCTCTCCCCCTGCCCGAGCACTGCCTCTCTCTCTCTCCCCGAGCACTGCCTCTCTCTCTCTCCCCAGGCACTACCTCTCTCTCCTCGAGCACGGCCTCTCTCTCTCTCCCCGAGCACTGCCTCTCTCTCTCCCCCAAGCGCTGCCACTCTCACTCCGCCTGGCACTGCCTCTCTCACTCCCCCAAGCGCTGCCTCTCTCACTCCCCCTGGCACTGCCTCTCTCACTCCCCCCGGGAGCACTGCCGCTCTCACTCCCCCAAGCACTGCCTATCTCACTCCCCCTGGCACTGCCTCTCTCACTCCCCCAAGCACTGCCTCTCTCACTCCCCCAAGCACTGCCTCTCTCACTCCCCCAAGCACTGCCTCTCTCACTCCCCCTGGCACTGCCTCTCTCACTCCCCCTGGCACTGCCTCTCTCACTCCCCCTGGCACTGCCTCTCTCACTCCCCCTGGCACTGCCTCTCTCACTCCCCCTGGCACTGCCTCTCTCACTCCCCCAAGCACTGCCTCTCTCACTCCCCCAAGCACTGCCTCTCTCACTCCCCCAAGCACTGCCTCTCTCACTCCCCCAAGCACTGCCTCTCTCACTCCCCCTGGCACTGCCTCTCTCACTCCCCCAAGCACTGCCTCTCTCACTCCTCCAAGCACTGCCTCTCTCACTCCCCCTGGCACTGCCTCTCTCAGTCCCCCAAGCACTGCCTCTCTCACTCCCCCAAGCACTGCCTCTCTCACTCCCCCAAGCACTGCCTCTCTCACTCCCCCAAGCACTGCCTCTCTCACTCCCCCAAGCACTGCCTCTCTCACTCCCCCTGGCACTGCCTCTCTCACTCCCCCCTGGCACTGCCTCTCTCACTCCCCCAAGCACTGCCTCTCTCACTCCCCCTGGCACTGCCTCTCTCACTCCCCCCTGGCACTGCCTCTCTCACTCCCCCTGGCACTGCCTCTCTCACTCCCCCTGGCACTGCCTCTCACACTCCCCCAAGCACTGCCTCTCTCACTCCCCCAAGCACTGCCTCTCTCACTCCCCCAAGCACTGCCTCTCTCACTCCCCCAAGCACTGCCTCTCTCTCTCCCCCAAGCAGTGCCTCTCTCACTCCCCCAAGCACTGCCTCTCTCTCACCCCCAAGCACTGCCTCTCTCACTCCCCCAAGCACTGCCTATCTCACTCCCCCAAGCACTGCCTCTCTCACTCCCCCAAGCACTGCCTCTCTCACTCCCCCAAGCACTGCCTCTCACACTCCCCCAAGCACTGCCTCTCTCACTCCCCCTGGCACTGCCTCTCTCACTCCCCCAAGCACTGCCTCTCTCACTCCCCCAAGCACTGCCTCTCTCACTCCCCCCGAGAGCGCTGCCGTTCTCACTCCCCCAAGCACTGCCTCTCTCACTCCCCCAAGCACTGCCTCTCTCTCTCCCCCTGGCACTGCCTCTCTCACTCCCCCTGGCACTGCCTCTCTCACTCCCCCTGGCACTGCCTCTCTCACTCCCCCAAGCACTGCCTCTCTCACTCCCCCTGGCACTGCCTCTCTCAATCCCCCAAGCAGTGCCTCTCTCACTCCCCCAAGCACTGCCTCTCTCACTCCCCCTGGCACTGCCTCTCTCACTCCCCCAGGCACTGCCTCTCACTCCCCCAAGCACTGCCTCTCACTCCCCCAAGCACTGCCTGTCTCACTCCCCCCTAGAGCACTGCCTCTCTCACTCCCCCAAGCGCTGCCTCTCTCACTCCCCCAAGCGCTGCCTCTCTCACTCCCCCAAGCACTGCCTCTCTCACTCCCCCAAGCACTGCCTCTCTCACTCCCCCTGGCACTGCCTCTCTCACTCCCCCAAGCACTGCCTCTCTCTCTCCCCCAAGCGCTGCCTCTCTCACTCCCCAAAGCACTGCCTCTCTCACTCCCCCAAGCGCTGCCTCTCTCACTCCACCAAGCGCTGCCTCTCTCACTCCCCCAAGCACAGCCTCTCTCACTCCCCCAAGCACTGCCTCTCTCACTCCCCCTGGCACTGCCTCTCTCACTCCCCCAAGCACTGCCTCTCTCACTCCCCCTGGCACTGCCTCTCTCACTCCCCCAAGCACTGCCTCTCTCTCTCCCCCAAGCGCTGCCTCTCTCACTCCCCCTGGAGCACTGCCTCTCTCACTCCCCCCTAGAGCACTGCCTCTCTCACTCACCCAAGCACTGCCTCTCTCTCTCCCCCTGGCACTGCCTCTCTCACTCCCCCTGGCACTGCCTCTCTCACTCCCCCAAGCACTGCCTCTCTCACTCCCCCTGGCACTGCCTCTCTCACTCCCCCAAGCACTGTCTCTCTCACTCCCCCAAGCACTGCCTCTCTCACTCCCCCAAGCGCTGCCTCTCTCACTCCACCAAGCGCTGCCTCTCTCACTCCCCCAAGCACAGCCTCTCTCACTCCCCCAAGCACTGCCTCTCTCACTCCCCCTGGCACTGCCTCTCTCACTCCCCCAAGCACTGCCTCTCTCACTCCCCCTGGCACTGCCTCTCTCACTCCCCCAAGCACTGCCTCTCTCTCTCCCCCAAGCGCTGCCTCTCTCACTCCCCCTGGAGCACTGCCTCTCTCACTCCCCCCTAGAGCACTGCCTCTCTCACTCACCCAAGCACTGCCTCTCTCTCTCCCCCTGGCACTGCCTCTCTCACTCCCCCTGGCACTGCCTCTCTCACTCCCCCAAGCACTGCCTCTCTCACTCCCCCAAGCACTGCCTCTCACAGTCCCCCAAGCACTGCCTCTGTCACTCCCCCAAGCACTGCCTCTCTCACTCCCCCAAGCACTGCCTCTCTCACTCCCCCAAGCACTGCCTCTCTCACTCCCCCTGGCACTGCCTCTCTCACTCCCCCAAGCACTGTCTCTCTCACACCCCCAAGCACTGCCTCTCTCACTCCCCCAAGCACTGCCTCTCTCTCTCCCCCAAGCACTGCCTCTCTCACTCCCCCAAGCACTGCCTCTCTCACTCCGCCTGGCACCGCCTCTCTCACTCCCCCTGGCACCGCCTCTCTCACTCCCCCAAGCACTGCCTCTCTCTCTCCCCCAAGCGCTGACTCTCTCACTCCCCAAAGCACTGACTCTCTCACTCCCCCAAGCGCTGCCTCTCTCACTCTCCCTGGCACTGCGTCTCTCACTCCCCCAAGCACTGCCTCTCTCACTCCCCCAAGCACTGCCTCTCTCACTCCCCCAAGCACTGCCTCTCTCACTCCCCCAAGCACTGCCTCTCTCACTCCCCCAAGCACTGCCTCTCTCACTCCCCCTGGCACTGCCTCTCTCACTCCCCCCTAGAGCACTGCCTCTCTCACTCCCCCAAGCGCTGCCTCCCTCTCTATCTCTCTCCGAGCACTGCCTCTCTCTCTCTCCCCGAGCGCTGCCTCTCCCCCTCCCCGAGCGCTGCCTCACCCCTCCCCGAGCGCTGCCTCTCCACCTCCCCGAGCGCTGCCTCTCCCTCTCACCGAGCACTGCCTCTCCCCCTCCCCGAGCACTGCCTCTCCCTCTCACCGAGCACTGCCTGCCCCCTCCCCGAGCACTGCCTCTCCCTCTCACCCCGAGCACTGCCTCTCTCTCTCTCCCCGAGCACTGCCTCTCTCTCTCTCCTCGAACACTGCCTCTCTCTCCTCGAGCACTGCCTCTCCCTCTCACCGAGCACTGCCCCTCCCCCTCCCCGAGCACTGCCTCTCCCTCTCACCGAGCACTGCCTCTCCCCCTGCCCGAGCACTGCCTCTCTCTCTCTCCCCGAGCACTGCCTCTCTCTCTCTCCCCAGGCACTACCTCTCTCTCCTCGAGCACGGCCTCTCTCTCTCTCCCCGAGCACTGCCTCTCTCTCTCCCCCAAGCGCTGCCACTCTCACTCCGCCTGGCACTGCCTCTCTCACTCCCCCAAGCGCTGCCTCTCTCACTCCCCCTGGCACTGCCTCTCTCACTCCCCCCGGGAGCACTGCCGCTCTCACTCCCCCAAGCACTGCCTATCTCACTCCCCCTGGCACTGCCTCTCTCACTCCCCCAAGCACTGCCTCTCTCACTCCCCCAAGCACTGCCTCTCTCACTCCCCCAAGCACTGCCTCTCTCACTCCCCCTGGCACTGCCTCTCTCACTCCCCCTGGCACTGCCTCTCTCACTCCCCCTGGCACTGCCTCTCTCACTCCCCCTGGCACTGCCTCTCTCACTCCCCCAAGCACTGCCTCTCTCACTCCCCCAAGCACTGCCTCTCTCACTCCCCCAAGCACTGCCTCTCTCACTCCCCCTGGCACTGCCTCTCTCACTCCCCCAAGCACTGCCTCTCTCACTCCTCCAAGCACTGCCTCTCTCACTCCCCCTGGCACTGCCTCTCTCAGTCCCCCAAGCACTGCCTCTCTCACTCCCCCAAGCACTGCCTCTCTCACTCCCCCAAGCACTGCCTCTCTCACTCCCCCAAGCACTGCCTCTCTCACTCCCCCAAGCACTGCCTCTCTCACTCCCCCTGGCACTGCCTCTCTCACTCCCCCCTGGCACTGCCTCTCTCACTCCCCCAAGCACTGCCTCTCTCACTCCCCCTGGCACTGCCTCTCTCACTCCCCCCTGGCACTGCCTCTCTCACTCCCCCTGGCACTGCCTCTCTCACTCCCCCTGGCACTGCCTCTCACACTCCCCCAAGCACTGCCTCTCTCACTCCCCCAAGCACTGCCTCTCTCACTCCCCCAAGCACTGCCTCTCTCACTCCCCCAAGCACTGCCTCTCTCTCTCCCCCAAGCAGTGCCTCTCTCACTCCCCCAAGCACTGCCTCTCTCTCACCCCCAAGCACTGCCTCTCTCACTCCCCCAAGCACTGCCTCTCTCACTCCCCCAAGCACTGCCTATCTCACTCCCCCAAGCACTGCCTCTCTCACTCCCCCAAGCACTGCCTCTCACACTCCCCCAAGCACTGCCTCTCTCACTCCCCCTGGCACTGCCTCTCTCACTCCCCCAAGCACTGCCTCTCTCACTCCCCCAAGCACTGCCTCTCTCACTCCCCCCGAGAGCGCTGCCGTTCTCACTCCCCCAAGCACTGCCTCTCTCACTCCCCCAAGCACTGCCTCTCTCTCTCCCCCTGGCACTGCCTCTCTCACTCCCCCTGGCACTGCCTCTCTCACTCCCCCTGGCACTGCCTCTCTCAATCCCCCAAGCACTGCCTCTCTCACTCCCCCTGGCACTGCCTCTCTCAATCCCCCAAGCAGTGCCTCTCTCACTCCCCCAAGCACTGCCTCTCTCACTCCCCCTGGCACTGCCTCTCTCAGTCCCCCAGGCACTGCCTCTCATTCCCCCAAGCACTGCCTCTCACTCCCCCAAGCACTGCCTGTCTCACTCCCCCCTAGAGCACTGCCTCTCTCACTCCCCCAAGCGCTGCCTCTCTCACTCCCCCAAGCGCTGCCTCTCTCACTCCCCCAAGCACTGCCTCTCTCACTCCCCCAAGGACTGCCTCTCTCACTCCCCCTGGCACTGCCTCTCTCACTCCCCCAAGCACTGCCTCTCTCTCTCCCCCAAGCGCTGCCTCTCTCACTCCCCAAAGCACTGCCTCTCTCACTCCCCCAAGCGCTGCCTCTCTCACTCCACCAAGCGCTGCCTCTCTCACTCCCCCAAGCACAGCCTCTCTCACTCCCCCAAGCACTGCCTCTCTCACTCCCCCTGGCACTGCCTCTCTCACTCCCCCTGGCACTGCCTCTCTCACTCCCCCAAGCACTGCCTCTCTCACTCCCCCTGGCACTGCCTCTCTCACTCCCCCAAGCACTGCCTATCTCTCTCCCCCAAGCGCTGCCTCTCTCACTCCCCCTGGAGCACTGCCTCTCTCACTCCCCCCTAGAGCACTGCCTCTCTCACTCACCCAAGCACTGCCTCTCTCTCTCCCCCTGGCACTGCCTCTCTCACTCCCCCTGGCACTGCCTCTCTCACTCCCCCAAGCACTGCCTCTCTCACTCCCCCTGGCACTGCCTCTCTCACTCCCCCAAGCACTGTCTCTCTCACTCCCCCAAGCACTGCCTCTCTCACTCCCCCAAGCACTGCCTCTCTCTCTCCCCCAAGCACTGCCTCTCTCACTCCCCCAAGCACTGCCTCTCTCACTCCGCCTGGCACTGCCTCTCTCACTCCCCCTGGCACTGCCTCTCTCACTCCCCCAAGCACTGCCTCTCTCTCTCCCCCAAGCGCTGACTCTCTCACTCCCCAAAGCACTGACTCTCTCACTCCCCCAAGCGCTGCCTCTCTCACTCCCCCTGGCACTGCGTCTCTCACTCCCCCAAGCACTGCCTCTCTCACTCCCCCAAGCACTGCCTCTCTCACTCCCCCAAGCACTGCCTCTCTCACTCCCCCAAGCACTGCCTCTCTCACTCCCCCAAGCACTGCCTCTCTCACTCCCCCAAGCACTGCCTCTCTCACTCCCCCTGGCACTGCCTCTCTCACTCCCCCCTAGAGCACTGCCTCTCTCACTCCCCCAAGCGCTGCCTCCCTCTCTATCTCTCTCCGAGCACTGCCTCTCTCTCTCTCCCCGAGCGCTGCCTCTCCCCCTCCCCGAGCGCTGCCTCACCCCTCCCCGAGCGCTGCCTCTCCACCTCCCCGAGCGCTGCCTCTCCCTCTCACCGAGCACTGCCTCTCCCCCTCCCCGAGCACTGCCTCTCCCTCTCACCGAGCACTGCCTGCCCCCTCCCCGAGCACTGCCTCTCCCTCTCACCCCGAGAACTGCCTCTCTCTCTCTCCCCGAGCACTGCCTCTCTCTCTCTCCTCGAACACTGCCTCTCTCTCCTCGAGCACTGCCTCTCCCTCTCACCGAGCACTGCCCCTCCCCCTCCCCGAGCACTGCCTCTCCCTCTCACCGAGCACTGCCTCTCCCCCTCCCCGAGCACTGCCTCTCCATCTCTCCCTGAGCACTGCCTCTCTCTCTCTCCCCGAGCACTGCCTCTCTCTCTCTCCCCAGGCACTACCTCTCTCTCCTCGAGCACGGCCTCTCTCTCTCTCCCCGAGCACTGCCTCTCTCTCTCTCCCCGAGCACTGCCTCTCTCTCTCCCCGAGCACTGCCTCTCTCTCTGTCCCCGAGCACTGCCTCTCTCTCCTCGAGCACTGCCTCTCTCTCTCTCCCAGAGCACTGCCTCTATCTCTCTCCCCGAGCACTGCCTCTCTCTCTCTCCCCGAACACTGCCTCTCTCTCTCTCCTCAGGCACTACCTCTCTCTCCTCGAACACTGCCTCTCTCCCTTTCCCCGAGCACTGCCTCTCTCTCTCTCCCCGAGCACTGCCTCTCTCTCTCTCCCCGAGCACTCCCTCTTTCTCTCTCCCCAGGCACTCACTCTCTCTCCTCGAGCACTGCTTCTCTCTCTCTCCCCGAACACTCCCTCTCTCTCCTCAGGCACTACCTCTCTATCCTCGAACACTGCCTCTCTCTCTCTCCCCGAGCACTGCCTCTCTCTCTCTCCCCGAACACTCCCTCTCTCTCCTCAGGCACTACCTCTCTCTCCTCGAACACTGCCTCTCTCTCTCTCCCCGAGCACGGCCTCTCTCTCTCTCCCCGAGTACTGCCTCTCTCTCTCTCCTCAGGCACTACCTCTCTCTCCTCGAACACTGCCTCTCTCTCTCTCCCCGAGCACTGCCCCTCTCTCTCTCCCCGAGCACTGCCTCTCTCTCTCTCCCTGAGCACTGCCTCTCTCTCTCTCCCCAAGCATTGCCTCTCTCTCTCCCTGAGCACTGCCTCTCTCACTCCCCCCGAGCACTGCCGCTCTCTCTCTCCCCGAGCACTGCCTCTCTCTCTCCCCCCGAGCACTGCCCCCTCTCACCCCGAGAACTGGCTCTCTCTCTACCCTGTGCACTGCAACTCCCTCTCACCGAGCACTGCCTCTCCCTCTCACCGAGCACTGCCTCTCTCTCTCTTCTCAAGCAACTGCCTCTCCCTCTCTCCCCGAACACTCCCTCTCTCTCTCTCCTCAGGCACTACCTCTCTCTCCTCGAGCACTGCCTCTCTCTCTCTCCCCAGGCACGACCTCTCTCTCCTCGAGCACTGCCTCTCTCTCTCTCCCCAAGCACTGCCTCTCTCTCTCTCTCCCTGAGCACTGCCTCTCTCTCTCCCCGAACACTCCCTCTCTCTCTCTCCCCAGGCACTACCTCTCTCTCCTCGAGCACTGCCTCTCTCTCTCCCCGAGCACTGCCTCTCTCTCTCCCCTCGAGCACTGCCCCCTCTCCCCCCGAGAACTGGCTCTCTCTCTACTCTGTGCACTGCAACTCCCTATCACCGAGCACTGCCTCTCCCTCTCACCCCGAACACTCCCTCTCTCTCTCTCCCAGAACACTCCCTCTCTCTCTCTCCTCAGGGACTACCTCTCTCTCCTCGAGCACTGCCTCTCTCTCTCTCCCCAGGCACTACCTCTCTCTCCTCGAGCACTGCCTCTCTCTCTCTCCCCAGGCACTACCTCTCTGTCCTCGAGCACTGCTTCTCTCTCTCTCCCCGAGCACTGCCTCTATCTCTCTCCCCGAGCACTGCCTCTCTCTCTCTACCCGAACACTCCCTCTCTCTCTCTCCTCAGGCACTACCTCTCTCTCCTCGAGCACTGCCTCTCTCTCTCTCTCCTCGAGCACTGCCTCTCTCTCTCTCTCCCCGAGCACTGCCTCTCTCTCTCTCTCCCCGAGCACTGCCTCTCTCTCTCTCGCCGAGCACTGCCTCTCTCTCTCTCCCCGAGCACTGCCTCTCTCTCTCGCCCCGAGCACTGCCTCTCTCTCCTCGAGCACTGCCTCTCTCTCTCTCCCCGAGCACTGCCTCTCTCTCTCTCCCCGAGCACTGCCTCTCACTCTCCCCGAGCACTGCCTCTCTCATTCTCCCTGAGCACTGCCTCTCTCTCTCTCCCCGAGCACTGCCTCTCTCTCTCTCCCCGAGCACTGCCTCTGTCTCTCTCCCCGAGCACTGCCTCTCTCTCTCTCCCCAAGCACTGCCTCTCTCTCTCTCCCTGAGCACTGCCTCTCTCTCTCTCCCCGAGCACTCCCTCTCTCTCTCTCCTCGAGCACTGCCTCTCTCTCTCTCCCCGAGCACTGCCTCTCTCTCCCCGAACACTCCCTCTCTCTTCCCAGGCACTACCTCTCTCTCCTCGAGCACTGCCTCTCTCTCTCTCCCCGAGCACTGCCTCTCTCTCCCCGAACACTCCCTCTCTCTTCCCAGGCACTACCTCTCTCTCTCTTCCCAGGCACTACCTCTCTCTCCTCGAGCACTGCCTCTCTCTCTCTCCCCGAGCACTGCCTCTCTCTCTCTCCCCGAGCACTGCCTCTCTCTCTCTCCCCGAGCACTGCCTCTCTCTCTCTCCTCGAACACTGCCTCTCTCTCTCTTCCTGAACACTCCCTCTCTCTCTCTCCCCAGGCACTACCTCTCTCTCCTCGAGCACTGCCTCTCTCTCTCTCCCCGAGCACTGCCTCTCTCTCCCCGAACACTCCCTCTCTCTTCCCAGGCACAACCTCTCTCTCTCTTCCCAGGCACTACCTCTCTCCTCGAGCACTGCCTCTCTCTCTCTCCCCGAGCACTGCCTCTCTCTCTCTCCCCGAGCACTGCCTCTCTCTCTCTCCCCGAGCACTGCCTGTCTCACTCTCCCTGAGCACTGCCTCTCTCTCTCCTAAGCACTGCCCCTCTCTCCCCAATCACTTCCCCTTTCTCTCTACCCCTGCACTGCCTTTCACTCTCCCCTGAGCAAAGCCCCTCTCTCTCTCCCCGAGCACTGCCTCTCTCTCCCCCCGAGCACTGCCTCTCTCTCTCCCCCCGAGAACTGGCTCTCTCTCTCCCCCCGAGCACTGCCTCTCTCTCTCCCCCCGAGAACTGGCTCTCTCTCTACCCTGTGCACTGCAACTCCCTCTCACCGAGCACTGCCTCTCTCTCTCCCCAAGCACTGCCTCTCTCTCTCTCCCCGAACACTCTCTCTCCCCGAACACTCCCTCTCTCTCCTCAGGCACTACCTCTCTCTCCTCGAACACTGCCTCTCTCCCTTTCCCCGAGCACTGCCACTCTCTCTCTCCCCGAGCACTGCCTCTCTCTCTCTCCCCGAGCACTCCCTCTTTCTCTCTCCCCAGGCACTCACACTCTCTCCTCGAGCACTGCTTCTCTCTCTCTCCCCGAACACTCCCTCTCTCTCCTCAGGCACTACCTCTCTCTCCTCGAACACTGCCTCTCTCTCTCTCCCCGAGCACTGCCTCTCTCTCTCTCCCCGAACACTCCCTCTCTCTCCTCAGGCACTACCTCTCTCTCCTCGAACACTACCTCTCTCTCACTCCCCGAGCACTGCCTCTCTCTCTCTCCCCGAGTACTGCCTCTCTCTCTCTCCCCGAACACTCCCTCTCTCTCCTCAGGCACTCACTCTCTCTCCCCGAGCACTGCCTCTCTCTCTCTCCCCGAGCACTGCCTCTCTCCCTCTCCCCGAGCACTGCCTCTCTCTCTCTCCCTGAGCACTGCCTCGCTCACTCCCCCCGAGCACTGCCGCTCTCTCTCTCCCCGAGCACTGCCTCTCTCTCTCCCCCCGAGCACTGCCCCCTCTCACCCCGAGAACTGGCTCTCTCTCTACCCTGTGCACTGCAACTCCCTCTCACCGAGCACTGCAACTCCCTCTCACCGAGCACTGCCTCTCCCTCTCACCGAGCACTGCCTCTCTCTCTCTTCCCAAGCAACTGCCTCTCTCTCTCTCCCCGAACACTCCCTCTCTCTCTCTCCTCAGGCACTACCTCTCTCTCCTCGAGCACTGCCTCTCTCTCTCTCCCCAGGCACGACCTCTCTCTCCTCGATCACTGCCTCTCTCTCTCTCCCCAAGCACTGCCTCTCTCTCTCTCTCCCTGAGCACTGCCTCTCTCTCTCCCCGAACACTCCCTCTCTCTCTCTCCCCAGGCACTACCTCTCTCTCCTCGAGCACTGCCTCTCTCTCTCCCCGAGCACTGCCTCTCTCTATCCCCTCGAGCACTGCCCCCTCTCCCCCCGAGAACTGGCTCTCTCTCTACTCTGTGCACTGCAACTCCCTATCACCGAGCACTGCCTCTCCCTCTCAACCCGAACACTCCCTCTCTCTCTCTCCCCGAACACTACCTCTCTCTCTCTCCTCAGGGACTACCTCTCTCTCCTCGAGCACTGCCTCTCTCTCTCTCCCCAGGCACTACCTCTCTCTCCCCGAGCACTGCCTCTCCCTCTCTCCCCGAGCACTGCCTCTCTCTCTCTCCCCGAGCACTGCCTCTCTCTCTCTCCCCAGGCACTACCTCTCTCTCCTCGAGCACTGCCTCTCTCTCTCTCTCCTCGAGCACTGCCTCTCTCTCTCTCCCCGAGCACTGCCTCTCTCTCTCTCTCCCCGAGCACTGCCTCTCTCTCTCTCGCCGAGCACTGACTCTCTCTCTCTCCCCGAGCACTGCCTCTCTCTCTCTCCCCGAGCACTGCCTCTCTCTCCTCGAGCACTGCCTCTCTCTCTCTCCCCGAGCACTGCCTCTGTCTCTCTCTCCCCGAGCACTGCCTCTCCCTCTCCCCGAGCACTGCCTCTCTCATTCTCCCTGAGCACTGCCTCTCTCTCTCCCCGAGCACTGCCTCTCTCTCTCTCCCCGAGCACTGCCTCTGTCTCTCTCCCCGAGCACTGCCTCTCTCTCTCTCCCCAAGCACTGCCTCTCACTCTCTCCTCGAACACTGCCTCTCTCTCTCTCCCCGAACACTCCCTCTCTCTCTCTCCCCGAACACTGCCTCTCTCTCTCTCCTCAAGCACTGCCTCTCTCTCTCTCCTCGAGCACTGCCTCTCTCTCTCTCCCCGAGCACTGCCTCTCTCTCTCTCCCCGAGCACTGCCTCTCTCTCTCTCCCCGAGCACTGCCTCTCTCTCTCTCCCCGAGCACTGCCTCTCTCTCTCTCCTCGAACACTGCCTCTCTCTCTCTTCCTGAACACTCCTCTCTCTCTCTCTCCCCAGGCACGACCTCTCTCTCCTCGAGCACTGCCTCTCTCTCTTTCCCTGAGCACTGCCTCTCTCTCCCCGAACACTCTCTCTCTCTTCCCAGGCACTACCTCTCTCCTCGAGCACTGCCTCTCTCTCTCTCCCCGAGCACTGCCTCTCTCTCTCTCCCCGAGCACTGCCTCTCTCTCTCTCCTCGAACACTGCCTCTCTCTCCCTTCCTGAACACTCCCTCTCTCTCTCCCCAGGCACGACCTCTCTCTCCCCGAGCACTGCCTCTGTCTCTCTCCCCGAGCACTGCCTCTCTCTCTCTCCCCAAGCACTGCCTCTCTCTCTCTCCCTGAGCACTGCCTCTCTCTCTCTCCCCGAGCACTCCCTCTCTCTCTCTCCTCGAGCACTGCCTCTCTCTCTCTCCTCGAGCACTGCCTCTCTCTCTTTCCCTGAGCACTGCCTCTCTCTCTCTCCCCGAGCACTGCCTCTCTCTCCCCGAACACTCCCTCTCTCTTCCCAGGCACTACCTCTCTCTCTCTTCCCAGGCACTACCTCTCTCTCCTCGAGCACTGCCTCTCTCTCTCTCCCCGAGCACTGCCTCTCTCTCTCTCCCCGAGCACTGCCTCTCTCTCTCTCCCCGAGCACTGCCTCTCTCTCTCTCCTCGAACACTGCCTCTCTCTCTCTTCCTGAACACTCCCTCTCTCTCTCTCCCCAGGCACTACCTCTCTCTCCTCGAGCACTGCCTCTCTCTCTCTCCCCGAGCACTGCCTCTCTCTCCCCGAACACTCCCTCTCTCTTCCCAGGCACTACCTCTCTCTCTCTTCCCAGGCACTACCTCTCTCCTCGAGCACTGCCTCTCTCTCTCTCCCCGAGCACTGCCTCTCTCTCTCTCCCCGAGCACTGCCTCTCTCTCTCTCCCCGAGCACTGCCTGTCTCACTCTCCCTGAGCACTGCCTCTCTCTCTCCCCCCGAGCACTACCTCTCTCTCCTCGAGCACTGCCTGTCTCACTCTCCCTGAGCACTGCCTCTCTCTCTCCCCCCGAGCACTTCCCCCTCTCCCCCCGAGAACTGGCTTTCTCTACACTGTGCACTGCAACTCTCCCCCCAGCACTGCCTCTTTCCCCCGGAGCACCTCCTCTCTCACCGCCGAGCACTGCCTCTCTCTCTCTCTCTCCCCCAAACACTGCCCTTCGCTCTCTCCCCCTGCACTGCCTCTCTCTCTCCTAAGCACTGCCCCTCTCTCCCCAATCACTTCCCCTTTCTCTCTACCCCTGCACTGCCTTTCACTCTCCCCTGAGCAAAGCCCCTCTCTCTCTCCCCGAGCACTGCCTCTCTCTCCCCCCGAGCACTGCCTCTCTCTCTCCCCCCGAGAACTGGCTCTCTCTCTCCCCCCGAGCACTGCCTCTCTCTCTCCCCCCGAGAACTGGCTCTCTCTCTACCCTGTGCACTGCAACTCCCTCTCACCGAGCACTGCCTCTCTCTCTCCCCAAGCACTGCCTCTCTCTCTCTCCCCGAACACTCTCTCTCCCCGAACACTCCCTCTCTCTCCTCAGGCACTACCTCTCTCTCCTCGAACACTGCCTCTCTCCCTTTCCCCGAGCACTGCCACTCTCTCTCTCCCCGAGCACTGCCTCTCTCTCTCTCCCCGAGCACTCCCTCTTTCTCTCTCCCCAGGCACTCACACTCTCTCCTCGAGCACTGCTTCTCTCTCTCTCCCCGAACACTCCCTCTCTCTCCTCAGGCACTACCTCTCTCTCCTCGAACACTGCCTCTCTCTCTCTCCCCGAGCACTGCCTCTCTCTCTCTCCCCGAACACTCACTCTCTCTCCTCAGGCACTACCTCTCTCTCCTCGAACACTACCTCTCTCTCTCTCCCCGAGCACTGCCTCTCTCTCTCTCCCCGAGTACTGCCTCTCTCTCTCTCCCCGAACACTCCCTCTCTCTCCTCAGGCACTCACTCTCTCTCCCCGAGCACTGCCTCTCTCTCTCTCCCCGAGCACTGCCTCTCTCCCTCTCCCCGAGCACTGCCTCTCTCTCTCTCCCTGAGCACTGCCTCGCTCACTCCCCCCGAGCACTGCCGCTCTCTCTCTCCCCGAGCACTGCCTCTCTCTCTCCCCCCGAGCACTGCCCCCTCTCACCCCGAGAACTGGCTCTCTCTCTACCCTGTGCACTGCAACTCCCTCTCACCGAGCACTGCAACTCCCTCTCACCGAGCACTGCCTCTCCCTCTCACCGAGCACTGCCTCTCTCTCTCTTCCCAAGCAACTGCCTCTCTCTCTCTCCCTGAACACTCCCACTCTCTCTCTCCTCAGGCACTACCTCTCTCTCCTCAAGCACTGCCTCTCTCTCTCTCCCCAGGCACGACCTCTCTCTCCTCGATCACTGCCTCTCTCTCTCTCCCCAAGCACTGCCTCTCTCTCTCTCTCCCTGAGCACTGCCTCTCTCTCTCCCCGAACACTCCCTCTCTCTCTCTCCCCAGGCACTACCTCTCCCTCCTCGAGCACTGCCTCTCTCTCTCCCCGAGCACTGCCTCTCTCTATCCCCTCGAGCACTGCCCCCTCTCCCCCCGAGAACTGGCTCTCTCTCTACTCTGTGCACTGCAACTCCCTATCACCGAGCACTGCCTCTCCCTCTCAACCCGAACACTCCCTCTCTCTCTCTCCCCGAACACTACCTCTCTCTCTCTCCTCAGGGACTACCTCTCTCTCCTCGAGCACTGCCTCTCTCTCTCTCCCCAGGCACTACCTCTCTCTCCCCGAGCACTGCCTCTCCCTCTCTCCCCGAGCACTGCCTCTCTCTCTCTCCCCGAGCACTGCCTCTCTCTCTCTCCCCAGGCACTACCTCTCTCTCCTCGAGCACTGCCTCTCTCTCTCTCTCCTCGAGCACTGCCTCTCTCTCTCTCTCCCCGAGCACTGCCTCTCTCTCTCTCGCCGAGCACTGACTCTCCCTCTCTCCCCGAGCACTGCCTCTCTCTCTCTCCCCGAGCACTGCCTCTCTCTCCTCGAGCACTGCCTCTCTCTCTCTCCCCGAGCACTGCCTCTGTCTCTCTCTCCCCGAGCACTGCCTCTCCCTCTCCCCGAGCACTGCCTCTCTCATTCTCCCTGAGCACTGCCTCTCTCTCTCCCCGAGCACTGCCTCTCTCTCTCTCCCCGAGCACTGCCTCTGTCTCTCTCCCCGAGCACTGCCTCTCTCTCTCTCCCCAAGCACTGCCTCTCACTCTCTCCTCGAACACTGCCTCTCTCTCTCTCCCCGAACACTCCCTCTCTCTCTCTCCCCGAACACTGCCTCTCTCTCTCTCCTCGAGCACTGCCTCTCTCTCTCTCCTCGAGCACTGCCTCTCTCTCTCTCCCCGAGCACTGCCTCTCTCTCTCTCCCCGAGCACTGCCTCTCTCTCTCTCCCCGAGCACTGCCTCTCTCTCTCTCCCCGAGCACTGCCTCTCTCTCTCTCCTCGAACACTGCCTCTCTCTCTCTTCCTGAACACTCCCTCTCTCTCTCTCTCCCCAGGCACGACCTCTCTCTCCTCGAGCACTGCCTCTCTCTCTTTCCCTGAGCACTGCCTCTCTCTCCCCGAACACTCTCTCTCTCTTCCCAGGCACTACCGCTCTCCTCGAGCACTGCCTCTCTCTCTCTCCCCGAGCACTGCCTCTCTCTCTCTCCCCGAGCACTGCCTCTCTCTCTCTCCTCGAACACTGCCTCTCTCTCCCTTCCTGAACACTCCCTCTCTCTCTCCCCAGGCACGACCTCTCTCTCCTCGAGCAAACCTCTCTCTCTTTCCCTGAGCACTGCCTCTCTCTCTCTCCCCGAGCACTGCCTCTCTCTCTCTCCCCGAGCACTGCCTCTCTCTCCCCGAACACTCCCTCTCTCTTCCCAGGCACTACCTGCCTCTCTCTTCCCAGGCACTACCTCTCTCCTCGAGCACTGCCTCTCTCACTCTCCCCGAGCACTGCCTCTCTCACTCTCCCCGAGCACTGCCTCTCTCACTCTCCTCGAGCACTGCCTCTCTCACTCTCCCCGAGCACTGCCTCTCTCACTCTCCCCGAGCACTGCCTCTCTCACTCTCCCCGAGCACTGCCTCTCTCACTCTCCCTGAGCACTGCCTCTCTCTCTCCCCCCGAGCACTTCCCCCTCTCCCCCCGAGAACTGGCTCTCTCTACCCTGTGCACTGCAACTCTCCCCCCAGCACTGCCTCTTTCCCCCGGAGCACCTCCTCTCTCACCGCCGAGCACTGCCTCTCTCTCTCTCTCTCCCCCAAACACTGCCCTTCGCTCTCTCCCCCTGCACTGCCTCTCTCTCTCCTAAGCACTGCCCCTCTCTCCCCAATCACTTCCCCTTTCTCTCTACCCCTGCACTGCCTTTCACTCTCCCCTGAGCAAAGCCCCTCTCTCTCTCCCCGAGCACTGCCTCTCTCTCCCCCCGAGCACTGCCTCTCTCTCTCCCCCCGAGAACTGGCTCTCTCTCTACCCTGTGCACGGCAACTCCCTCTCACCGAGCACTGCCTCTCTCTCTCCCAAAGCACTGCCTCTCTCTCTCTCCCCGAACACTCTCTCTCCCCGAACACTCCCTCTCTCTCCTCAGGCACTACCTCTCTCTCCTCGAACACTGCCTCTCTCTCTCCCCCCGAGCACTGCCTCTCTCTCTACCCTGTGCACTGCAACTCCCTCTCACCGAACACTGCCTCTCTCTCTCCCCAAGCACTGCCTCTCTCTCTCTCCCCGAACACTCTCTCTCCCCGAACACTCCCTCTCTCTCCTCAGGCACTACCTCTCTCTCCTTGAACACCGCCTCTCTCTCTCTCCCCGAGCACTGCCTCTCCCTCTCTCCCCGAGCACTGCCTCTCTCTCTCTCCCTGAGCACTGCCTCTCTCTCTCTCCCCGAGCACTGCCTCTCCCTCTCACCGAGCACTGCCTCTCCCCCTCCCCGAGCACTGCCTCTCCCTCTCTCCCCGAGCACTGCCTCTCTCTCTCTCCCCGAGCACTGCCTCTCTCTCTCTCCCCGAGCACTGCCTCTCTCTCTCTCTCCCCGAGCACTGCCTCTCTCTCTCTCCCCGAGCACTGCCTCTCTCTCTCTCCCCGAGCACTGCCTCTCTCTCTCTCCCCGAGCACTGCCTCTCTCTCTCTCCTCGAACACTGCCTCTCTCTCTCCCCCCGAGCACTGCCTCTCTCTCTCCCCCCGAGAACTGACTCTCTCTCTACCCTGTGCACTGCAACTCCCTCTCACCGAGCACTGCCTCTCTCTCTCCCCAAGCACTGCCTCTCTCTCTCTCCCCGAACACTCTCTCTCCCCGAACACTCCCTCTCTCTCCTCAGGCACTACCTCTCTCTCCTCGAACACTGCCTCTCTCCCTTTCCCCGAGCACTGCCACTCTCTCTCTCCCCGAGCACTGCCTCTCTCTCTCTCCCCGAGCACTCCCTCTTTCTCTCTCCCCAGGCACTCACACTCTCTCCTCGAGCACTGCTTCTCTCTCTCTCCCCGAACACTCCCTCTCTCTCCTCAGGCACTACCTCTCTCTCCTCGAACACTGCCTCTCTCTCTCTCCCCGAGCACTGCCTCTCTCTCTCTCCCCGAACACTCACTCTCTCTCCTCAGGCACTACCTCTCTCTCCTCGAACACTACCTCTCTCTCTCTCCCCGAGCACTGCCTCTCTCTCTCTCCCCGAGTACTGCCTCTCTCTCTCTCCCCGAACACTCCCTCTCTCTCCTCAGGCACTCACTCTCTCTCCCCGAGCACTGCCTCTCTCTCTCTCCCCGAGCACTGCCTCTCTCCCTCTCCCCGAGCACTGCCTCTCTCTCTCTCCCTGAGCACTGCCTCGCTCACTACCCCCGAGCACTGCCGCTCTCTCTCTCCCCGAGCACTGCCTCTCTCTCTCCCCCCGAGCACTGCCCCCTCTCACCCCGAGAACTGGCTCTCTCTCTACCCTGTGCACTGCAACTCCCTCTCACCGAGCACTGCAACTCCCTCTCACCGAGCACTGCCTCTCCCTCTCACCGAGCACTGCCTCTCTCTCTCTTCCCAAGCAACTGCCTCTCTCTCTCTCCCCGAACACTCCCTCTCTCTCTCTCCTCAGGCACTACCTCTCTCTCCTCGAGCACTGCCTCTCTCTCTCTCCCCAGGCACGACCTCTCTCTCCTCGATCACTGCCTCTCTCTCTCTCCCCAAGCACTGCCTCTCTCTCTCTCTCCCTGAGCACTGCCTCTCTCTCTCCCCGAACACTCCCTCTCTCTCTCTCCCCAGGCACTACCTCTCTCTCCTCGAGCACTGCCTCTCTCTCTCCCCGAGCACTGCCTCTCTCTCTCCCCTCGAGCACTGCCCCCTCTCCCCCCGAGAACTGGCTCTCTCTCTACTCTGTGCACTGCAACTCCCTATCACCGAGCACTGCCTCTCCCTCTCAACCCGAACACTCCCTCTCTCTCTCTCCCCGAACACTACCTCTCTCTCTCTCCTCAGGGACTACCTCTCTCTCCTCGAGCACTGCCTCTCTCTCTCTCCCCAGGCACTACCTCTCTCTCCCCGAGCACTGCCTCTCCCTCTCTCCCCGAGCACTGCCTCTCTCTCTCTCCCCGAGCACTGCCTCTCTCTCTCTCCCCAGGCACTACCTCTCTCTCCTCGAGCACTGCCTCTCTCTCTCTCTCCTCGAGCACTGCCTCTCTCTCTCTCCCCGAGCACTGCCTCTCTCTCTCTCTCCCCGAGCACTGCCTCTCTCTCTCTCGCCGAGCACTGACTCTCTCTCTCTCCCCGAGCACTGCCTCTCTCTCTCTCCCCGAGCACTGCCTCTCTCTCCTCGAGCACTGCCTCTCTCTCTCTCCCCGAGCACTGCCTCTGTCTCTCTCTCCCCGAGCACTGCCTCTCCCTCTCCCCGAGCACTGCCTCTCTCATTCTCCCTGAGCACTGCCTCTCTCTCTCCCCGAGCACTGCCTCTCTCTCTCTCCCCGAGCACTGCCTCTGTCTCTCTCCCCGAGCACTGCCTCTCTCTCTCTCCCCAAGCACTGCCTCTCACTCTCTCCTCGAACACTGCCTCTCTCTCTCTCCCCGAACACTCCCTCTCTCTCTCTCCCCGAACACTGCCTCTCTCTCTCTCCTCGAGCACTGCCTCTCTCTCTCTCCTCGAGCACTGCCTCTCTCTCTCTCCCCGAGCACTGCCTCTCTCTCTCTCCCCGAGCACTGCCTCTCTCTCTCTCCCCGAGCACTGCCTCTCTCTCTCTCCCCGAGCACTGCCTCTCTCTCTCTCCTCGAACACTGCCTCTCTCTCTCTTCCTGAACACTCCCTCTCTCTCTCTCTCCCCAGGCACGACCTCTCTCTCCTCGAGCACTGCCTCTCTCTCTTTCCCTGAGCACTGCCTCTCTCTCCCCGAACACTCCCTCTCTCTTCCCAGGCACTACCTCTCTCCTCGAGCACTGCCTCTCTCTCTCTGCCCGAGCACTGCCTCTCTCTCTCTCCCCGAGCACTGCCTCTCTCTCTCTCCTCGAACACTGCCTCTCTCTCCCTTCCTGAACACTCCCTCTCTCTCTCCCCAGGCACGACCTCTCTCTCCTCGAGCACTGCCTCTCTCTCTTTCCCTGAGCACTGCCTCTCTCTCTCTCCCCGAGCACTGCCTCTCTCTCTCTCCCCGAGCACTGCCTCTCTCTCCCCGAACACTCCCTCTCTCTTCCCAGGCACTACCTGCCTCTCTCTTCCCAGGCACTACCTCTCTCCTCGAGCACTGCCTCTCTCACTCTCCCCGAGCACTGCCTCTCTCACTCTCCCCGAGCACTGCCTCTCTCACTCTCCTCGAGCACTGCCTCTCTCACTCTCCCCGAGCACTGCCTCTCTCACTCTCCCCGAGCACTGCCTCTCTCACTCTCCCCGAGCACTGCCTCTCTCACTCTCCCTGAGCACTGCCTCTCTCTCTCCCCCCGAGCACTTCCCCCTCTCCCCCCGAGAACTGGCTCTCTCTACCCTGTGCACTGCAACTCTCCCCCCAGCACTGCCTCTTTCCCCCGGAGCACCTCCTCTCTCACCGCCGAGCACTGCCTCTCTCTCTCTCTCTCCCCCAAACACTGCCCTTCGCTCTCTCCCCCTGCACTGCCTCTCTCTCTCCTAAGCACTGCCCCTCTCTCCCCAATCACTTCCCCTTTCTCTCTACCCCTGCACTGCCTTTCACTCTCCCCTGAGCAAAGCCCCTCTCTCTCTCCCCGAGCACTGCCTCTCTCTCCCCCCGAGCACTGCCTCTCTCTCTCCCCCCGAGAACTGGCTCTCTCTCTACCCTGTGCACGGCAACTCCCTCTCACCGAGCACTGCCTCTCTCTCTCCCAAAGCACTGCCTCTCTCTCTCTCCCCGAACACTCTCTCTCCCCGAACACTCCCTCTCTCTCCTCAGGCACTACCTCTCTCTCCTCGAACACTGCCTCTCTCTCTCCCCCCGAGCACTGCCTCTCTCTCTACCCTGTGCACTGCAACTCCCTCTCACCGAGCACTGCCTCTCTCTCTCTCCCCAAGCACTGCCTCTCTCTCTCTCCCCGAACACTCTCTCTCCCCGAACACTCCCTCTCTCTCCTCAGGCACTACCTCTCTCTCCTTGAACACCGCCTCTCTCTCTCTCCCCGAGCACTGCCTCTCCCTCTCTCCCCGAGCACTGCCTCTCTCTCTCTCCCTGAGCACTGCCTCTCTCTCTCTCCCCGAGCACTGCCTCTCCCTCTCACCGAGCACTGCCTCTCCCCCTCCCCGAGCACTGCCTCTCCCTCTCTCCCCGAGCACTGCCTCTCTCTCTCTCCCCGAGCACTGCCTCTCTCTCTCTCCCCGAGCACTGCCTCTCTCTCTCTCTCCCCGAGCACTGCCTCTCTCTCTCTCCCCGAGCACTGCCTCTCTCTCTCTCCCCGAGCACTGCCTCTCTCTCTCTCCCCGAGCACTGCCTCTCTCTCTCTCCTCGAACACTGCCTCTCTCTCTCCCCCCGAGCACTGCCTCTCTCTCTCCCCCCGAGAACTGGCTCTCTCTCTACCCTGTGCACTGCAACTCCCTCTCACCGAGCACTGCATCTCTCTCTCTCCCCAAGCACTGCCTCTCTCTCTCTCCCCGAACACTGCCTCTCCCCGAACACTCCCTCTCTCTCCTCAGGCACTACCTCTCTCTCCTCGAACACTGCCTCTCTCTCTCTCCCCGAGCACTGCCTCTCTGTCTCTCCCCGAACACTCCCTCTCTCTCCTCAGGCACTACCTCTCTCTCCTCGAACACTGCCTCTCTCTCTCTCCCCGAGCACTGCCTCTCTCTCTCTCCCCGAGCACTGCCTCTCTCTCTCTCCCTGAGCACTGCCTCTCTCTCTCTCCCCGAGCACTGCCTCTCCCTCTCACCGAGCACTGCCTCTCCCCCTCCCCGAGCACTGCCTCTCCCTCTCTCCCCGAGCACTGCCTCTCTCTCTCTCCCCGAGCACTGCCTCTCTCTCTCTCCCCGAACACTCCCTCTCTCTCCTCAGGCACTACCTCTCTCTCCTCGAACACTGCCTCTCTCTCTCTCCCCGAGCACTGCCTCTCTCTCTCTCCCCGAGCACTGCCTCTCTCTCTCTCCCTGAGCACTGCCTCTCTCTCTCTCCCCAAGCATCGCCTCTCTCTCTCCCTGAGCACTGCCTCTCTCACTCCCCCCGAGCACTGCCGCTCTCTCTCTCCCCGAGCACTGCCTCTCTCTCTCCCCCCGAGCACTGCCCCCTCTCACCCCGAGAACTGGCTCTCTCTCTACCCTGTGCACTGCAACTCCCTCTCACCGAGCACTGCAACTCCCTCTCACCGAGCACTGCCTCTCCCTCTCACCGAGCACTGCCTCTCTCTCTCTTCCCAAGCAACTGCCTCTCTCTCTCTCCCCGAAAACTCCCTCTCTCTCTCTCCTCAGGCACTACCTCTCTCTCCTCGAGCACTGCCTCTCTCTCTCTCCCCAGGCACGACCTCTCTCTCCTCGAGCACTGCCTCTCTCTCTCTCCCCAAGCACTGCCTATCTCTCTCTCTCCCTGAGCACTGCCTCTCTCTCTCCCCGAACACTCCCTCTCTCTCTCTCCCCAGGCACTACCTCTCTCTCCTCGAGCACTGCCTCTCTCTCTCCCCGAGCACTGCCTCTCTCTCTCCCCTCGAGCACTGCCCCCTCTCCCCCCGAGAACTGGCTCTCTCTCTACTCTGTGCACTGCAACTCCCTATCACCGAGCACTGCCTCTCCCTCTCAACCCGAACACTCCCTCTCTCTCTCTCCTTGAACACTCCCTCTCTCTCTATCCTCAGGGACTACCTCTCTCTCCTCGAGCACTGCCTCTCTCTCTCTCCCCGAACACTCCCTCTCTCTCTCTCCTCAGGGACTACCTCTCTCTCCTCGAGCACTGCCTCTCTCTCTCTCCCCAGGCACTACCTCTCTGTCCTCGAGCACTGCCTCTCTCTCTCTCCCCGAGCACTGCCTCTCTCTCTCTCCCCGAACACTCCCTCTCTCTCTCTCCTCAGGCACTACCTCTCTCTCCTCGAGCACTGCCTCTCTCTCTCTCTCCTCGAGCACTGCCTCTCTCTCTCTCTCCCCGAGCACTGCCTCTCTCTCTCTCTCCCCGAGCACTGCCTCTCTCTCTCTCGCCGAGCACTGCCTCTCTCTCTCTCCCCGAGCACTGCCTCTCTCTCCTCGAGCACTGCCTCTCTCTCTCTCCACGAGCACTGCCTCTCTCTCTCTCCCCGAGCACTGCCTCTCACTCTCCCCGAGCACTGCCTCTCTCATTCTCCCTGAGCACTGCCTCTCTCACTCTCCCCGAGCACTGCCTCTCTCTCTCTCCCCAAGCACTGCCTCTGTCTCTCTCCCCGAGCACTGCCTCTCTCTCTCTCCCCAAGCACTGCCTCTCTCTCTCTCCTCGAACACTGCCTCTCTCTCTCTCCCCGAACACTCCCTCTCTCTCTCTCCCCGAACACTGCCTCTCTCTCTCTCCTCGAGCACTGCCTCTCTCTCTCTCCTCGAGCACTGCCTCTCTCTCTTTCCCTGAGCACTGCCTCTCTCTCTCTCGCCGAGCACTGCCTCTCTCTCCCCGAACACTCCCTCTCTCTTCCCAGGCACTACCTCTCTCTCTCTTCCCAGGCACTACCTCTCTCTCCTCGAGCACTGCCTCTCTCTCTTTCCCTGAGCACTGCCTCTCTCTCCCCGAACACTCCCTCTCTCTTCCCAGGCACTACCTCGCTCCTCGAGCACTGCCTCTCTCTCTCTCCCCGAGCACTGCCTCTCTCTCTCTCCCCGAGCACTGCCTCTCTCGCTCTCCTCGAACACTGCCTCTCTCTCTCTTCCTGAACACTCCCTCTCTCTCTCTCCCCAGGCACGACCTCTCTCTCCTCGAGCACTGCCTCTCTCTCTTTCCCTGAGCACTGCCTCTCTCTCCCCGAACACTCCCTCTCTCTTCCCAGGCACTACCTCTCTCCTCGAGCACTGCCTCTCTCACTCTCCCCGAGCACTGCCTCTCTCACTCTCCCCGAGCACTGCCTCTCTCACTCTCCCCGAGCACTGCCTCTCTCACTCTCCCCGAGCACTGCCTGTCTCACTCTCCCTGAGCACTGCCTCTCTCTCTCCCCCCGAGCACTTCCCCCTCTCCCCCCGAGAACTGGCTCTCTCTACCCTGTGCACTGCAACTCTCCCCCCAGCACTGCCTCTTTCCCCCGGAGCACCTCCTCTCTCACCGCCGAGCACTGCCTCTCTCTCTCTCTCTCCCCCAAACACTGCCCTTCGCTCTCTCCCCCTGCACTGCCTCTCTCTCTCCTAAGCACTGCCCCTCTCTCCCCAATCACTTCCCCTTTCTCTCTACCCCTGCACTGCCTTTCACTCTCCCCTGAGCAAAGCCCCTCTCTCTCTCCCCGAGCACTGCCTCTCTCTCCCCCCGAGCACTGCCTCTCTCTCTCCCCCCGAGAACTGGCTCTCTCTCTACCCTGTGCACGGCAACTCCCTCTCACCGAGCACTGCCTCTCTCTCTCCCAAAGCACTGCCTCTCTCTCTCTCCCCGAACACTCTCTCTCCCCGAACACTCCCTCTCTCTCCTCAGGCACTACCTCTCTCTCCTCGAACACTGCCTCTCTCTCTCCCCCCGAGCACTGCCTCTCTCTCTACCCTGTGCACTGCAACTCCCTCTCACCGAGCACTGCCTCTCTCTCTCTCCCCAAGCACTGCCTCTCTCTCTCTCCCCGAACACTCTCTCTCCCCGAACACTCCCTCTCTCTCCTCAGGCATTACCTCTCTCTCCTCGAACACCGCCTCTCTCTCTCTCCCCGAGCACTGCCTCTCCCTCTCTCCCCGAGCACTGCCTCTCTCTCTCTCCCTGAGCACTGCCTCTCTCTCTCTCCCCGAGCACTGCCTCTCCCTCTCACCGAGCACTGCCTCTCCCCCTCCCCGAGCACTGCCTCTCCCTCTCTCCCCGAGCACTGCCTCTCTCTCTCTCCCCGAGCACTGCCTCTCTCTCTCTCCCCGAGCACTGCCTCTCTCTCTCTCTCCCCGAGCACTGCCTCTCTCTCTCTCCCCGAGCACTGCCTCTCTCTCTCTCCCCGAGCACTGCCTCTCTCTCTCTCCCCGAGCACTGCCTCTCTCTCTCTCCTCGAACACTGCCTCTCTCTCTCCCCCTGAGCACTGCCTCTCTCTCTCCCCCCGAGAACTGGCTCTCTCTCTACCCTGTGCACTGCAACTCCCTCTCACCGAGCACTGCATCTCTCTCTCTCCCCAAGCACTGCCTCTCTCTCTCTCCCCGAACACTCTCTCTCCCCGAACACTCCCTCTCTCTCCTCAGGCACTACCTCTCTCTCCTCGAACACTGCCTCTCTCTCTCTCCCCGAGCACTGCCTCTCTGTCTCTCCCCGAACACTCCCTCTCTCTCCTCAGGCACTACCTCTCTCTCCTCGAACACTGCCTCTCTCTCTCTCCCCGAGCACTGCCTCTCTCTCTCTCCCCGAGCACTGCCTCTCTCTCTCTCCCTGAGCACTGCCTCTCTCTCTCTCCCCGAGCACTGCCTCTCCCTCTCACCGAGCACTGCCTCTCCCCCTCCCCGAGCACTGCCTCTCCCTCTCTCCCCGAGCACTGCCTCTCTCTCTCTCCCCGAGCACTGCCTCTCTCTCTCTCCCCGAACACTCCCTCTCTCTCCTCAGGCAACACCTCTCTCTCCTAGAACACTGCCTCTCTCTCTCTCCCCGAGCACTGCCTCTCTCTCTCTCCACGAGCACTGCCTCTCTCTCTCTCCCTGAGCACTGCCTCTCTCTCTCTCCCCAAGCATCGCCTCTCTCTCTCCCTGAGCACTGACTCTCTCACTCCCCCCGAGCACTGCCGCTCTCTCTCTCCCCGAGCACTGCCTCTCTCTCTCCCCCCGAGCACTGCCCCCTCTCACCCCGAGAACTGGCTCTCTCTCTACCCTGTGCACTGCAACTCCCTCTCACCGAGCACTGCAACTCCCTCTCACCGAGCACTGCCTCTCCCTCTCACCGAGCACTGCCTCTCTCTCTCTTCCCAAGCAACTGCCTCTCTCTCTCTCCCCGAAAACTCCCTCTCTCTCTCTCCTCAGGCACTACCTCTCTCTCCTCGAGCACTGCCTCTCTCTCTCTCCCCAGGCACGACCTCACTCTCCTCGAGCACTGCCTCTCTCTCTCTCCCCAAGCACTGCCTCTCTCTCTCTCTCCCTGAGCACTGCCTCTCTCTCTCCCCGAACACTCCCTCTCTCTCTCTCCCCAGGCACTACCTCTCTCTCCTCGAGCACTGCCTCTCTCTCTCCCCGAGCACTGCCTCTCTCTCTCCCCTCGAGCACTGCCCCCTCTCCCCCCGAGAACTGGCTCTCTCTCTACTCTGTGCACTGCAACTCCCTATCACCGAGCACTGCCTCTCCCTCTCAACCCGAACACTCCCTCTCTCTCTCTCCTTGAACACTCCCTCTCTCTCTATCCTCAGGGACTACCTCTCTCTCCTCGAGCACTGCCTCTCTCTCTCTCCCCGAACACTCCCTCTCTCTCTCTCCTCAGGGACTACCTCTCTCTCCTCGAGCACTGCCTCTCTCTCTCTCCCCAGGCACTACCTCTCTGTCCTCGAGCACTGCCTCTCTCTCTCTCCCCGAGCACTGCCTCTCTCTCTCTCCCCGAGCACTGCCTCTCTCTCTCTCCCCGAACACTCCCTCTCTCTCTCTCCTCTGGCACTACCTCTCTCTCCTCGAGCACTGCCTCTCTCTCTCTCTCCTCGAGCACTGCCTCTCTCTCTCTCTCCCCGAGCACTGCCTCTCTCTCTCTCTCCCCGAGCACTGCCTCTCTCTCTCTCGCCGAGCACTGCCTCTCTCTCTCTCCCCGAGCACTGCCTCTCTCTCTCTCCCCGAACACTCCCTCTCTCTCCTCAGGCACTACCTCTCTCTCCTCGAACACGGCCTCTCTCTCTCCCCCCGAGCACTGCCTCTCTCTCTCCCCCCGAGAACTGGCTCTCTCTCTACCCTGTGCACTGCAACTCCCTCTCACCGAGCACTGCCTCTCTCTCTCTCCCCAAGCACTGCCTCTCTCTCTCTCCCCGAACACTCTCTCTCCCCGAACACTCCCTCTCTCTCCTCAGGCACTACCTCTCTCTCCTCGAACACTGCCTCTCTCTCTCTCCCCGAGTACTGCCTCTCTCTCTCTCCCCAAACACTCCCTCTCCCTCCTCGAACACTGCCTCTCTCTCTCTCCCCGAGCACTGCCTCTCTCTCTCTCCCCCAAACACTGCTCTTCGCTCTCTCCCCCTGCACTGCCTCTCTCTCTCCTAAGCACTGCCCCTCTCTCCCCAATCACTTCCCCTTTCTCTCTACCCCTGCACTGCCTTTCACTCTCCCCTGAGCAAAGCCCCTCTCTCTCTCCCCGAGCACTGCCTCTCTCTCCCCCCGAGCACTGCCTCTCTCTCTCCCCCCGCGAACTGGCTCTCTCTCTACCCTGTGCACGGCAACTCCCTCTCACCGAGCACTGCCTCTCTCTCTCCCAAAGCACTGCCTCTCTCTCTCTCCCCGAACACTCTCTCTCCCCGAACACTCCCTCTCTCTCCTCAGGCACTACCTCTCTCTCCTCGAACACTGCCTCTCTCTCTCCCCCCGAGCACTGCCTCTCTCTCTACCCTGTGCACTGCAACTCCCTCTCACCGAGCACTGCCTCTCTCTCTCTCCCCAAGCACTGCCTCTCTCTCTCTCCCCGAACACTCTCTCTCCCCGAACACTCCCTCTCTCTCCTCAGGCATTACCTCTCTCTCCTCGAACACCGCCTCTCTCTCTCTCCCCGAGCACTGCCTCTCCCTCTCTCCCCGAGCACTGCCTCTCTCTCTCTCCCTGAGCACTGCCTCTCTCTCTCTCCCCGAGCACTGCCTCTCCCTCTCACCGAGCACTGCCTCTCCCCCTCCCCGAGCACTGCCTCTCCCTCTCTCCCCGAGCACTGCCTCTCTCTCTCTCCCCGAGCACTGCCTCTCTCTCTCTCCCCGAGCACTGCCTCTCTCTCTCTCTCCCCGAGCACTGCCTCTCTCTCTCTCCCCGAGCACTGCCTCTCTCTCTCTCCCCGAGCACTGCCTCTCTCTCTCTCCCCGAGCACTGCCTCTCTCTCTCTCCTCGAACACTGCCTCTCTCTCTCCCCCTGAGCACTGCCTCTCTCTCTCCCCCCGAGAACTGGCTCTCTCTCTACCCTGTGCACTGCAACTCCCTCTCACCGAGCACTGCATCTCTCTCTCTCCCCAAGCACTGCCTCTCTCTCTCTCCCCGAACACTCTCTCTCCCCGAACACTCCCTCTCTCTCCTCAGGCACTACCTCTCTCACCTCGAACACTGCCTCTCTCTCTCTCCCCGAGCACTGCCTCTCTGTCTCTCCCCGAACACTCCCTCTCTCTCCTCAGGCACTACCTCTCTCTCCTCGAACACTGCCTCTCTCTCTCTCCCCGAGCACTGCCTCTCTCTCTCTCCCCGAGCACTGCCTCTCTCTCTCTCCCTGAGCACTGCCTCTCTCTCTCTCCCCGAGCACTGCCTCTCCCTCTCACCGAGCACTGCCTCTCCCCCTCCCCGAGCACTGCCTCTCCCTCTCTCCCCGAGCACTGCCTCTCTCTCTCTCCCCGAGCACTGCCTCTCTCTCTCTCCCCGAACACTCCCTCTCTCTCCTCAGGCAACACCTCTCTCTCCTAGAACACTGCCTCTCTCTCTCTCCCCGAGCACTGCCTCTCTCTCTCTCCCCGAGCACTGCCTCTCTCTCTCTCCCTGAGCACTGCCTCTCTCTCTCTCCCCAAGCATCGCCTCTCTCTCTCCCTGAGCACTGCCTCTCTCACTCCCCCCGAGCACTGCCGCTCTCTCTCTCCCCGAGCACTGCCTCTCTCTCTCCCCCCGAGCACTGCCCCCTCTCACCCCGAGAACTGGCTCTCTCTCTACCCTGTGCACTGCAACTCCCTCTCACCGAGCACTGCAACTCCCTCTCACCGAGCACTGCCTCTCCCTCTCACCGAGCACTGCCTCTCTCTCTCTTCCCAAGCAACTGCCTCTCTCTCTCTCCCCGAAAACTCCCTCTCTCTCTCTCCTCAGGCACTACCTCTCTCTCCTCGAGCACTGCCTCTCTCTCTCTCCCCAGGCACGACCTCACTCTCCTCGAGCACTGCCTCTCTCTCTCTCCCCAAGCACTGCCTCTCTCTCTCTCTCCCTGAGCACTGCCTCTCTCTCTCCCCGAACACTCCCTCTCTCTCTCTCCCCAGGCACTACCTCTCTCTCCTCGAGCACTGCCTCTCTCTCTCCCCGAGCACTGCCTCTCTCTCTCCCCTCGAGCACTGCCCCCTCTCCCCCCGAGAACTGGCTCTCTCTCTACTCTGTGCACTGCAACTCCCTATCACCGAGCACTGCCTCTCCCTCTCAACCCGAACACTCCCTCTCTCTCTCTCCTTGAACACTCCCTCTCTCTCTATCCTCAGGGACTACCTCTCTCTCCTCGAGCACTGCCTCTCTCTCTCTCCCCGAACACTCCCTCTCTCTCTCTCCTCAGGGACTACCTCTCTCTCCTCGAGCACTGCCTCTCTCTCTCTCCCCAGGCACTACCTCTCTGTCCTCGAGCACTGCCTCTCTCTCTCTCCCCGAGCACTGCCTCTCTCTCTCTCCCCGAGCACTGCCTCTCTCTCTCTCCCCGAACACTCCCTCTCTCTCTCTCCTCTGGCACTACCTCTCTCTCCTCGAGCACTGCCTCTCTCTCTCTCTCCTCGAGCACTGCCTCTCTCTCTCTCTCCCCGAGCACTGCCTCTCTCTCTCTCTCCCCGAGCACTGCCTCTCTCTCTCTCGCCGAGCACTGCCTCTCTCTCTCTCCCCGAGCACTGCCTCTCTCTCTCTCCCCGAGCACTGCCTCTCTCTCCTCGAGCACTGCCTCTCTCTCTCTCCACGAGCACTGCCTCTCTCTCTCTCCCCGAGCACTGCCTCTCACTCTCCCCGAGCACTGCCTCTCTCATTCTCCCTGAGCACTGCCTCTCTCACTCTCCCCGAGCACTGCCTCTCTCTCTCTCCCCAAGCACTGCCTCTGTCTCTCTCCCCGAGCACTGCCTCTCTCTCTCTCCCCAAGCACTGCCTCTCTCTCTCTCCTCGAACACTGCCTCTCTCTCTCTCCCCGAACACTCCCTCTCTCTCTCTCCCCGAACACTGCCTCTCTCTCTCTCCTCGAGCACTGCCTCTCTCTCTCTCCTCGAGCACTGCCTCTCTCTCTTTCCCTGAGCACTGCCTCTCTCTCTCTCCCCGAGCACTGCCTCTCTCTCCCCGAACACTCCCTCTCTCTTCCCAGGCACTACCTCTCTCTCTCTTCCCAGGCACTACCTCTCTCTCCTCGAGCACTGCCTCTCTCTCTTTCCCTGAGCACTGCCTCTCTCTCCCCGAACACTCCCTCTCTCTTCCCAGGCACTACCTCGCTCCTCGAGCACTGCCTCTCTCTCTCTCCCCGAGCACTGCCTCTCTCTCTCTCCCCGAGCACTGCCTCTCTCTCTCTCCTCGAACACTGCCTCTCTCTCTCTTCCTGAACATTCCCTCTCTCTCTCTCCCCAGGCACAACCTCTCTCTCCTCGAGCACTGCCTCTCTCTCTTTCCCTGAGCACTGCCTCTCTCTCCCCGAACACTCCCTCTCTCTTCCCAGGCACTACCTCTCTCCTCGAGCACTGCCTCTCTCACTCTCCCCGAGCACTGCCTCTCTCACTCTCCCCGAGCACTGCCTCTCTCACTCTCCCCGAGCACTGCCTCTCTCACTCTCCCCGAGCACTGCCTGTCTCACTCTCCCTGAGCACTGCCTCTCTCTCTCCCCCCGAGCACTTCCCCCTCTCCCCCCGAGAACTGGCTCTCTCTACCCTGTGCACTGCAACTCTCCCCCCAGCACTGCCTCTTTCCCCCGGAGCACCTCCTCTCTCACCGCCCAGCACTGCCTCTCTCTCTCTCTCCCCCAAACACTGCCCTTCGCTCTCTCCCCCTGCACTGCCTCTCTCTCTCCTAAGCACTGCCCCTCTCTCCCCAATCACTTCCCCTTTCTCTCTACCCCAGCACTGCCTTTCACTCTCCCCTGAGCAAAGCCCCTCTCTCTCTCCCCGAGCACTGCCTCTCTCTCCCCCCGAGCACTGCCTCTCTATCTCCCCCCGAGAACTGGCTCTCTCTCTACCCTGTGCACTGCAACTCCCTCTCACCGAGCACTGCCTCTCTCTCTCCCCAAGCACTGCCTCTCTCTCTCTCCCCGAACACTCTCTCTCCCCGAACACTCCCTCTCTCTCCTCAGGCACTACCTCTCTCTCCTCGAACACGGCCTCTCTCTCTCCCCCCGAGCACTGCCTCTCTCTCTCCCCCCGAGAACTGGCTCTCTCTCTACCCTGTGCACTGCAACTCCCTCTCACCGAGCACTGCCTCTCTCTCTCTCCCCAAGCACTGCCTCTCTCTCTCTCCCCGAACACTCTCTCTCCCCGAACACTCCCTCTCTCTCCTCAGGCACTACCTCTCTCTCCTCGAACACTGCCTCTCTCTCTCTCCCCGAGTACTGCCTCTCTCTCTCTCCCCAAACACTCCCTCTCCCTCCTCGAACACTGCCTCTCTCTCTCTCCCCGAGCACTGCCTCTCTCTCTCTCCCCGAGCACTGCCTCTCTCTCTCTCCCCGAGCACTGCCTCTCTCTCTCTCCCCGAGCACTGCCTCTCCCTCTCACCGAGCACTGCCTCTCCCCCTCCCCGAGCACTGCCTCTCCCTCTCTCCCCGAGCACTGCCTCTCTCTCTCTCCCCGAGCACTGCCTCTCTCTCTCTCCTCGAACACTGCCTCTCTCTCTCCCCCCGAGCACTGCCTCTCTCTCTCCCCCCGAGAACTGGCTCTCTCTCTACCCTGTGCACTGCAACTCCCTCTCACCGAGCACTGCCTCTCTCTCTCTCCCCAAGCACTGCCTCTCTCTCTCTCCCCGAACACTGCATCTCTCTCTCTCCCCGAACACTCTCTCTCCCCGAACACTCCCTCTCTCTCCTCAGGCACTACCTCTCTCTCCCCGAGCACTGCCTCTCTCTCTCTCCCCGAACACTCCCTCTCTCTCCTCAGGCACTACCTCTCTCTCCTCGAACACTGCCTCTCTCTCTCTCCCCGAGCACTGCCCCTCTCTCTCCCCGAGCACTGCCTCTCTCTCTCTCCCTGAGCACTGCCTCTCCCCCTCCCCGAGCACTGCCTCTCCCTCTCTCCCCGAGCACTGCCTCTCTCTCTCTCCCCGAGCACTGCCTCTCTCTCTCTCCCCAGGCACGACCTCTCTCTCCTCGAGCACGGCCTCTCTCTCTCTCCCCGAGCACTGCCTCTCTCTCTCTCCACGAGCACTGCCTCTGTCTCTCTCCCCGAGCACTCCCTCTTTCTCTCTCCCCAGGCACTCACTCTCTCTCCTCGAGCACTGCTTCTCTCTCTCTCCCCGAGCACTGCTTCTCTCTCTCTCCCCGAACACTCTCTCTCTCTCCTCAGGCACTACCTCTCTCTCCTCGAACACTGCCTCTCTCTCACTCCCCGAGCACTGCCTCTCTCTCTCTCCCCGAACACTCCCTCTCTCTCCTCAGGCACTACCTCTCTCTCCCCGAGCACTGCCTCTCTCTCTCTCTCCCCGAGCACTGCCTCTCTCTCTCTCCCCGAGCACTGCCTCTCTCTCTCTCCCCGAGCACTGCCTCTCTCTCTCTCCCCGAGCACTGCCTCTCTCTCTCTCCCCGAGCACTGCCTCTCTCTCTCCCCCCGAGCACTGCCTCTCTCTCTCTCCTCGAACACTGCCTCTCTCTCTCTTCCTGAACACTCCCTCTCTCTCTCTCCCCAGGCACTACCTCTCTCTCCTCGAGCACTGCCTCTCTCTCTTTCCCTGAGCACTGCCTCTCTCTCCCCGAACACTCCCTCTCTCTTCCCAGGCACTACCTCTCTCCTCGAGCACTGCCTCTCTCTCTCTCCCCGAGCACTGCCTCTCTCTCTCTCCCCGAGCACTGCCTCTCTCTCTCTCCTCGAACACTGCCTCTCTCTCCCTTCCTGAACACTCCCTCTCTCTCTCTCCCCAGGCACGACCTCTCTCTCCTCGAGCACTGCCTCTCTCTCTTTCCCTGAGCACTGCCTCTCTCTCTCTCCCCGAGCACTGCCTCTCTCTCTCTCCCCGAGCACTGCCTCTCTCTCTCTCCCCGAGCACTGCCTCTCTCTCCCCGAACACTCCCTCTCTCTTCCCAGGCACTACCTCTCTCTCTCTTCCCAGGCACGACCTCTCTCTCCTCGAGCACGGCCTCTCTCTCTCTCCCCGAGCACTGCCTCTCTCTCTCTCCCCGAGCACTGCCTCTCTCTCTCCCCGAGCACTGCCTCTCTCTCTCTCCCCGAGCACTGCCTCTCTCTCCCCGAGCACTGCCTCTCTCTCCCCGAGCACTGCCTCTCTCTCTCTCCCCGAACACTGCCTCTCTCTCTCTCCTCAGGCACTACCTCTCTCTCCTCGAACACTGCCTCTCTCGCTTTCCCCGAGCACTGCCTCTCTCTCTCTCCACGAGCATTGCCTCTGTCTCTCTCCCCGAGCACTCCCTCTTTCTCTCTCCCCAGGCACTCACTCTCTCTCCTCGAGCACTGCTTCTCTCTCTCTCCCCGAGCACTGCTTCTCTCTCTCTCCCCGAACACTCTCTCTCTCTCCTCAGGCACTACCTCTCTCTCCTCGAACACTGCCTCTCTCTCTCTCCCCGAGCACTGCCTCTCTCTCTCTCCCCGAACACTCCCTCTCTCTCCTCAGGCACTACCTCTCTCTCCTCGAACACTGCCTCTCTCTCTCTCCCCGAGCACTGCCTCTCTCTCTCTCCCTGAGCACTGCCTCTCTCTCTCTCCCCGAGCACTGCCTCTCTCTCTCTCCCCGAGCACTGCCTCTCTCTCTCTCCCCGAGCACTGCCTCTCTCTCTCTCCCCGAGCACTGCCTCTCTCTCTCTCCCCGAGCACTGCCTCTCTCTCTCCCCCCGAGCACTGCCTCTCTCTCTCTCCTCGAACACTGCCTCTCTCTCTCTTCCTGAACACTCCCTCTCTCTCTCTCCCCAGGCACTACCTCTCTCTCCTCGAGCACTGCCTCTCTCTCTTTCCCTGAGCACTGCCTCTCTCTCCCCGAACACTCCCTCTCTCTTCCCAGGCACTACCTCTCTCCTCGAGCACTGCCTCTCTCTCTCTCCCCGAGCACTGCCTCTCTCTCTCTCCCCGAGCACTGCCTCTCTCTCTCTCCTCGAACACTGCCTCTCTCTCCCTTCCTGAACACTCCCTCTCTCTCTCTCCCCAGGCACGACCTCTCTCTCCTCGAGCACTGCCTCTCTCTCTTTCCCTGAGCACTGCCTCTCTCTCTCTCCCCGAGCACTGCCTCTCTCTCTCTCCCCGAGCACTGCCTCTCTCTCCCCGAACACTCCCTCTCTCTTCCCAGGCACTACCTCTCTCTCTCTTCCCAGGCACTACCTCTCTGCTCGAGCACTGCCTCTCTCACTCTCCCCGAGCACTGCCTCTCTCACTCTCCCCGAGCACTGCCTCTCTCACTCTCCTCGAGCACTGCCTCTCTCACTCTCCCCGAGCACTGCCTCTCTCACTCTCCCCGAGCACTGCCTCTCTCACTCTCCCCGAGCACTGCCTGTCTCACTCTCCCTGAGCACTGCCTCTCTCTCTCCCCCCGAGCACTTCCCCCTCTCCCCCCGAGAACTGGCTCTCTCTACCCTGTGCACTGCAACTCTCCCCCCAGCACTGCCTCTTTCCCCCGGAGCACCTCCTCTCTCACCGCCGAGCACTGCCTCTCTCTCTCTCTCTCCCCCAAACACTGCCCTTCGCTCTCTCCCCCTGCACTGCCTCTCTCTCTCCTAAGCACTGCCCCTCTCTCCCCAATCACTTCCCCTTTCTCTCTACCCCTGCACTGCCTTTCACTCTCCCCTGAGCAAAGCCCCTCTTTCTCTCCCCGAGCACTGCCTCTCTCTCCCCCCGAGCACTGCCTCTCTCGCTCCCCCCGAGAACTGGCTCTCTCTCTACCCTGTGCACTGCAACTCCCTCTCACCGAACACTGCCTCTCTCTCTCCCCAAGCACTGCCTCTCACTCTCTCCCCGAACACTCTCTCTCCCCGAACACTCCCTCTCTCTCCACAGGCACTACCTCTCTCTCCTCGAACACTGCCTCTCTCTCTCCCCCCGAGCACTGCCTCTCTCTCTCCCCCCGAGAACTGGCTCTCTCTCTACCCTGTGCACTGCAACTCCCTCTCACCGAGCACTGCCTCTCTCTCTCTCCCCAAGCACTGCCTCTCTCTCTCTCCCCGAACACTCTCTCTCCCCGAACACTCCCTCTCTCTCCTCAGGCACTACCTCTCTCTCCTCGAACACCGCCTCTCTCTCTCTCCGCGAGCACTGCCTCTCCCTCTCTCCCCGAGCACTGCCTCTCTCTCTCTCCCTGAGCACTGCCTCTCTCTCTCTCCCCGAGCACTGCCTCTCCCTCTCACCGAGCACTGCCTCTCCCCATCCCCGAGCACTGCCTCTCCCTCTCTCCCCGAGCACTGCCTCTCTCTCTCTCCCCGAGCACTGTCTCTCTCTCTCTCCCCGAGCACTGCCTCTCTCTCTCTCCCCGAGCACTGCCTCTCTCTCTCTCCCCGAGCACTTCCTCTCTCTCTCTCCCCGAGCACTGCCTCTGTCTCTCTCCCCGAGCACTGCCTCTCTCTCTCTCCTCGAACACTGCCTCTCTCTCTCCCCCCGAGCACTGCCTCTCTCTCTCCCCCCGAGAACTGGCTCTCTCTCTACCCTGTGCACTGCAACTCCCTCTCACCGAGCACTGCATCTCTCTCTCTCCCCAAGCACTGCCTCTCTCTCTCTCCCCGAACACTCTCTGTCCCCGATCACTCCCTCTCTCTCCTCAGGCACTACCTCTCTCTCCTCGAACACTGCCTCTCTCTCTCTCCCCGAGCACTGCCTCTCTGTCTCTCCCCGAACACTCCCTCTCCCTCCTCAGGCACTACCTCTCTCTCCTCGAACACTGCCTCTCTCTCTCTCCCCGAGCACTGCCTCTCTCTCTCTCCCTGAGCACTGCCTCTCTCTCTCTCCCCGAGCACTGCCTCTCCCTCTCACCGAGCACTGCCTCTCCCCCTCCCCGAGCACTGCCTCTCCCTCGCTCCCCGAGCACTGCCTCTCTCTCTCTCCCCGAGCACTGCCTCTCTCTCTCTCCCTGAGCACTGCCTCTCTCTCTCTCCCTGAGCACTGCCTCTCCCTCTCTCCCCGAGCACTGCATCTCTCTCTCTCCCCGAGCACTGCCTCTCTCTCTCTCCCCGAACACTCCCTCTCTCTCCTCAGGCACTACCTCTCTCTCCTCGAACACTGCCTCTCTCTCTCTCCCCGAGCACTGCCTCTCTCTCTCTCCCCGAGCACTGCCTCTCTCTCTCTCCCTGAGCACTGCCTCTCTCTCTCTCCCCAAGCATCGCCTCTCTCTCTCCCTGAGCACTGCCTCTCTCACTCCCCCCCGAGCACTGCCGCTCTCTCTCTCCCCGAGCACTGCCTCTCTCTCTCCCCCCGAGCACTGCCCCCTCTCACCCCGAGAACTGGCTCTCTCTCTACCCTGTGCACTGCAACTCCCTCTCACCGAGCACTGCAACTCCCTCTCACCGAGCACTGCCTCTCCCTCTCACCGAGCACTGCCTCTCCCTCTCACCGAGCACTGCCTCTCTCTCTCTTCCCAAGCAACTGCCTCTCTCTCTCTCCCCGAACACTCCCTCTCTCTTCCCAGGCACTACCTCTCTCTCTCTTCCCAGGCACTACCTCTCTCCTCGAGCACTGCCTCTCTCACTCTCCCCGAGCACTGCCTCTCTCACTCTCCCCGAGCACTGCCTCTCTCACTCTCCCCGAGCACTGCCTCTCTCACTCTCCCCGAGCACTGCCTCTCTCACTCTCCCCGAGCACTGCCTGTCTCACTCTCCCTGAGCACTGCCTCTCTCTCTCCCCCCGAGCACTTCCCCCTCTCCCCCCGAGAACTGGCTCTCTCTACCCTGTGCACTGCAACTCTCCCCCCAGCACTGCCTCTTTCCCCCGGAGCACCTCCTCTCTCACCGCCCAGCACTGCCTCTCTCTCTCGCTCTCCCCCAAACACTGCCCTTCGCTCTCTCCCCCTGCAGTGCCTCTCTCTCTCCTAAGCACTGCCCCTCTCTCCCCAATCACTTCCCCTTTCTCTCTCCCCATGCACTGCCTTTCACTCTCCCCTGAGCAAAGCCCCTCTCTCTCTCCCCGAGCACTGCCTCTCTCTCCCCCCGAGCACTGCCTCTCTCTCTCCCCCCGAGAACTGGCTCTCTCTCTACCCTGTGCACTGCAACTCCCTCTCACCGAGCACTGCCTCTCTCTCTCCCCAAGCACTGCCTCTCTCTCTCTCCCCGAACACTCTCTCTCCCCGAACACTCCCTCTCTCTCCTCAGGCACTACCTCTCTCTCCTCGAACACTGCCTCTCTCTCTCCCCCGGAGCACTGCCTCTCTCTCTCCCCCCGAGAACTGGCTCTCTCTCTACCCTGTGCACTGCAACTCCCTCTCACCGAGCACTGCCTCTCTCTCTCTCCCCAAGCACTGCCTCTCTCTCTCTCCCCGAACACTCTCTCTCCCCGAACACTCCCTCTCTCTCCTCAGGCACAACCTCTCTCTCCTCGAACACTGCCTCTCTCTCTCTCCCCGAGCACTGCCTCTCTCTCTCTCCCCGAGCACTGCCTCTCCTCCTCCCCGAGCACTGACTCTCCCTCTCTCCCCGAGCACTGCCTCTCTCTCTCTCCCCGAGCACTGCCTCTCTCTCTCTCCCCGAACACTCCCTCTCTCTCCTCAGGCACTACCTCTCTCTCCTCGAACACTGCCTCTCTCTCTCTCCCCGAGCACTGCCTCTCTCTCTCTCCCCGAGCACTGCCTCTCTCTCTTTCCCTGAGCACTGCCTCTCTCTCTCTCCCCAAGCATCGCCTCTCTCTCTCCCTGAGCACTGCCTCTCTCACTCCCCCAGAGCACTGCCGCTCTCTCTCTCCCCGAGCACTGCCTCTCTCTCTCCCCCCGAGCACTGCCCCCTCTCACCCCGAGAACTGGCTCTCTCTCTACCCTGTGCACTGCAACTCACTCTCACCGAGCACTGCAACTCCTTCTCACCGAGCACTGCCTCTCCCTCTCACCGAGCACTGCCTCTCTCTCTCTTCCCAAGCAACTGCCTCTCCCTCTCTCCCCGAACACTCCCTCTCTCTCTCTCCTCAGGCACTACCTCTCTCTCCTCGAGCACTGCCTCTCTCTCTCTCCCCAGGCACGACCTCTCTCTCCTCGAGCACTGCCTCTCTCTCTCTCCCCAAGCACTGCCTCTCTCTCTCTCTCCCTGAGCACTGCCTCTCTCTCTCCCCGAACACTCCCTCTCTCTCTCTCCCCAGGCACTACCTCTCTCTCCTCGAGCACTGCCTCTCTCTCTCCCCGAGCACTGCCTCTCTCTCTCCCCTCGAGCACTGCCCCCTCTCCCCCCGAGAACTGGCTCTCTCTCTACTCTGTGCACTGCAACTCCCTATCACCGAGCACTGCCTCTCCCTCTCAACCCGAACACTCCCTCTCTCTCTCTCCCCGAACACTCCCTCTCTCTCTCTCCTCAGGGACTACCTCTCTCTCCTCGAGCACTGCCTCTCTCTCTCTCCCCGAACACTCCCTCTCTCTCTCTCCTCAGGGACTACCTCTCTCTCCTCGAGCACTGCCTCTCTCTCTCTCCCCAGGCACTACCTCTCTGTCCTCGAGCGCTGCCTCTCTCTCTCTCCCCGAGCACTGCCTCTCTCTCTCTCCCCAAGCACTGCCTCTCTCTCTCTCCCCGAACACTCCCTCTCTCTCTCTCCTCAGGCAATACCTCTCTCTCCTCGAGCACTGCCTCTCTCTCTCTCTCCTCGAGCACTGCCTCTCTCTCTCTCTCCCCGAGCACTGCCTCTCTCTCTCTCTCCCCGAGCACTGCCTCTCTCTCTCTCGCCGAGCACTGCCTCTCTCTATCTCCCCGAGCACTGCCTCTCTCTCTCTCCCCGAGCACTGCCTCTCTCTCCTCGAGCACTGCCTCTCTCTCTCTCCCCGAGCACTGCCTCTCTCTCTCTCCCCGAGCACTGCCTCTCACTCTCCCCGAGCACTGCCTCTCTCATTCTCCCTGAGCACTGCCTCTCTCTCTCTCCCCGAGCACTGCCTCTCTCTCTCTCCCCAAGCACTGCCTCTGTCTCTCTCCCCGAGCACTGCCTCTCTCTCTCTCCCCAAGCACTGCCTCTCTCTCTCTCCTCGAACACTGCCTCTCTCTCTCTCCCCGAAAACTCCCTCTCTCTCTCTCCCCGAACACTGCCTCTCTCTCTCTCCTCGAGCACTGCCTCTCTCTCTTTCCCTGAGCACTGCCTCTCTCTCCCCGAACACTCCCTCTCTCTCCTCAGGCACTACCTCTCTCTCCTCGAACACTGCCTCTCTCTCTCTCCCCGAGCACTGCCTCTCTCTCTCTCCCCGAACACTCACTCTCTCTCCTCAGGCACTACCTCTCTCTCCTCGAACACTACCTCTCTCTCTCTCCCCGAGCACTGCCTCTCTCTCTCTCCCCGAGTACTGCCTCTCTCTCTCTCCCCGAACACTCCCTCTCTCTCCTCAGGCACTCACTCTCTCTCCCCGAGCACTGCCTCTCTCTCTCTCCCCGAGCACTGCCTCTCTCCCTCTCCCCGAGCACTGCCTCTCTCTCTCTCCCTGAGCACTGCCTCGCTCACTACCCCCGAGCACTGCCGCTCTCTCTCTCCCCGAGCACTGCCTCTCTCTCTCCCCCCGAGCACTGCCCCCTCTCACCCCGAGAACTGGCTCTCTCTCTACCCTGTGCACTGCAACTCCCTCTCACCGAGCACTGCAACTCCCTCTCACCGAGCACTGCCTCTCCCTCTCACCGAGCACTGCCTCTCTCTCTCTTCCCAAGCAACTGCCTCTCTCTCTCTCCCCGAACACTCCCTCTCTCTCTCTCCTCAGGCACTACCTCTCTCTCCTCGAGCACTGCCTCTCTCTCTCTCCCCAGGCACGACCTCTCTCTCCTCGATCACTGCCTCTCTCTCTCTCCCCAAGCACTGCCTCTCTCTCTCTCTCCCTGAGCACTGCCTCTCTCTCTCCCCGAACACTCCCTCTCTCTCTCTCCCCAGGCACTACCTCTCTCTCCTCGAGCACTGCCTCTCTCTCTCCCCGAGCACTGCCTCTCTCTATCCCCTCGAGCACGGCCCCCTCTCCCCCCGAGAACTGGCTCTCTCTCTACTCTGTGCACTGCAACTCCCTATCACCGAGCACTGCCTCTCCCTCTCAACCCGAACACTCCCTCTCTCTCTCTCCCCGAACACTACCTCTCTCTCTCTCCTCAGGGACTACCTCTCTCTCCTCGAGCACTGCCTCTCTCTCTCTCCCCAGGCACTACCTCTCTCTCCCCGAGCACTGCCTCTCCCTCTCTCCCCGAGCACTGCCTCTCTCTCTCTCCCCGAGCACTGCCTCTCTCTCTCTCCCCAGGCACTACCTCTCTCTCCTCGAGCACTGCCTCTCTCTCTCTCTCCTCGAGCACTGCCTCTCTCTCTCTCCCCGAGCACTGCCTCTCTCTCTCTCTCCCCGAGCACTGCCTCTCTCTCTCTCGCCGAGCACTGCCTCTCTCTCTCTCCCCGAGCACTGCCTCTGTCTCTCTCTCCCCGAGCACTGCCTCTCCCTCTCCCCGAGCACTGCCTCTCTCATTCTCCCTGAGCACTGCCTCTCTCTCTCCCCGAGCACTGCCTCTCTCTCTCTCCCCGAGCACTGCCTCTGTCTCTCTCCCCGAGCACTGCCTCTCTCTCTCTCCCCAAGCACTGCCTCTCACTCTCTCCTCGAACACTGCCTCTCTCTCTCTCCCCGAACACTCCCTCTCTCTCTCTCCCCGAACACTGCCTCTCTCTCTCTCCTCGAGCACTGCCTCTCTCTCTCTCCTCGAGCACTGCCTCTCTCTCTCTCCCCGAGCACTGCCTCTCTCTCTCTCCCCGAGCACTGCCTCTCTCTCTCTCCCCGAGCACTGCCTCTCTCTCTCTCCCCGAGCACTGCCTCTCTCTCTCTCCTCGAACACTGCCTCTCTCTCTCTTCCTGAACACTCCCTCTCTCTCTCTCTCCCCAGGCACGACCTCTCTCTCCTCGAGCACTGCCTCTCTCTCTTTCCCTGAGCACTGCCTCTCTCTCCCCGAACACTCCCTCTCTCTTCCCAGGCACTACCTCTCTCCTCGAGCACTGCCTCTCTCTCTCTGCCCGAGCACTGCCTCTCTCTCTCTCCCCGAGCACTGCCTCTCTCTCTCTCCTCGAACACTGCCTCTCTCTCCCTTCCTGAACACTCCCTCTCTCTCTCCCCAGGCACGACCTCTCTCTCCTCGAGCACTGCCTCTCTCTCTTTCCCTGAGCACTGCCTCTCTCTCTCTCCCCGAGCACTGCCTCTCACTCTCTCCCCGAGCACTGCCTCTCTCTCCCCGAACACTCCCTCTCTCTTCCCAGGCACTACCTGCCTCTCTCTTCCCAGGCACTACCTCTCTCCTCGAGCACTGCCTCTCTCACTCTCCCCGAGCACTGCCTCTCTCACTCTCCCCGAGCACTGCCTCTCTCACTCTCCTCGAGCACTGCCTCTCTCACTCTCCCCGAGCACTGCCTCTCTCACTCTCCCCGAGCACTGCCTCTCTCACTCTCCCCGAGCACTGCCTCTCTCACTCTCCCTGAGCACTGCCTCTCTCTCTCCCCCCGAGCACTTCCCCCTCTCCCCCCGAGAACTGGCTCTCTCTACCCTGTGCACTGCAACTCTCCCCCCAGCACTGCCTCTTTCCCCCGGAGCACCTCCTCTCTCACCGCCGAGCACTGCCTCTCTCTCTCTCTCTCCCCCAAACACTGCCCTTCGCTCTCTCCCCCTGCACTGCCTCTCTCTCTCCTAAGCACTGCCCCTCTCTCCCCAATCACTTCCCCTTTCTCTCTACCCCTGCACTGCCTTTCACTCTCCCCTGAGCAAAGCCCCTCTCTCTCTCCCCGAGCACTGCCTCTCTCTCCCCCCGAGCACTGCCTCTCTCTCTCCCCCCGAGAACTGGCTCTCTCTCTACCCTGTGCACGGCAACTCCCTCTCACCGAGCACTGCCTCTCTCTCTCCCAAAGCACTGCCTCTCTCTCTCTCCCCGAACACTCTCTCTCCCCGAACACTCCCTCTCTCTCCTCAGGCACTACCTCTCTCTCCTCGAACACTGCCTCTCTCTCTCCCCCCGAGCACTGCCTCTCTCTCTACCCTGTGCACTGCAACTCCCTCTCACCGAGCACTGCCTCTCTCTCTCTCCCCAAGCACTGCCTCTCTCTCTCTCCCCGAACACTCTCTCTCCCCGAACACTCCCTCTCTCTCCTCAGGCACTACCTCTCTCTCCTTGAACACCGCCTCTCTCTCTCTCCCCGAGCACTGCCTCTCCCTCTCTCCCCGAGCACTGCCTCTCTCTCTCTCCCTGAGCACTGCCTCTCTCTCTCTCCCCGAGCACTGCCTCTCCCTCTCACCGAGCACTGCCTCTCCCCCTCCCCGAGCACTGCCTCTCCCTCTCTCCCCGAGCACTGCCTCTCTCTCTCTCCCCGAGCACTGCCTCTCTCTCTCTCCCCGAGCACTGCCTCTCTCTCTCTCTCCCCGAGCACTGCCTCTCTCTCTCTCCCCGAGCACTGCCTCTCTCTCTCTCCCCGAGCACTGCCTCTCTCTCTCTCCCCGAGCACTGCCTCTCTCTCTCTCCTCGAACACTGCCTCTCTCTCTCCCCCCGAGCACTGCCTCTCTCTCTCCCCCCGAGAACTGGCTCTCTCTCTACCCTGTGCACTGCAACTCCCTCTCACCGAGCACTGCATCTCTCTCTCTCCCCAAGCACTGCCTCTCTCTCTCTCCCCGAACACTGCCTCTCCCCGAACACTCCCTCTCTCTCCTCAGGCACTACCTCTCTCTCCTCGAACACTGCCTCTCTCTCTCTCCCCGAGCACTGCCTCTCTGTCTCTCCCCGAACACTCCCTCTCTCTCCTCAGGCACTACCTCTCTCTCCTCGAACACTGCCTCTCTCTCTCTCCCCGAGCACTGCCTCTCTCTCTCTCCCCGAGCACTGCCTCTCTCTCTCTCCCTGAGCACTGCCTCTCTCTCTCTCCCCGAGCACTGCCTCTCCCTCTCACCGAGCACTGCCTCTCCCCCTCCCCGAGCACTGCCTCTCCCTCTCTCCCCGAGCACTGCCTCTCTCTCTCTCCCCGAGCACTGCCTCTCTCTCTCTCCCCGAACACTCCCTCTCTCTCCTCAGGCACTACCTCTCTCTCCTCGAACACTGCCTCTCTCTCTCTCCCCGAGCACTGCCTCTCTCTCTCTCCCCGAGCACTGCCTCTCTCTCTCTCCCTGAGCACTGCCTCTCTCTCTCTCCCCAAGCATCGCCTCTCTCTCTCCCTGAGCACTGCCTCTCTCACTCCCCCCGAGCACTGCCGCTCTCTCTCTCCCCGAGCACTGCCTCTCTCTCTCCCCCCGAGCACTGCCCCCTCTCACCCCGAGAACTGGCTCTCTCTCTACCCTGTGCACTGCAACTCCCTCTCACCGAGCACTGCAACTCCCTCTCACCGAGCACTGCCTCTCCCTCTCACCGAGCACTGCCTCTCTCTCTCTTCCCAAGCAACTGCCTCTCTCTCTCTCCCCGAAAACTCCCTCTCTCTCTCTCCTCAGGCACTACCTCTCTCTCCTCGAGCACTGCCTCTCTCTCTCTCCCCAGGCACGACCTCTCTCTCCTCGAGCACTGCCTCTCTCTCTCTCCCCAAGCACTGCCTATCTCTCTCTCTCCCTGAGCACTGCCTCTCTCTCTCCCCGAACACTCCCTCTCTCTCTCTCCCCAGGCACTACCTCTCTCTCCTCGAGCACTGCCTCTCTCTCTCCCCGAGCACTGCCTCTCTCTCTCCCCTCGAGCACTGCCCCCTCTCCCCCCGAGAACTGGCTCTCTCTCTACTCTGTGCACTGCAACTCCCTATCACCGAGCACTGCCTCTCCCTCTCAACCCGAACACTCCCTCTCTCTCTCTCCTTGAACACTCCCTCTCTCTCTATCCTCAGGGACTACCTCTCTCTCCTCGAGCACTGCCTCTCTCTCTCTCCCCGAACACTCCCTCTCTCTCTCTCCTCAGGGACTACCTCTCTCTCCTCGAGCACTGCCTCTCTCTCTCTCCCCAGGCACTACCTCTCTGTCCTCGAGCACTGCCTCTCTCTCTCTCCCCGAGCACTGCCTCTCTCTCTCTCCCCGAACACTCCCTCTCTCTCTCTCCTCAGGCACTACCTCTCTCTCCTCGAGCACTGCCTCTCTCTCTCTCTCCTCGAGCACTGCCTCTCTCTCTCTCTCCCCGAGCACTGCCTCTCTCTCTCTCTCCCCGAGCACTGCCTCTCTCTCTCTCGCCGAGCACTGCCTCTCTCTCTCTCCCCGAGCACTGCCTCTCTCTCCTCGAGCACTGCCTCTCTCTCTCTCCACGAGCACTGCCTCTCTCTCTCTCCCCGAGCACTGCCTCTCACTCTCCCCGAGCACTGCCTCTCTCATTCTCCCTGAGCACTGCCTCTCTCACTCTCCCCGAGCACTGCCTCTCTCTCTCTCCCCAAGCACTGCCTCTGTCTCTCTCCCCGAGCACTGCCTCTCTCTCTCTCCCCAAGCACTGCCTCTCTCTCTCTCCTCGAACACTGCCTCTCTCTCTCTCCCCGAACACTCCCTCTCTCTCTCTCCCCGAACACTGCCTCTCTCTCTCTCCTCGAGCACTGCCTCTCTCTCTCTCCTCGAGCACTGCCTCTCTCTCTTTCCCTGAGCACTGCCTCTCTCTCTCTCGCCGAGCACTGCCTCTCTCTCCCCGAACACTCCCTCTCTCTTCCCAGGCACTACCTCTCTCTCTCTTCCCAGGCACTACCTCTCTCTCCTCGAGCACTGCCTCTCTCTCTTTCCCTGAGCACTGCCTCTCTCTCCCCGAACACTCCCTCTCTCTTCCCAGGCACTACCTCGCTCCTCGAGCACTGCCTCTCTCTCTCTCCCCGAGCACTGCCTCTCTCTCTCTCCCCGAGCACTGCCTCTCTCGCTCTCCTCGAACACTGCCTCTCTCTCTCTTCCTGAACACTCCCTCTCTCTCTCTCCCCAGGCACGACCTCTCTCTCCTCGAGCACTGCCTCTCTCTCTTTCCCTGAGCACTGCCTCTCTCTCCCCGAACACTCCCTCTCTCTTCCCAGGCACTACCTCTCTCCTCGAGCACTGCCTCTCTCACTCTCCCCGAGCACTGCCTCTCTCACTCTCCCCGAGCACTGCCTCTCTCACTCTCCCCGAGCACTGCCTCTCTCACTCTCCCCGAGCACTGCCTGTCTCACTCTCCCTGAGCACTGCCTCTCTCTCTCCCCCCGAGCACTTCCCCCTCTCCCCCCGAGAACTGGCTCTCTCTACCCTGTGCACTGCAACTCTCCCCCCAGCACTGCCTCTTTCCCCCGGAGCACCTCCTCTCTCACCGCCGAGCACTGCCTCTCTCTCTCTCTCTCCCCCAAACACTGCCCTTCGCTCTCTCCCCCTGCACTGCCTCTCTCTCTCCTAAGCACTGCCCCTCTCTCCCCAATCACTTCCCCTTTCTCTCTACCCCTGCACTGCCTTTCACTCTCCCCTGAGCAAAGCCCCTCTCTCTCTCCCCGAGCACTGCCTCTCTCTCCCCCCGAGCACTGCCTCTCTCTCTCCCCCCGAGAACTGGCTCTCTCTCTACCCTGTGCACGGCAACTCCCTCTCACCGAGCACTGCCTCTCTCTCTCCCAAAGCACTGCCTCTCTCTCTCTCCCCGAACACTCTCTCTCCCCGAACACTCCCTCTCTCTCCTCAGGCACTACCTCTCTCTCCTCGAACACTGCCTCTCTCTCTCCCCCCGAGCACTGCCTCTCTCTCTACCCTGTGCACTGCAACTCCCTCTCACCGAGCACTGCCTCTCTCTCTCTCCCCAAGCACTGCCTCTCTCTCTCTCCCCGAACACTCTCTCTCCCCGAACACTCCCTCTCTCTCCTCAGGCATTACCTCTCTCTCCTCGAACACCGCCTCTCTCTCTCTCCCCGAGCACTGCCTCTCCCTCTCTCCCCGAGCACTGCCTCTCTCTCTCTCCCTGAGCACTGCCTCTCTCTCTCTCCCCGAGCACTGCCTCTCCCTCTCACCGAGCACTGCCTCTCCCCCTCCCCGAGCACTGCCTCTCCCTCTCTCCCCGAGCACTGCCTCTCTCTCTCTCCCCGAGCACTGCCTCTCTCTCTCTCCCCGAGCACTGCCTCTCTCTCTCTCTCCCCGAGCACTGCCTCTCTCTCTCTCCCCGAGCACTGCCTCTCTCTCTCTCCCCGAGCACTGCCTCTCTCTCTCTCCCCGAGCACTGCCTCTCTCTCTCTCCTCGAACACTGCCTCTCTCTCTCCCCCTGAGCACTGCCTCTCTCTCTCCCCCCGAGAACTGGCTCTCTCTCTACCCTGTGCACTGCAACTCCCTCTCACCGAGCACTGCATCTCTCTCTCTCCCCAAGCACTGCCTCTCTCTCTCTCCCCGAACACTCTCTCTCCCCGAACACTCCCTCTCTCTCCTCAGGCACTACCTCTCTCTCCTCGAACACTGCCTCTCTCTCTCTCCCCGAGCACTGCCTCTCTGTCTCTCCCCGAACACTCCCTCTCTCTCCTCAGGCACTACCTCTCTCTCCTCGAACACTGCCTCTCTCTCTCTCCCCGAGCACTGCCTCTCTCTCTCTCCCCGAGCACTGCCTCTCTCTCTCTCCCTGAGCACTGCCTCTCTCTCTCTCCCCGAGCACTGCCTCTCCCTCTCACCGAGCACTGCCTCTCCCCCTCCCCGAGCACTGCCTCTCCCTCTCTCCCCGAGCACTGCCTCTCTCTCTCTCCCCGAGCACTGCCTCTCTCTCTCTCCCCGAACACTCCCTCTCTCTCCTCAGGCAACACCTCTCTCTCCTAGAACACTGCCTCTCTCTCTCTCCCCGAGCACTGCCTCTCTCTCTCTCCACGAGCACTGCCTCTCTCTCTCTCCCTGAGCACTGCCTCTCTCTCTCTCCCCAAGCATCGCCTCTCTCTCTCCCTGAGCACTGACTCTCTCACTCCCCCCGAGCACTGCCGCTCTCTCTCTCCCCGAGCACTGCCTCTCTCTCTCCCCCCGAGCACTGCCCCCTCTCACCCCGAGAACTGGCTCTCTCTCTACCCTGTGCACTGCAACTCCCTCTCACCGAGCACTGCAACTCCCTCTCACCGAGCACTGCCTCTCCCTCTCACCGAGCACTGCCTCTCTCTCTCTTCCCAAGCAACTGCCTCTCTCTCTCTCCCCGAAAACTCCCTCTCTCTCTCTCCTCAGGCACTACCTCTCTCTCCTCGAGCACTGCCTCTCTCTCTCTCCCCAGGCACGACCTCACTCTCCTCGAGCACTGCCTCTCTCTCTCTCCCCAAGCACTGCCTCTCTCTCTCTCTCCCTGAGCACTGCCTCTCTCTCTCCCCGAACACTCCCTCTCTCTCTCTCCCCAGGCACTACCTCTCTCTCCTCGAGCACTGCCTCTCTCTCTCCCCGAGCACTGCCTCTCTCTCTCCCCTCGAGCACTGCCCCCCTCTCCCCCCGAGAACTGGCTCTCTCTCTACTCTGTGCACTGCAACTCCCTATCACCGAGCACTGCCTCTCCCTCTCAACCCGAACACTCCCTCTCTCTCTCTCCTTGAACACTCCCTCTCTCTCTATCCTCAGGGACTACCTCTCTCTCCTCGAGCACTGCCTCTCTCTCTCTCCCCGAACACTCCCTCTCTCTCTCTCCTCAGGGACTACCTCTCTCTCCTCGAGCACTGCCTCTCTCTCTCTCCCCAGGCACTACCTCTCTGTCCTCGAGCACTGCCTCTCTCTCTCTCCCCGAGCACTGCCTCTCTCTCTCTCCCCGAGCACTGCCTCTCTCTCTCTCCCCGAACACTCCCTCTCTCTCTCTCCTCTGGCACTACCTCTCTCTCCTCGAGCACTGCCTCTCTCTCTCTCTCCTCGAGCACTGCCTCTCTCTCTCTCTCCCCGAGCACTGCCTCTCTCTCTCTCTCCCCGAGCACTGCCTCTCTCTCTCTCGCCGAGCACTGCCTCTCTCTCTCTCCCCGAGCACTGCCTCTCTCTCTCTCCCCGAACACTCCCTCTCTCTCCTCAGGCACTACCTCTCTCTCCTCGAACACGGCCTCTCTCTCTCCCCCCGAGCACTGCCTCTCTCTCTCCCCCCGAGAACTGGCTCTCTCTCTACCCTGTGCACTGCAACTCCCTCTCACCGAGCACTGCCTCTCTCTCTCTCCCCAAGCACTGCCTCTCTCTCTCTCCCCGAACACTCTCTCTCCCCGAACACTCCCTCTCTCTCCTCAGGCACTACCTCTCTCTCCTCGAACACTGCCTCTCTCTCTCTCCCCGAGTACTGCCTCTCTCTCTCTCCCCAAACACTCCCTCTCCCTCCTCGAACACTGCCTCTCTCTCTCTCCCCGAGCACTGCCTCTCTCTCTCTCCCCCAAACACTGCTCTTCGCTCTCTCCCCCTGCACTGCCTCTCTCTCTCCTAAGCACTGCCCCTCTCTCCCCAATCACTTCCCCTTTCTCTCTACCCCTGCACTGCCTTTCACTCTCCCCTGAGCAAAGCCCCTCTCTCTCTCCCCGAGCACTGCCTCTCTCTCCCCCCGAGCACTGCCTCTCTCTCTCCCCCCGCGAACTGGCTCTCTCTCTACCCTGTGCACGGCAACTCCCTCTCACCGAGCACTGCCTCTCTCTCTCAACCCGAACACTCCCTCTCTCTCTCTCCTTGAACACTCCCTCTCTCTCTATCCTCAGGGACTACCTCTCTCTCCTCGAGCACTGCCTCTCTCTCTCTCCCCGAACACTCCCTCTCTCTCTCTCCTCAGGGACTACCTCTCTCTCCTCGAGCACTGCCTCTCTCTCTCTCCCCAGGCACTACCTCTCTGTCCTCGAGCACTGCCTCTCTCTCTCTCCCCGAGCACTGCCTCTCTCTCTCTCCCCGAGCACTGCCTCTCTCTCTCTCCCCGAACACTCCCTCTCTCTCTCTCCTCTGGCACTACCTCTCTCTCCTCGAGCACTGCCTCTCTCTCTCTCTCCTCGAGCACTGCCTCTCTCTCTCTCTCCCCGAGCACTGCCTCTCTCTCTCTCTCCCCGAGCACTGCCTCTCTCTCTCTCGCCGAGCACTGCCTCTCTCTCTCTCCCCGAGCACTGCCTCTCTCTCTCTCCCCGAACACTCCCTCTCTCTCCTCAGGCGCTACCTCTCTCTCCTCGAACACGGCCTCTCTCTCTCCCCCCGAGCACTGCCTCTCTCTCTCCCCCCGAGAACTGGCTCTCTCTCTACCCTGTGCACTGCAACTCCCTCTCACCGAGCACTGCCTCTCTCTCTCTCCCCAAGCACTGCCTCTCTCTCTCTCCCCGAACACTCTCTCTCCCCGAACACTCCCTCTCTCTCCTCAGGCACTACCTCTCTCTCCTCGAACACTGCCTCTCTCTCTCTCCCCGAGTACTGCCTCTCTCTCTCTCCCCAAACACTCCCTCTCCCTCCTCGAACACTGCCTCTCTCTCTCTCCCCGAGCACTGCCTCTCTCTCTCTCCCCCAAACACTGCTCTTCGCTCTCTCCCCCTGCACTGCCTCTCTCTCTCCTAAGCACTGCCCCTCTCTCCCCAATCACTTCCCCTTTCTCTCTACCCCTGCACTGCCTTTCACTCTCCCCTGAGCAAAGCCCCTCTCTCTCTCCCCGAGCACTGCCTCTCTCTCCCCCCGAGCACTGCCTCTCTCTCTCCCCCCGCGAACTGGCTCTCTCTCTACCCTGTGCACGGCAACTCCCTCTCACCGAGCACTGCCTCTCTCTCTCCCAAAGCACTGCCTCTCTCTCTCTCCCCGAACACTCTCTCTCCCCGAACACTCCCTCTCTCTCCTCAGGCACTACCTCTCTCTCCTCGAACACTGCCTCTCTCTCTCCCCCCGAGCACTGCCTCTCTCTCTACCCTGTGCACTGCAACTCCCTCTCACCGAGCACTGCCTCTCTCTCTCTCCCCAAGCACTGCCTCTCTCTCTCTCCCCGAACACTCTCTCTCCCCGAACACTCCCTCTCTCTCCTCAGGCATTACCTCTCTCTCCTCGAACACCGCCTCTCTCTCTCTCCCCGAGCACTGCCTCTCCCTCTCTCCCCGAGCACTGCCTCTCTCTCTCTCCCTGAGCACTGCCTCTCTCTCTCTCCCCGAGCACTGCCTCTCCCTCTCACCGAGCACTGCCTCTCCCCCTCCCCGAGCACTGCCTCTCCCTCTCTCCCCGAGCACTGCCTCTCTCTCTCTCCCCGAGCACTGCCTCTCTCTCTCTCCCCGAGCACTGCCTCTCTCTCTCTCTCCCCGAGCACTGCCTCTCTCTCTCTCCCCGAGCACTGCCTCTCTCTCTCTCCCCGAGCACTGCCTCTCTCTCTCTCCCCGAGCACTGCCTCTCTCTCTCTCCTCGAACACTGCCTCTCTCTCTCCCCCTGAGCACTGCCTCTCTCTCTCCCCCCGAGAACTGGCTCTCTCTCTACCCTGTGCACTGCAACTCCCTCTCACCGAGCACTGCATCTCTCTCTCTCCCCAAGCACTGCCTCTCTCTCTCTCCCCGAACACTCTCTCTCCCCGAACACTCCCTCTCTCTCCTCAGGCACTACCTCTCTCACCTCGAACACTGCCTCTCTCTCTCTCCCCGAGCACTGCCTCTCTGTCTCTCCCCGAACACTCCCTCTCTCTCCTCAGGCACTACCTCTCTCTCCTCGAACACTGCCTCTCTCTCTCTCCCCGAGCACTGCCTCTCTCTCTCTCCCCGAGCACTGCCTCTCTCTCTCTCCCTGAGCACTGCCTCTCTCTCTCTCCCCGAGCACTGCCTCTCCCTCTCACCGAGCACTGCCTCTCCCCCTCCCCGAGCACTGCCTCTCCCTCTCTCCCCGAGCACTGCCTCTCTCTCTCTCCCCGAGCACTGCCTCTCTCTCTCTCCCCGAACACTCCCTCTCTCTCCTCAGGCAACACCTCTCTCTCCTAGAACACTGCCTCTCTCTCTCTCCCCGAGCACTGCCTCTCTCTCTCTCCCCGAGCACTGCCTCTCTCTCTCTCCCTGAGCACTGCCTCTCTCTCTCTCCCCAAGCATCGCCTCTCTCTCTCCCTGAGCACTGCCTCTCTCACTCCCCCCGAGCACTGCCGCTCTCTCTCTCCCCGAGCACTGCCTCTCTCTCTCCCCCCGAGCACTGCCCCCTCTCACCCCGAGAACTGGCTCTCTCTCTACCCTGTGCACTGCAACTCCCTCTCACCGAGCACTGCAACTCCCTCTCACCGAGCACTGCCTCTCCCTCTCACCGAGCACTGCCTCTCTCTCTCTTCCCAAGCAACTGCCTCTCTCTCTCTCCCCGAAAACTCCCTCTCTCTCTCTCCTCAGGCACTACCTCTCTCTCCTCGAGCACTGCCTCTCTCTCTCTCCCCAGGCACGACCTCACTCTCCTCGAGCACTGCCTCTCTCTCTCTCCCCAAGCACTGCCTCTCTCTCTCTCTCCCTGAGCACTGCCTCTCTCTCTCCCCGAACACTCCCTCTCTCTCTCTCCCCAGGCACTACCTCTCTCTCCTCGAGCACTGCCTCTCTCTCTCCCCGAGCACTGCCTCTCTCTCTCCCCTCGAGCACTGCCCCCTCTCCCCCCGAGAACTGGCTCTCTCTCTACTCTGTGCACTGCAACTCCCTATCACCGAGCACTGCCTCTCCCTCTCAACCCGAACACTCCCTCTCTCTCTCTCCTTGAACACTCCCTCTCTCTCTATCCTCAGGGACTACCTCTCTCTCCTCGAGCACTGCCTCTCTCTCTCTCCCCGAACACTCCCTCTCTCTCTCTCCTCAGGGACTACCTCTCTCTCCTCGAGCACTGCCTCTCTCTCTCTCCCCAGGCACTACCTCTCTGTCCTCGAGCACTGCCTCTCTCTCTCTCCCCGAGCACTGCCTCTCTCTCTCTCCCCGAGCACTGCCTCTCTCTCTCTCCCCGAACACTCCCTCTCTCTCTCTCCTCTGGCACTACCTCTCTCTCCTCGAGCACTGCCTCTCTCTCTCTCTCCTCGAGCACTGCCTCTCTCTCTCTCTCCCCGAGCACTGCCTCTCTCTCTCTCTCCCCGAGCACTGCCTCTCTCTCTCTCGCCGAGCACTGCCTCTCTCTCTCTCCCCGAGCACTGCCTCTCTCTCTCTCCCCGAGCACTGCCTCTCTCTCCTCGAGCACTGCCTCTCTCTCTCTCCACGAGCACTGCCTCTCTCTCTCTCCCCGAGCACTGCCTCTCACTCTCCCCGAGCACTGCCTCTCTCATTCTCCCTGAGCACTGCCTCTCTCACTCTCCCCGAGCACTGCCTCTCTCTCTCTCCCCAAGCACTGCCTCTGTCTCTCTCCCCGAGCACTGCCTCTCTCTCTCTCCCCAAGCACTGCCTCTCTCTCTCTCCTCGAACACTGCCTCTCTCTCTCTCCCCGAACACTCCCTCTCTCTCTCTCCCCGAACACTGCCTCTCTCTCTCTCCTCGAGCACTGCCTCTCTCTCTCTCCTCGAGCACTGCCTCTCTCTCTTTCCCTGAGCACTGCCTCTCTCTCTCTCCCCGAGCACTGCCTCTCTCTCCCCGAACACTCCCTCTCTCTTCCCAGGCACTACCTCTCTCTCTCTTCCCAGGCACTACCTCTCTCTCCTCGAGCACTGCCTCTCTCTCTTTCCCTGAGCACTGCCTCTCTCTCCCCGAACACTCCCTCTCTCTTCCCAGGCACTACCTCGCTCCTCGAGCACTGCCTCTCTCTCTCTCCCCGAGCACTGCCTCTCTCTCTCTCCCCGAGCACTGCCTCTCTCTCTCTCCTCGAACACTGCCTCTCTCTCTCTTCCTGAACATTCCCTCTCTCTCTCTCCCCAGGCACAACCTCTCTCTCCTCGAGCACTGCCTCTCTCTCTTTCCCTGAGCACTGCCTCTCTCTCCCCGAACACTCCCTCTCTCTTCCCAGGCACTACCTCTCTCCTCGAGCACTGCCTCTCTCACTCTCCCCGAGCACTGCCTCTCTCACTCTCCCCGAGCACTGCCTCTCTCACTCTCCCCGAGCACTGCCTCTCTCACTCTCCCCGAGCACTGCCTGTCTCACTCTCCCTGAGCACTGCCTCTCTCTCTCCCCCCGAGCACTTCCCCCTCTCCCCCCGAGAACTGGCTCTCTCTACCCTGTGCACTGCAACTCTCCCCCCAGCACTGCCTCTTTCCCCCGGAGCACCTCCTCTCTCACCGCCCAGCACTGCCTCTCTCTCTCTCTCCCCCAAACACTGCCCTTCGCTCTCTCCCCCTGCACTGCCTCTCTCTCTCCTAAGCACTGCCCCTCTCTCCCCAATCACTTCCCCTTTCTCTCTACCCCAGCACTGCCTTTCACTCTCCCCTGAGCAAAGCCCCTCTCTCTCTCCCCGAGCACTGCCTCTCTCTCCCCCCGAGCACTGCCTCTCTATCTCCCCCCGAGAACTGGCTCTCTCTCTACCCTGTGCACTGCAACTCCCTCTCACCGAGCACTGCCTCTCTCTCTCCCCAAGCACTGCCTCTCTCTCTCTCCCCGAACACTCTCTCTCCCCGAACACTCCCTCTCTCTCCTCAGGCACTACCTCTCTCTCCTCGAACACGGCCTCTCTCTCTCCCCCCGAGCACTGCCTCTCTCTCTCCCCCCGAGAACTGGCTCTCTCTCTACCCTGTGCACTGCAACTCCCTCTCACCGAGCACTGCCTCTCTCTCTCTCCCCAAGCACTGCCTCTCTCTCTCTCCCCGAACACTCTCTCTCCCCGAACACTCCCTCTCTCTCCTCAGGCACTACCTCTCTCTCCTCGAACACTGCCTCTCTCTCTCTCCCCGAGTACTGCCTCTCTCTCTCTCCCCAAACACTCCCTCTCCCTCCTCGAACACTGCCTCTCTCTCTCTCCCCGAGCACTGCCTCTCTCTCTCTCTCCCCGAGCACTGCCTCTCTCTCTCTCCCCGAGCACTGCCTCTCTCTCTCTCCCCGAGCACTGCCTCTCCCTCTCACCGAGCACTGCCTCTCCCCCTCCCCGAGCACTGCCTCTCCCTCTCTCCCCGAGCACTGCCTCTCTCTCTCTCCCCGAGCACTGCCTCTCTCTCTCTCCTCGAACACTGCCTCTCTCTCTCCCCCCGAGCACTGCCTCTCTCTCTCCCCCCGAGAACTGGCTCTCTCTCTACCCTGTGCACTGCAACTCCCTCTCACCGAGCACTGCCTCTCTCTCTCTCCCCAAGCACTGCCTCTCTCTCTCTCCCCGAACACTGCCTCTCTCTCTCTCCCCGAACACTCTCTCTCCCCGAACACTCCCTCTCTCTCCTCAGGCACTACCTCTCTCTCCTCGAACACTGCCTCTCTCTCTCTCCCCGAGCACTGCCTCTCTCTCTCTCCCCGAACACTCCCTCTCTCTCCTCAGGCACTACCTCTCTCTCCTCGAACACTGCCTCTCTCTCTCTCCCCGAGCACTGCCCCTCTCTCTCCCCGAGCACTGCCTCTCTCTCTCTCCCTGAGCACTGCCTCTCCCCCTCCCCGAGCACTGCCTCTCCCTCTCTCCCCGAGCACTGCCTCTCTCTCTCTCCCCGAGCACTGCCTCTCTCTCTCTCCCCAGGCACGACCTCTCTCTCCTCGAGCACGGCCTCTCTCTCTCTCCCCGAGCACTGCCTCTCTCTCTCTCCACGAGCACTGCCTCTGTCTCTCTCCCCGAGCACTCCCTCTTTCTCTCTCCCCAGGCACTCACTCTCTCTCCTCGAGCACTGCTTCTCTCTCTCTCCCCGAGCACTGCTTCTCTCTCTCTCCCCGAACACTCTCTCTCTCTCCTCAGGCACTACCTCTCTCTCCTCGAACACTGCCTCTCTCTCACTCCCCGAGCACTGCCTCTCTCTCTCTCCCCGAACACTCCCTCTCTCTCCTCAGGCACTACCTCTCTCTCCCCGAGCACTGCCTCTCTCTCTCTCTCCCCGAGCACTGCCTCTCTCTCTCTCCCCGAGCACTGCCTCTCTCTCTCTCCCCGAGCACTGCCTCTCTCTCTCTCCCCGAGCACTGCCTCTCTCTCTCTCCCCGAGCACTGCCTCTCTCTCTCCCCCCGAGCACTGCCTCTCTCTCTCTCCTCGAACACTGCCTCTCTCTCTCTTCCTGAACACTCCCTCTCTCTCTCTCCCCAGGCACTACCTCTCTCTCCTCGAGCACTGCCTCTCTCTCTTTCCCTGAGCACTGCCTCTCTCTCCCCGAACACTCCCTCTCTCTTCCCAGGCACTACCTCTCTCCTCGAGCACTGCCTCTCTCTCTCTCCCCGAGCACTGCCTCTCTCTCTCTCCCCGAGCACTGCCTCTCTCTCTCTCCTCGAACACTGCCTCTCTCTCCCTTCCTGAACACTCCCTCTCTCTCTCTCCCCAGGCACGACCTCTCTCTCCTCGAGCACAGCCTCTCTCTCTTTCCCTGAGCACTGCCTCTCTCTCTCTCCCCGAGCACTGCCTCTCTCTCTCTCCCCGAGCACTGCCTCTCTCTCTCTCCCCGAGCACTGCCTCTCTCTCCCCGAACACTCCCTCTCTCTTCCCAGGCACTACCTCTCTCTCTCTTCCCCAGGCACGACCTCTCTCTCCTCGAGCACGGCCTCTCTCTCTCTCCCCGAGCACTGCCTCTCTCTCTCTCCCCGAGCACTGCCTCTCTCTCTCCCCGAGCACTGCCTCTCTCTCTCTCCCCGAGCACTGCCTCTCTCTCCCCGAGCACTGCCTCTCTCTCCCCGAGCACTGCCTCTCTCTCTCTCCCCGAACACTGCCTCTCTCTCTCTCCTCAGGCACTACCTCTCTCTCCTCGAACACTGCCTCTCTCGCTTTCCCCGAGCACTGCCTCTCTCTCTCTCCACGAGCATTGCCTCTGTCTCTCTCCCCGAGCACTCCCTCTTTCTCTCTCCCCAGGCACTCACTCTCTCTCCTCGAGCACTGCTTCTCTCTCTCTCCCCGAGCACTGCTTCTCTCTCTCTCCCCGAACACTCTCTCTCTCTCCTCAGGCACTACCTCTCTCTCCTCGAACACTGCCTCTCTCTCTCTCCCCGAGCACTGCCTCTCTCTCTCTCCCCGAACACTCCCTCTCTCTCCTCAGGCACTACCTCTCTCTCCTCGAACACTGCCTCTCTCTCTCTCCCCGAGCACTGCCTCTCTCTCTCTCCCTGAGCACTGCCTCTCTCTCTCTCCCCGAGCACTGCCTCTCTCTCTCTCCCCGAGCACTGCCTCTCTCTCTCTCCCCGAGCACTGCCTCTCTCTCTCTCCCCGAGCACTGCCTCTCTCTCTCTCCCCGAGCACTGCCTCTCTCTCTCCCCCCGAGCACTGCCTCTCTCTCTCTCCTCGAACACTGCCTCTCTCTCTCTTCCTGAACACTCCCTCTCTCTCTCTCCCCAGGCACTACCTCTCTCTCCTCGAGCACTGCCTCTCTCTCTTTCCCTGAGCACTGCCTCTCTCTCCCCGAACACTCCCTCTCTCTTCCCAGGCACTACCTCTCTCCTCGAGCACTGCCTCTCTCTCTCTCCCCGAGCACTGCCTCTCTCTCTCTCCCCGAGCACTGCCTCTCTCTCTCTCCTCGAACACTGCCTCTCTCTCCCTTCCTGAACACTCCCTCTCTCTCTCTCCCCAGGCACGACCTCTCTCTCCTCGAGCACTGCCTCTCTCTCTTTCCCTGAGCACTGCCTCTCTCTCTCTCCCCGAGCACTGCCTCTCTCTCTCTCCCCGAGCACTGCCTCTCTCTCCCCGAACACTCCCTCTCTCTTCCCAGGCACTACCTCTCTCTCTCTTCCCAGGCACTACCTCTCTGCTCGAGCACTGCCTCTCTCACTCTCCCCGAGCACTGCCTCTCTCACTCTCCCCGAGCACTGCCTCTCTCACTCTCCTCGAGCACTGCCTCTCTCACTCTCCCCGAGCACTGCCTCTCTCACTCTCCCCGAGCACTGCCTCTCTCACTCTCCCCGAGCACTGCCTGTCTCACTCTCCCTGAGCACTGCCTCTCTCTCTCCCCCCGAGCACTTCCCCCTCTCCCCCCGAGAACTGGCTCTCTCTACCCTGTGCACTGCAACTCTCCCCCCAGCACTGCCTCTTTCCCCCGGAGCACCTCCTCTCTCACCGCCGAGCACTGCCTCTCTCTCTCTCTCTCCCCCAAACACTGCCCTTCGCTCTCTCCCCCTGCACTGCCTCTCTCTCTCCTAAGCACTGCCCCTCTCTCCCCAATCACTTCCCCTTTCTCTCTACCCCTGCACTGCCTTTCACTCTCCCCTGAGCAAAGCCCCTCTTTCTCTCCCCGAGCACTGCCTCTCTCTCCCCCCGAGCACTGCCTCTCTCGCTCCCCCCGAGAACTGGCTCTCTCTCTACCCTGTGCACTGCAACTCCCTCTCACCGAACACTGCCTCTCTCTCTCCCCAAGCACTGCCTCTCACTCTCTCCCCGAACACTCTCTCTCCCCGAACACTCCCTCTCTCTCCACAGGCACTACCTCTCTCTCCTCGAACACTGCCTCTCTCTCTCCCCCCGAGCACTGCCTCTCTCTCTCCCCCCGAGAACTGGCTCTCTCTCTACCCTGTGCACTGCAACTCCCTCTCACCGAGCACTGCCTCTCTCTCTCTCCCCAAGCACTGCCTCTCTCTCTCTCCCCGAACACTCTCTCTCCCCGAACACTCCCTCTCTCTCCTCAGGCACTACCTCTCTCTCCTCGAACACCGCCTCTCTCTCTCTCCGCGAGCACTGCCTCTCCCTCTCTCCCCGAGCACTGCCTCTCTCTCTCTCCCTGAGCACTGCCTCTCTCTCTCTCCCCGAGCACTGCCTCTCCCTCTCACCGAGCACTGCCTCTCCCCATCCCCGAGCACTGCCTCTCCCTCTCTCCCCGAGCACTGCCTCTCTCTCTCTCCCCGAGCACTGTCTCTCTCTCTCTCCCCGAGCACTGCCTCTCTCTCTCTCCCCGAGCACTGCCTCTCTCTCTCTCCCCGAGCACTTCCTCTCTCTCTCTCCCCGAGCACTGCCTCTGTCTCTCTCCCCGAGCACTGCCTCTCTCTCTCTCCTCGAACACTGCCTCTCTCTCTCCCCCCGAGCACTGCCTCTCTCTCTCCCCCCGAGAACTGGCTCTCTCTCTACCCTGTGCACTGCAACTCCCTCTCACCGAGCACTGCATCTCTCTCTCTCCCCAAGCACTGCCTCTCTCTCTCTCCCCGAACACTCTCTGTCCCCGATCACTCCCTCTCTCTCCTCAGGCACTACCTCTCTCTCCTCGAACACTGCCTCTCTCTCTCTCCCCGAGCACTGCCTCTCTGTCTCTCCCCGAACACTCCCTCTCCCTCCTCAGGCACTACCTCTCTCTCCTCGAACACTGCCTCTCTCTCTCTCCCCGAGCACTGCCTCTCTCTCTCTCCCTGAGCACTGCCTCTCTCTCTCTCCCCGAGCACTGCCTCTCCCTCTCACCGAGCACTGCCTCTCCCCCTCCCCGAGCACTGCCTCTCCCTCGCTCCCCGAGCACCGCCTCTCTCTCTCTCCCCGAGCACTGCCTCTCTCTCTCTCCCTGAGCACTGCCTCTCTCTCTCTCCCTGAGCACTGCCTCTCCCTCTCTCCCCGAGCACTGCATCTCTCTCTCTCCCCGAGCACTGCCTCTCTCTCTCTCCCCGAACACTCCCTCTCTCTCCTCAGGCACTACCTCTCTCTCCTCGAACACTGCCTCTCTCTCTCTCCCCGAGCACTGCCTCTCTCTCTCTCCCCGAGCACTGCCTCTCTCTCTCTCCCTGAGCACTGCCTCTCTCTCTCTCCCCAAGCATCGCCTCTCTCTCTCCCTGAGCACTGCCTCTCTCACTCCCCCCGAGCACTGCCGCTCTCTCTCTCCCCGAGCACTGCCTCTCTCTCTCCCCCCGAGCACTGCCCCCTCTCACCCCGAGAACTGGCTCTCTCTCTACCCTGTGCACTGCAACTCCCTCTCACCGAGCACTGCAACTCCCTCTCACCGAGCACTGCCTCTCCCTCTCACCGAGCACTGCCTCTCCCTCTCACCGAGCACTGCCTCTCTCTCTCTTCCCAAGCAACTGCCTCTCTCTCTCTCCCCGAACACTCCCTCTCTCTTCCCAGGCACTACCTCTCTCTCTCTTCCCAGGCACTACCTCTCTCCTCGAGCACTGCCTCTCTCACTCTCCCCGAGCACTGCCTCTCTCACTCTCCCCGAGCACTGCCTCTCTCACTCTCCCCGAGCACTGCCTCTCTCACTCTCCCCGAGCACTGCCTCTCTCACTCTCCCCGAGCACTGCCTGTCTCACTCTCCCTGAGCACTGCCTCTCTCTCTCCCCCCGAGCACTTCCCCCTCTCCCCCCGAGAACTGGCTCTCTCTACCCTGTGCACTGCAACTCTCCCCCCAGCACTGCCTCTTTCCCCCGGAGCACCTCCTCTCTCACCGCCCAGCACTGCCTCTCTCTCTCGCTCTCCCCCAAACACTGCCCTTCGCTCTCTCCCCCTGCAGTGCCTCTCTCTCTCCTAAGCACTGCCCCTCTCTCCCCAATCACTTCCCCTTTCTCTCTCCCCATGCACTGCCTTTCACTCTCCCCTGAGCAAAGCCCCTCTCTCTCTCCCCGAGCACTGCCTCTCTCTCCCCCCGAGCACTGCCTCTCTCTCTCCCCCCGAGAACTGGCTCTCTCTCTACCCTGTGCACTGCAACTCCCTCTCACCGAGCACTGCCTCTCTCTCTCCCCAAGCACTGCCTCTCTCTCTCTCCCCGAACACTCTCTCTCCCCGAACACTCCCTCTCTCTCCTCAGGCACTACCTCTCTCTCCTCGAACACTGCCTCTCTCTCTCCCCCGGAGCACTGCCTCTCTCTCTCCCCCCGAGAACTGGCTCTCTCTCTACCCTGTGCACTGCAACTCCCTCTCACCGAGCACTGCCTCTCTCTCTCTCCCCAAGCACTGCCTCTCTCTCTCTCCCCGAACACTCTCTCTCCCCGAACACTCCCTCTCTCTCCTCAGGCACAACCTCTCTCTCCTCGAACACTGCCTCTCTCTCTCTCCCCGAGCACTGCCTCTCTCTCTCTCCCCGAGCACTGCCTCTCCTCCTCCCCGAGCACTGACTCTCCCTCTCTCCCCGAGCACTGCCTCTCTCTCTCTCCCCGAGCACTGCCTCTCTCTCTCTCCCCGAACACTCCCTCTCTCTCCTCAGGCACTACCTCTCTCTCCTCGAACACTGCCTCTCTCTCTCTCCCCGAGCACTGCCTCTCTCTCTCTCCCCGAGCACTGCCTCTCTCTCTTTCCCTGAGCACTGCCTCTCTCTCTCTCCCCAAGCATCGCCTCTCTCTCTCCCTGAGCACTGCCTCTCTCACTCCCCCCAGAGCACTGCCGCTCTCTCTCTCCCCGAGCACTGCCTCTCTCTCTCCCCCCGAGCACTGCCCCCTCTCACCCCGAGAACTGGCTCTCTCTCTACCCTGTGCACTGCAACTCACTCTCACCGAGCACTGCAACTCCTTCTCACCGAGCACTGCCTCTCCCTCTCACCGAGCACTGCCTCTCTCTCTCTTCCCAAGCAACTGCCTCTCCCTCTCTCCCCGAACACTCCCTCTCTCTCTCTCCTCAGGCACTACCTCTCTCTCCTCGAGCACTGCCTCTCTCTCTCTCCCCAGGCACGACCTCTCTCTCCTCGAGCACTGCCTCTCTCTCTCTCCCCAAGCACTGCCTCTCTCTCTCTCTCCCTGAGCACTGCCTCTCTCTCTCCCCGAACACTCCCTCTCTCTCTCTCCCCAGGCACTACCTCTCTCTCCTCGAGCACTGCCTCTCTCTCTCCCCGAGCACTGCCTCTCTCTCTCCCCTCGAGCACTGCCCCCTCTCCCCCCGAGAACTGGCTCTCTCTCTACTCTGTGCACTGCAACTCCCTATCACCGAGCACTGCCTCTCCCTCTCAACCCGAACACTCCCTCTCTCTCTCTCCCCGAACACTCCCTCTCTCTCTCTCCTCAGGGACTACCTCTCTCTCCTCGAGCACTGCCTCTCTCTCTCTCCCCGAACACTCCCTCTCTCTCTCTCCTCAGGGACTACCTCTCTCTCCTCGAGCACTGCCTCTCTCTCTCTCCCCAGGCACTACCTCTCTGTCCTCGAGCGCTGCCTCTCTCTCTCTCCCCGAGCACTGCCTCTCTCTCTCTCCCCAAGCACTGCCTCTCTCTCTCTCCCCGAACACTCCCTCTCTCTCTCTCCTCAGGCAATACCTCTCTCTCCTCGAGCACTGCCTCTCTCTCTCTCTCCTCGAGCACTGCCTCTCTCTCTCTCTCCCCGAGCACTGCCTCTCTCTCTCTCTCCCCGAGCACTGCCTCTCTCTCTCTCGCCGAGCACTGCCTCTCTCTATCTCCCCGAGCACTGCCTCTCTCTCTCTCCCCGAGCACTGCCTCTCTCTCCTCGAGCACTGCCTCTCTCTCTCTCCCCGAGCACTGCCTCTCTCTCTCTCCCCGAGCACTGCCTCTCACTCTCCCCGAGCACTGCCTCTCTCATTCTCCCTGAGCACTGCCTCTCTCTCTCTCCCCGAGCACTGCCTCTCTCTCTCTCCCCAAGCACTGCCTCTGTCTCTCTCCCCGAGCACTGCCTCTCTCTCTCTCCCCAAGCACTGCCTCTCTCTCTCTCCTCGAACACTGCCTCTCTCTCTCTCCCCGAAAACTCCCTCTCTCTCTCTCCCCGAACACTGCCTCTCTCTCTCTCCTCGAGCACTGCCTCTCTCTCTCTCCTCGAGCACTGCCTCTCTCTCTTTCCCTGAGCACTGCCTCTCTCTCTCTCCCCGAGCACTGCCTCTCTCTCCCCGAACACTCCCTCTCTCTTCCCAGGCACTACCTCTCTCTCTCTTCCCAGGCACTGCCTCTCTCTCCTCGAGCACTGCCTCTCTCTCTCTCCCCGAGCACTGCCTCTCTCTCTCTCCCCGAGCACTGCCTCTCTCTCTCTCCCCGAGCACTGCCTCTCTCTCTCTCCTCGAACACTGCCTCTCTCTCTCTTCCTGAACACTCCCTCTCTCTCTCTCCCCAGGCACTACCTCTCTCTCCTCGAGCACTGCCTCTCTCTCTTTCCCTGAGCACTGCCTCCCTCTCCCCGAACACTCCCTCTCTCTTCCCAGGCACTACCTCTCTCCTCGAGCACTGCCTCTCTCTCTCTCCCCGAGCACTGCCTCTCTCTCTCTCCCCGAGCACTGCCTCTCTCTCTCTCCTCGAACACTGCCTCTCTCTCTCTTCCTGAACACTCCCTCTCTCTCTCTCCCCAGGCACGACCTCTCTCTCCTCGAGCACTGCCTCTCTCTCTTTCCCTGAGCACTGCCTCTCTCTCCCCGAACACTCCCTCTCTCTTCCCAGGCACTACCTCTCTCCTCGAGCACTGCCTCTCTCACTCTCCCCGAGCACTGCCTCTCTCACTCTCCCCGAGCACTGCCTCTCTCACTCTCCCCGAGCACTGCCTCTCTCACTCTCCCCGAGCACTGCCTCTCTCACTCTCCCCGAGCACTGCCTCTCTCACTCTCCCTGAGCACTGCCTCTCTCTCTCCCCCCGAGCACTTCCGCCTCTCCCCCCGAGAACTGGCTCTCTCTACCCTGTGCACTGCAACTCTCCCCCCAGCACTGCCACTTTCCCCCGGAGCACCTCCTCTCTCACCGCCGAGCACTGCCTCTCTCTCTCTCTCTCCCCCAAACACTGCCCTTCGCTCTCTCCCCCTGCACTGCCTCTCTCTCTCCTAAGCACTGCCCCTCTCTCCCCAATCACTTCCCCTTTCTCTCTACCCCTGCACTGCCTTTCACTCTCCCCTGAGCAAAGCCCCTCTCTCTCTCCCCGAGCACTGCATCTCTCTCCCCCCGAGCACTGCCTCTCTCTCTCCCCCCGAGAACTGGCTCTCTCTCTACCCTGTGCACTGCAACTCCCTCTCACCGAGCACTGCCTCTCTCTCTCCCCAAGCACTGCCTCTCTCTCTCTCCCCGAACACTCTCTCTCCCCGAACACTCCCTCTCTCTCCTCAGGCACTACCTCTCTCTCCTCTAACACTGCCTCTCTCTCTCCCCCCGAGCACTGCCTCTCTCTCTCCCCCCGAGAACTGGCTCTCTCTCTACCCTGTGCACTGCAACTCCCTCTCACCGAGCACTGCCTCTCTCTCTCTCCCCAAGCACTGCCTCTCTCTCTCTCCCCGAACACTCTCTCTCCCCGAACACTCCCTCTCTCTCCTCAGGCACTACCTCTCTCTCCTCGAACACTGCCTCTCTCTCTCTCCCCGAGTACTGCCTCTCTCTCTCTCCCCGAACACTCCCTCTCTCTCCTCGAACACTGCCTCTCTCTCTCTCCCCGAGCACTGCCTCTCTCTCTCTCCCCGAGCACTGCCTCTCTCTCTCTCCCTGAGCACTGCCTCTCTCTCTCTCCCCGAGCACTGCCTCTCCCTCTCACCGAGCACTGCCTCTCCCCCTCCCCGAGCACTGCCTCTCCCTCTCTCCCCGAGCACTGCCTCTCTCTCTCTCCCCGAGCACTGCCTCTCTCTCTCTCCTCGAACACTGCCTCTCTCTCTCCCCCCGAGCACTGCCTCTCTCTCTCCCCCCGAGAACTGGCTCTCTCTCTACCCTGTGCACTGCAACTCCCTCTCACCGAGCACTGCCTCTCTCTCTTTCCCCAAGCACTGCCTCTCTCTCTCTCCCCGAACACTCTCTCTCCCCGAACACTCCCTCTCTCTCCTCAGGCACTACCTCTCTCTCCTCGAACACTGCCTCTCTCTCTCTCCCCGAGCACTGCCTCTCTCTCTCTCCCCGAACACTCCCTCTCTCTCCTCAGGCACTACCTCTCTCTCCTCGAACACTGCCTCTCTCTCTCTCCCCGAGCACTGCCTCTCTCTCTCTCCCCGAGCACTGCCTCTCTCTCTCTCCCTGAGCACTGCCTCTCTCTCTCTCCCCGAGCACTGCCTCTCCCTCTCACCGAGCACTGCCTCTCCCCCTCCCCGAGCACTGCCTCTCCCTCTCTCCCCGAGCACTGCCTCTCTCTCTCTCCCCGAGCACTGCCTCTCTCTCTCTCCCCAGGCACGACCTCTCTCTCCTCGAGCACGGCCTCTCTCTCTCTCCCCGAGCACTGCCTCTCTCTCTCTCCCCGAGCACTGCCTCTCGCTCTCCCCGAGCACTGCCTCTCTCTCTCTCCCCGAGCACTGCCTCTCTCTCCCCGAGCACTGCCTCTCTCTCTCTCCCCGAACACTGCCTCTCTCTCTCTCCTCAGGCACTACCTCTCTCTCCTCGAACACTGCCTCTCTCCCTTTCCCCGAGCACTGCCTCTCTCTCTCTCCACGAGCACTGCCTCTGTCTCTCTCCCCGAGCACTCCCTCTTTCTCTCTCCCCAGGCACTCACTCTCTCTCCTCGAGCACTGCTTCTCTCTCTCTCCCCGAGCACTGCTTCTCTCTCTCTCCCCGAACACTCCCTCTCTCTCCTCAGGCACTACCTCTCTCTCCTCGAACACTGCCTCTCTCTCTCTCCCCGAGCACTGCCTCTCTCTCTCTCCCTGAGCACTGCCTCTCTCTCTCTCCCCGAGCACTGCCTCTCTCTCTCTCCCCGAGCACTGCCTCTCCCTCTCACCGAGCACTGCCTCTCCCCCTCCCCGAGCACTGCCTCTCCCCCTCTCCCCGAGCACTGCCTCTCTCTCTCTCCCCGAGCACTGCCTCTCTCTCTCTCCCCAGGCACGACCTCTCTCTCCTCGAGCACGGCCTCTCTCTCTCTCCCCGAGCACTGCCTCTCTCTCTCCCCGAGCACTGCCTCTCTCTCTCTCGCCGAGCACTGCCTCTCTCTCCCCGAGCACTGCCTCTCTCTCTCTCCCCGAACACTGCCTCTCTCTCTCTCCTCAGGCACTACCTCTCTCTCCTCGAACACTGCCTCTCTCCCTTTCCCCGAGCACTGCCTCTCTCTCTCTCCACGAGCACTGCCTCTGTCTCTCTCCCCGAGCACTCCCTCTTTCTCTCTCCCCAGGCACTCACTCTCTCTCCTCGAGCACTGCTTCTCTCTCTCTCCCCGAGCACTGCTTCTCTCTCTCTCCCCGAACACTCCCTCTCTCTCCTCTGGCACTACCTCTCTCTCCTCGAACACTGCCTCTCTCTCTCTCCCCGAGCACTGCCTCTCTCTCTCTCCCCGAACACTCCCTCTCTCTCCTCAGGCACTACCTCTCTCTCCTCGAACACTGCCTCTCTCTCTCTCCCCGAGCACTGCCTCTCTCTCTCTCCCTGAGCACTGCCTCTCTCTCTCTCCCCGAGCACTGCCTCTCTCTCTCTCCCCGAGCACTGCCTCTCTCTCTCTCCCCGAGCACTGCCTCTCTCTCTCTCCCCGAGCACTGCCTCTCTCTCTCTCCCCGAGCACTGCCTCTCTCTCTCTCACCGAGCACTGCCTCTCTATCTCTCCCCGAACACTGCCTCTCTCTCTCCCCAGGCACTCACTCTCTCTCCTCGAGCACTGCCTCTCTCTCTCTCCCCAAGCATTGCCTCTCTCTCTCCCTGAGCACTGCCTCTCTCTCTCCCGGAGCACTGCCTCTCTCACTCCCCCCGAGCACTGCCGCTCTCTCTCTCCCCGAGCACTGCCTCTCTCTCTCCCCCCGAGCACTGCCCTCTCTCACCCCAAGAACTGGCTCTCTCTCTACCCTGTGCACTGCAACTCCCTCTCACCGAGCACTGCCTCTCCCTCTCACCGAGCACTGCCTCTCTCTTCCCAAGCAACTGCCTCTCTCTCTCTCCCCGAACACTCCCTCTCTCTCTCTCCTCAGGCAGTACCTCTCTCTCCTCGAGCACTGCCTCTCTCTCTCTCCCCAGGCACGACCTCTCTCTCCTCGAGCACTGCCTCTCTCTCTCTTCCCAAGCAACTGCCTCTCTCTCTCTCCCCCGAACACTCCCTCTCTCTCTCTCCTCAGGCACTACCTCTCCCTCCTCGAGCACTGCCTCTCTCTCTCTCCCCAGGCACGACCTCTCTCTCCTCGAGCACTGCCTCTCTCTCTCTCCCCAAGCACTGCCTCTCTCTCTCTCTCCCTGAGCACTGCCTCTCTCTCTCCCCGAACACTCCCTCTCTCTCTCTCCCCAGGCACTACCTCTCTCTCCTCGAGCACTGCCTCTCTCTCTCTCCCTGAGCACTGCCTCTCTCTCTCTCCCTGAGCACTGCCTCTCTCTCTCTCACCGAGCACTGCCTCTCTATCTCTCCCCGAACACTCCCTCTCTCTCTCCCCAGGCACTCACTCTCTCTCCTCGAGCACTGCCTCTCTCTCTCTCCCCGAGCACTGCCTCTCTCTCTCTCCCCAGGCACGACCTCTCTCTCCTCGAGCACTGCCTCTCTCTCTCTCCCCAAGCACTGCCTCTCTCTCTCTCTCCCTGAGCACTGCCTCTCTCTCTCCCCGAACACTCCCTCTCTCTCTCTCCCCAGGCACTACCTCTCTCTCCTCGAGCACTGCCTCTCTCTCTCCCCGAGCACTGCCTCTCTCTCCCCTCGAGCACTGCCCCCTCTCCCCCCGAGAACTGGCTCTCTCTCTACTCTGTGCACTGCAACTCCCTATCACCGAGCACTGCCTCTCCCTCTCAACCCGAACACTCCCTCTCTCTCTCTCCCCGAACACTCCCTCTCTCTCTCTCCTCAGGGACTACCTCTCTCTCCTCGAGCACTGCCTCTCTCTCTCTCCCCAGGCACTACCTCTCTGTCCTCGAGCACTGCCTCTCTCTCTATCCCCGAGCACTGCCTGTCTCTCTCTCCCCGAGCACTGCCTCTCGCTCTCTCCCCGAACACTCCCTCTCTCTCTCTCCTCAGGCACTACCTCTCTCTCCTCGAGCACTGCCTCTCTCTCTCCTCGAGCACTGCCTCTCTCTCTCTCTCCCCGAGCACTGCCTCTCTCTCTCTCTCCCCGAGCACTGCCTCTCTCTCTCTCGCCGAGCACTGCCTCTCTCTCTCGCCCCAAGCACTGCCTATCTCACTCCCCCTGGCACTGCCTCTCTCACTCCCCCAAGCACTGCCTCTCTCACTCCCCCTGGCACTGCCTCTCTCACTCCCCCAAGCACTGCCTCTGTCACTCCCCCAAGCACTGCCTCTCTCACTCCCCCAAGCACTGCCTCTCTCACTCCCCCAAGCACTGCCCCTCTCACTCCCCCTGGCACTGCCTTTCTCACTCCCCCAAGCACTGCCTCTCTCACTCCCCCAAGCACTGCCTCTCTCACTCCCCCAAGCACTGCCTCTCTCACTGCACCTGGCACTGCCTCTCTCACTCCCCCAAGCACTGCCTCTCTCACTCCCCCAAGCACTGCCTCTCTCACTCCCCCAAGCACTGCCTCTCTTACTCCCCCAAGCACTGCCTCTCTCACTCCCCCAAGCACTGCCTCTCTCACACCCCCAAGCACTGCCTCTCTCACTGCACCTGGCACTGCCTCTCTCACTCCCCCAAGCACTGCCTCTCTCACTCCCCCAAGCACTGCCTCTCTCACTCCCCCAAGCACTGCCTCTCTAACTCCCCCAAGCACTGCCTATCTCACTTCCCCTGGCACTGCCTCTCTCACTCCCCCAAGCACTGCCTCTCTCACTCCCCCTGGCACTGCCTATCTCACTCCCCCAAGCACTGCCTCTCTCACTCCCCCTGGCACTGCCTCTCTCACTCCCCCTGGCACTGCCTCTCTCACTCCCCCTGGCACTGCCTCTCTCACTCCCCCAAGCACTGCCAGTCACTCCCCCAAGCACTGCCTCTCACTCCCCCAAGCACTGCCTCTCTCACTCCCCCGAGAGCACTGCCTCTCTCACTCCCCTGGCACTGCCTCTCTCACTCCCCAAAGCACTGCCTCTCTCACTCCCCGGCACTGCCTCTCTCACTCCCCCAAGCACTGCCTCTCACTCCCCCAAGCACTGCCTCTCACTCCCCCAAGCACTGCCTCTCTCACTCCCCCAAGCACTGCCTCTCTCACTCCCCCAAGCACTGCCTCTCTCACTCCCCCCTAGAGCACTGCCTCTCTCACTCCCCCAAGCACTGCCTCTCTCACTCCCCCTGGCACTGCCTCTCTCACTCCCCCAAGCACTGCCTCTCTCACTCCCCCAAGCACTGCCTCTCTCACTCCCCCTGGCACTGCCTCTCTCACTCCCCCAAGCGCTGCCTCTCTCACTCCCCCAAGCACTGCCTCTCACTACCCCAAGCACTGCCTCTCTCACTCCCCCTGGCACTGCCTCTCTCACTCCCCCTGGCACTGCCTCTCTCACTCCCCCCTAGAGCACTGCCTCTCTCACTCCCCCAAGCACTGCCTCTCCCCCTCCCCGAGCACTGCCTCTCCCTCTCACCGAGCACTGCCTCTCCCCCTCCCCGAGCACTGCCTCTCCCTCTCACCCCGAGCACTGCCTCTCTCTCTCTCCCCGAGCACTGCCTCTCTCTCTCTCCCCAGGCACTACCTCTCTCTCCTCGAGCACGGCCTCTCTCTCTCTCCCCGAGCACTGCCTCTCTCTCTCTCCCCGAGCACTGCCTCTCTCTCTCCCCGAGCACTGCCTCACTCTCTCTCCCCGAGCACTGCCTCTCTCTCCTCGAGCACTGCCTCTCTCTCTCTCCCAGAGCACTGCCTCTATCTCTCTCCCCGAGCACTGCCTCTCTCTCTCTCCCCGAACACTGCCTCTCTCTCTCTCCTCAGGCACTACCTCTCTCTCCTCGAACACTGCCTCTCTCCCTTTCCCCGAGCACTGCCTCTCTCTCTCTCCCCGAGCACTGCCTCTCTCTCTCTCCCCGAGCACTCCCTCTTTCTCTCTCCCCAGGCACTCACTCTCTCTCCTCGAGCACTGCTTCTCTCTCTCTCCCCGAACACTGCCTCTCTCTCCTCAGGCACTACCTCTCTCTCCTCGAACACTGCCTCTCTCCCTTTCCCCGAGCACTGCCTCTCTCTCTCTCCCCGAACACTCCCTCTCTCTCTCTCTCCTCAGGGACTACCTCTCTCTCCTCGAGCACTGCCTCCCTCTCTCTCTCCCCAGGCACTACCTCTCTGTCCTCGAGCACTGCCTCTCTCTCTCTCCCCGAGCACTGCCTCTCTCTCTCTCCCCGAGCACTGCCTCTCTCTCTCTCCCCGAAAACTCCCTCTCTCTCTCTCCTCAGGCACTACCTCTCTCTCCTCGAGCACTGCCTCTCTCTCTCTCTCCTCGAGCACTGCCTCTCTCTCTCCTCGAGCACTGCCTCTCTCTCTCTCTCCCCGAGCACTGCCTCTCTCTCTCTCTCCCCGAGCACTGCCTCTCTTTCTCTCGCCGAGCACTGCCTCTCTCTCTCTCCCCGAGCACTGCCTCTCTCTCTCTCCCTGTGCACTGCCTCTCTCTCTCTCCCCGAGCACTGCCTCTCCCTCTCACCGAGCACTGCCTCTCCCCCTCCCCGAGCACTGCCTCTCCCTCTCTCCCCGAGCACTGCCTCTCTCTCTCTCCCCGAGCACTGCCTCTCTCTCTCTCCTCGAACACTGCCTCTCTCTCTCCCCCCGAGCACTGCCTCTCTCTCTCCCCCCGAGAACTGGCTCTCTCTCTACCCTGTGCACTGCAACTCCCTCTCACCGAGCACTGCCTCTCTCTCTCTCCCCAAGCACTGCCTCTCTCTCTCTCCCCGAACACTCTCTCTCCCCGAACACTCCCTCTCTCTCCTCAGGCACTAGCTCCCTCTCCTCGAACACTGCCTCTCTCTCTCTCCCCGAGCACTGCCTCTCTCTCTCCCTGAGCACTGCCTCTCTCTCTCTCCCCGAGCACTGCCTCTCCCTCTCACCGAGCACTGCCTCTCCCCCTCCCCAAGCACTGCCTCTCCCTCGCTCCCCGAGCACTGCCTCTCTCTCTCTCCCCGAGCACTGCCTCTCTCCCTCTCCCCAGGCACTACCTCTCTCTCCTCGAGCACGGCCTCTCTCTCTCTCCCCGAGCACTGCCTCTCTCTCTCTCCCCGAGCACTGCCTCTCTCTCTCCCCGAGCACTGCCTCTCTCTCTCTCCCCGAGCACTGCCTCTCTCTCCCCGAGCACTGCCTCTCTCTCTCTCCCCGAACACTGCCTCTCTCTCTCTCCTCAGGCACTACCTCTTTCTCCTCGAACACTGCCTCTCTCCCTTTCCCCGAGCACTGCCTCTCTCTCTCTCCCGAGCACTGCCTCTGTCTCTCTCCCCGAGCACTCCCTCTTTCTCTCTCCCCAGGCACTCACTCTCTCTCCTCGAGCACTGCTTCTCTCTCTCTCCACGAACACTCCCTCTCTCTCCTCAGGCACTACCTCTCTTTCCTCGAACACTGCCTCTCTCTCTCTCCCCGAGCACTGCCTCTCTCTCTCTCCCCGAACACTCCCTCTCTCTCCTCAGGCACTACCTCTCTCTCCTCGAACACTGCCTCTCTCTCTCTCCCCGAGCACTGCCTCTCTCTCTCTCCGCGAGCACTGCCTCTCTCTCTCTCCCCGAGCACTGCCTCTCTCTCTCTCCCCGAGCACTGCCTCTCTCTCTCTCCCCGAGCACTGCCTCTCTCTCTCTCCCCGAGCACTGCCTCTCTCTCTCTCCCCGAGCACTGCCTCTCTCTCTCTCCCCGAGCACTGCCTCTCTCTCTCTCCCCGAGCACTGCCTCTCTCTCTCTCACCGAGCACTGCCTCTCTATCTCTCCCCGAACACTCCCTCTCTCTCTCCCCAGGCACTCACTCTCTCTCCTCGAGCACTGCCTCTCTCTCTCTCCCCGAGCACTGCCTCTCTCTCTCTCCCCAAGCATTGCCTCTCTCTCTCCCTGAGCACTGCCTCTCTCTCTCCACGAGCACTGCCTCTCTCACTCCCCCCGAGCACTGCCGCTCTCTCTCTCCCCGAGCACTGCCTCTCTCTCTCCCCCCGAGCACTGCCCCCTCTCACCCCGAGAACTGGCTCCCTCTCTACCCTGTGCACTGCAACTCCCTCTCACCGAGCACTGCCTCTCCCTCTCACCGAGCACTGCCTCTCTCTCTCTTCCCAAGCAACTGCCTCTCTCTCTCTCCCTGAACACTCCCTCTCTCTCTCTCCTCAGGCACTACCTCTCTCTCCTCGAGCACTGCTTCTCTCTCTCTCCCCAGGCACGACCTCTCTCTCCTCGAGCACTGCCTCTCTCTCTCTCCCCAAGCACTGCCTCTCTCTCTCTCCCCGAACACTCTCTCTCCACGAACACTCCCTCTCTCTCCTCAGGCACTACCTCTCTCTCCTCGAACACTGCCTCTGTCTCTCTCGTCGAGCACTGCCTCTCTCTCTCTCCCCGAACACTCCCTCTCTCTCCTCAGGCACTACCTCTCTCTCCTCGAACACTGCCTCTCATCTCTCTCTTTTCCTCCTCCTCCGTTGTTGTTGTTGAGAGAGATCTCTCTCTTTTCCTCCTCCTCCGTTGTTGTTGTTGAGAGAGACGAGCACTGCCTCTCCCTGTCACCGAGCACTGCCTCTCCCCCTCCCCGAGCACTGCCTCTCCCTCTCTCCCCGAGCACTGCCTCTCTCTCTCTCCCCGAGCACTGCCTCTCTCTCTCTCCCCGAGCACTGCCTCTCTCTCTCTCCCCGAGCACTGCCTCTCTCTCTCTCCCCGAGCACTGCCTCTCTCTCTCTCCCTGAGCACTGCCTCTCTCTCTCTCCCTGAGCACTGCCTCTCTCTCTCTCACCGAGCACTGCCTCTCTATCTCTCCCCGAACACTCCCTCTCTCTCTCCCCAGGCACTCACTCTCTCTCCTCGAGCACTGCCTCTCTCTCTCTCCCCGAGCACTGCCTCTCTCTCTCTCCCCAGGCACGACCTCTCTCTCCTCGAGCACTGCCTCTCTCTCTCTCCCCAAGCACTGCCTCTCTCTCTCTCTCCCTGAGCACTGCCTCTCTCTCTCCCCGAACACTCCCTCTCTCTCTCTCCCCAGGCACTACCTCTCTCTCCTCGAGCACTGCCTCTCTCTCTCCCCGAGCACTGCCTCTCTCTCTCACCTCGAACACTGCCCCCTCTCCCCCCGAGAACTGGCTCTCTCTCTACTCTGTGCACTGCAACTCCCTATCACCGAGCACTGCCTCTCCCTCTCAACCCGAACACTCCCTCTCTCTCTCTCCCCGAACACTCCCTCTCTCTCTCTCCTCAGGGACTACCTCTCTCTCCTCGAGCACTGCCTCTCTCTCTCTCCCCAGGCACTAGCTCTCTGTCCTCGAGCACTGCCTCTCTCTCTCTCCCCGAGCACTGCCTCTCTCTCTCTCCCAGAGCACTGCCTCTCTCTCTCTCCCCGAACACTCCCTCTCTCTCTCTCCTCAGGCACTACCTCTCTCTCCTCGAGCACTGCCTCTCTCTCTCTCTCTCCTCGAGCACTGCCTCTCTCTCTCTCTCCCCGAGCACTGCCTCTCTCTCTCTCGCCGAGCACTGCCTCTCTCTCTCTCCCCAAGCACTGCCTATCTCACTCCCCCTGGCACTGCCTCTCTCACTCCCCCAAGCACTGCCTCTCTCACTCCACGTGGCACTGCCTCTCTCACTCCCCCAAGCACTGCCTCTGTCACTCCCCCAAACACTGCCTCTCTCACTCCCCCAAGCACTGCCTCTCTCACTCCCCCAAGCACTGCCTCTCTCACTCCGCCTGGCACTGCCTATCTCACTCCCCCAAGCACTGCCTCTCTCACTCCGCCAAGCACTGCCTCTCTCACTCCCCCAAGCACTGCCTCTCTCACTGCACCTGGCACTGCCTCTCTCACTCCCCCAAGCACTGCCTCTCTCACTCCCCCAAGCACTGCCTCTCTCACTCCCCCAAGCACTGCCTCTCTCACTGCACCTGGCACTGCCTCTCTCACTCCCCCAAGCACTGCCTCTCTCACTCCCCCAAGCACTGCCTCTCTCACTCCCCCAAGCACTGCCTCTCTCACTCCCCCAAGCACTGCCTCTCTCACTCCCCCAAGCACTGCCTCTCTTACTCCCCCAAGCACTGCCTATCTCACTCCCCCTGGCACTGCCTCTCTCACTCCCCCAAGCACTGCCTCTCTCACTCCCCCTGGCACTGCCTCTCTCACTCCCCCAAGCACTGCCTCTCTCACTCCCCCAAGCACTGCCTCTCTCACTCCCCCTGGCACTGCCTCTCTCTCTCCCCCAAGCGCTGCCTCTCTCACTCCCCAAAGCACTGACTCTCTCACTCCCCCAAGCACTGCCTCTCTCACTCCCCCAAGCACTGCCTCTCTCACTCCCCCCTAGAGCACTGCCTCTCTCACTCCCCCAAGCGCTGCCTCCCTCTCTATCTCTCTCCGAGCACTGCCTCTCTCTCTCTCCCCGAGCGCTGCCTCTCCCCCTCCCCGAGCGCTGCCTCTCCACCTCCCTGAGCGCTGCCTCTCCCTCTCACCGAGCACTGCCTCTCCCCCTCCCCGAGCACTGCCTCTCCCTCTCACCGAGCACTGCCTCTCCCCCTCCCCGAGCACTGCCTCTCCCTCTCACCGAGCACTGCCCCTCCCCCTCCCCGAGCACTGCCTCTCCCTCTCACCGAGCACTGCCTCTCCCCCTCCCCGAGCACTGCCTCTCCCTCTCACCCCGAGCACTGCCTCTCTCTCACTCCCCGAGCACTGCCTCTCTCTCTCTCCCCAGGCACTACCTCTCTCTCCTCGAGCACGGCCTCTCTCTCTCTCCCCGAGCACTGCCTCTCTCTCTCTCCCCGAGCACTGCCTCTCTCTCTCCCCGAGCACTGCCTCACTCTCTCTCCCCGAGCACTGCCTCTCTCTCCTCGAGCACTGCCTCTCTCTCTCTCCCAGAGCACTGCCTCTATCTCTCTCCCCGAGCACTGCCTCTCTCTCTCTCCCCGAACACTGCCTCTCTCTCTCTCCTCAGGCACTACCTCTCTCTCCTCGAACACTGCCTCTCTCCCTTTCCCCGAGCACTGCCTCTCTCTCTCTCCCCGAGCACTGCCTCTCTCTCTCTCCCCGAGCACTCCCTCTTTCTCTCTCCCCAGGCACTCACTCTCTCTCCTCGAGCACTGCTTCTCTCTCTCTCCCCGAACACTCCCTCTCTCTCCTCAGGCACTACCTCTCTCTCCTCGAACACTGCCTCTCTCCCTTTCCCCGAGCACTGCCTCTCTCTCTCTCCCCGAGCACTGCCTCTCTCTCTCTCCCCGAGCACTCCCTCTTTCTCTCTCCCCAGGCACTCACTCTCTCTCCTCGAGCACTGCCTCTCTCTCTCTCCCCGAGCACTGCCTCCCTCTCTCTCCCCGAGCACAGCCTCTCTCTCCTCGAGCACTGCCTCTCTCTCTCTCCCCGAGCACTGCCTCTCTCTCACTCCCCGAGCACTGCATCTCACTCTCCCCGAGCACTGCCTCTCTCATTCTCCCTGAGCACTGCCTCTCTCTCTCTCCCCGAGCACTGCCTCTCTCTCTCCCCGAGCACTGCCTCTGTCTCTCTCCCCGAGCACTGCCTCTCTCTCTCTCTCCCCGAGCACTGCCTCTCATTCTCTCGCCGAGCACTGCCTCTCTCTCTCTCCCCGAGCACTGCCTCTCTCTCTCTCCCTGTGCACTGCCTCTCTCTCTCTCCCCGAGCACTGCCTCTCCCTCTCACCGAGCACTGCCTCTCCCCCTCCCCGAGCACTGCTTCTCCCTCTCTCCCCGAGCACTGCCTCTCTCTCTCTCCCCGAGCACTGCCTCTCTCTCTCTCCTCGAACACTGCCTCTCTCTCTCCCCCCGAGCACTGCCTCTCTCTCTCCCCCCGAGAACTGGCTCTCTCTCTACCCTGTGCACTGCAACTCCCTCTCACCGAGCACTGCCTCTCTCTCTCTCCCCAAGCACTGCCTCTCTCTCTCTCCCCGAACACTCTCTCTCCCCGAACACTCCCTCTCTCTCCTCAGGCACTAGCTCCCTCTCCTCGAACACTGCCTCTCTCTCTCTCCCCGAACACTGCCTCTCTCTCTCCCTGAGCACTGCCTCTCTCTCTCTCCCCGAGCACTGCCTCTCCCTCTCACCGAGCACTGCCTCTCCCCCTCCCCAAGCACTGCCTCTCCCTCGCTCCCCGAGCACTGCCTCTCTCTCTCTCCCCGAGCACTGCCTCTCTCCCTCTCCCCAGGCACTACCTCTCTCTCCTCGAGCACGGCCTCTCTCTCTCTCCCCGAGCACTGCCTCTCTCTCTCTCCCCGAGCACTGCCTCTCTCTCTCCCCGAGCACTGCCTCTCTCTCTCTCCCCGAGCACTGCCTCTCTCTCCCCGAGCACTGCCTCTCTCTCTCTCCCCGAACACTGCCTCTCTCTCTCTCCTCAGGCACTACCTCTTTCTCCTCGAACACTGCCTCTCTCCCTTTCCCCGAGCACTGCCTCTCTCTCTCTCCCGAGCACTGCCTCTGTCTCTCTCCCCGAGCACTCCCTCTTTCTCTCTCCCCAGGCACTCACTCTCTCTCCTCGAGCACTGCTTCTCTCTCTCTCCCCGAACACTCCCTCTCTCTCCTCAGGCACTACCTCTCTCTCCTCGAACACTGCCTCTCTCTCTCTCCCCGAGCACTGCCTCTCTCTCTCTCCCCGAACACTCCCTCTCTCTCCTCAGGCACTACCTCTCTCTCCTCGAACACTGCCTCTCTCTCTCTCCCCGAGCACTGCCTCTCTCTCTCTCCGCGAGCACTGCCTCTCTCTCTCTCCCCGAGCACTGCCTCTCTCTCTCTCCCCGAGCACTGCCTCTCTCTCTCTCCCCGAGCACTGCCTCTCTCTCTCTCCCCGAGCACTGCCTCTCTCTCTCTCCCCGAGCACTGCCTCTCTCTCTCTCCCCGAGCACTGCCTCTCTCTCACTCACCGAGCACTGCCTCTCTATCTCTCCCCGAACACTCCCTCTCTCTCTCCCCAGGCACTCACTCTCTCTCCTCGAGCACTGCCTCTCTCTCTCTCCCCGAGCACTGCCTCTCTCTCTCTCCCCAAGCATTGCCTCTCTCTCTCCCTGAGCACTGCCTCTCTCTCTCCACGAGCACTGCCTCTCTCACTCCCCCCGAGCACTGCCGCTCTCTCTCTCCCCGAGCACTGCCTCTCTCTCTCCCCCCGAGCACTGCCCCCTCTCACCCCGAGAACTGGCTCCCTCTCAACCCTGTGCACTGCAACTCCCTCTCACCGAGCACTGCCTCTCCCTCTCACCGAGCACTGCCTCTCTCTCTCTTCCCAAGCAACTGCCTCTCTCTCTCTCCCTGAACACTCCCTCTCTCTCTCTCCTCATGCACTACCTCTCTCTCCTCGAGCACTGCTTCTCTCTCTCTCCCCAGGCACGACCTCTCTCTCCTCGAGCACTGCCTCTCTCTCTCTCCCCAAGCACTGCCTCTCTCTCTCTCCCCGAACACTCTCTCTCCCCGAACACTCCCTCTCTCTCCTCAGGCACTACCTCTCTCTCCTCGAACACTGCCTCTGTCTCTCTCGTCGAGCACTGCCTCTCTCTCTCTCCCCGAACACTCCCTCTCTCTCCTCAGGCACTACCTCTCTGTCCTCGAACACTGCCTCTCTCTCTCTCTCTCCCCGAGCACTGCCTCTCTCTCTCTCCCCGAGCACTGCCTCTCTCTCTCTCCCTGAGCACTGCCTCTCTCTCTCTCCCCGAGCACTGCCTCTCCCTCTCACCGAGCACTGCCTCTCCCCCTCCCCGAGCACTGCCTCTCCCTCTCTCCCCGAGCACTGCCTCTCTCTCTCTCCCCGAGCACTGCCTCTCTCTCTCTCCCCGAGCACTGCCTCTCTCTCTCTCCCCGAGCACTGCCTCTCTCTCTCTCCCCGAGCACTGCCTCTCTCTCTCTCCCTGAGCACTGCCTCTCTCTCTCTCCCTGAGCACTGCCTCTCTCTCTCTCACCGAGCACTGCCTCTCTATCTCTCCCCGAACACTCCCTCTCTCTCTCCCCAGGCACTCACTCTCTCTCCTCGAGCACTGCCTCTCTCTCTCTCCCCGAGCACTGCCTCTCTCTCTCTCCCCAGGCACGACCTCTCTCTCCTCGAGCACTGCCTCTCTCTCTCTCCCCAAGCACTGCCTCTCTCTCTCTCTCCCTGAGCACTGCCTCTCTCTCTCCCCGAACACTCCCTCTCTCTCTCTCCCCAGGCACTACCTCTCTCTCCTCGAGCACTGCCTCTCTCTCTCCCCGAGCACTGCCTCTCTCTCTCCCCTCGAGCACTGCCCCCTCTCCCCCCGAGAACTGGCTCTCTCTCTACTCTGTGCACTGCAACTCCCTATCACCGAGCACTGCCTCTCCCTCTCAACCCGAACACTCCCTCTCTCTCTCTCCCCGAACACTCCCTCTCTCTCTCTCCTCAGGGACTACCTCTCTCTCCTCGAGCACTGCCTCTCTCTCTCTCCCCAGGCACTACCTCTCTGTCCTCGAGCACTGCCTCTCTCTCTCTCCCCGAGCACTGCCTCTCTCTCTCTCCCAGAGCACTGCCTCTCTCTCTCTCCCCGAACACTCCCTCTCTCTCTCTCCTCAGGCACTACCTCTCTCTCCTCGAGCACTGCCTCTCTCTCTCTCTCTCCTCGAGCACTGCCTCTCTCTCTCTCTCCCCGAGCACTGCCTCTCTCTCTCTCGCCGAGCACTGCCTCTCTCTCTCTCCCCAAGCACTGCCTATCTCACTCCCCCTGGCACTGCCTCTCTCACTCCCCCAAGCACTGCCTCTCTCACTCCACCTGGCACTGCCTCTCTCACTCCCCCAAGCACTGCCTCTGTCACTCCCCGAAACACTGCCTCTCTCACTCCCCCAAGCACTGCCTCTCTCACTCCCCCAAGCACTGCCTCTCTCACTCCCCCTGGCACTGCCTCTCTCACTCCGCCAAGCACTGCCTCTCTCACTCCGCCAAGCACTGCCTCTCTCACTCCCCCAAGCACTGCCTCTCTCACTGCACCTGGCACTGCCTCTCTCACTCCCCCAAGCACTGCCTCTCTCACTCCCCCAAGCACTGCCTCTCTCACTCCCCCAAGCACTGCCTCTCTCACTGCACCTGGCACTGCCTCTCTCACTCCCCCAAGCACTGCCTCTCTCACTCCCCCAAGCACTGCCTCTCTCACTCCCCCAAGCACTGCCTCTCTTACTCGCCCAAGCACTGCCTATCTCACTCCCCCTGGCACTGCCTCTCTCACTCCCCCAAGCACTGCCTCTCTCACTCCCCCTGGCACTGCCTCTCTCACTCCCCCAAGCACTGCCTCTCTCACTCCCCCAAGCACTGCCTCTCTCACTCCCCCTGGCACTGCCTCTCTCTCTCCCCCAAGCGCTGCCTCTCTCACTCCCCAAAGCACTGACTCTCTCACTCCCCCAAGCACTGCCTCTCTCACTCCCCCAAGCACTGCCTCTCTCACTCCCCCCTAGAGCACTGCCTCTCTCACTCCCCCAAGCGCTCCCTCCCTCTCTATCTCTCTCCGAGCACTACCTCTCTCTCTCTCCCCGAGCGCTGCCTCTCCCCCTCCCCGAGCGCTGCCTCTCCACCTCCCCGAGCGCTGCCTCTCCCTCTCACCGAGCACTGCCTCTCCCCCTCCCCGAGCACTGCCTCTCCCTCTCACCGAGCACTGCCTCTCCCCCTCCCCGAGCACTGCCTCTCCCTCTCACCGAGCACTGCCCCTCCCCCTCCCCGAGCACTGCCTCTCCCTCTCACCGAGCACTGCCTCTCCCCCTCCCCGAGCACTGCCTCTCCCTCTCACCCCGAGCACTGCCTCTCTCTCTCTCCCCGAGCACTGCCTCTCTCTCTCCCCGAGCACTGCCTCTCTCTCTCTCCCCAGGCACTACCTCTCTCTCCTCGAGCACTGCCTCTCTCTCTCTCCCAGAGCACTGCCTCTATCTCTCTCCCCGAGCACTGCCTCTCTCTCTCTCCCCGAACACTGCCTCTCTCTCTCTCCTCAGGCACTACCTCTCTCTCCTCGAACACTGCCTCTCTCCCTTTCCCCGAGCACTGCCTCTCTCTCTCTCCCCGAGCACTGCCTCTCTCTCTCTCCCCAGGCACTACCTCTCTCTCCTCGAGCACGGCCTCTCTCTCTCTCCCCGAGCACTGCCTCTCTCTCTCTCCCCGAGCACTGCCTCTCTCTCTCCCCGAGCACTGCCTCACTCTCTCTCCCCGAGCACTGCCTCTCTCTCCTCGAGCACTGCCTCTCTCTCTCTCCCAGAGCACTGCCTCTATCTCTCTCCCCGAGCACTGCCTCTCTCTCTCTCCCCGAACACTGCCTCTCTCTCTCTCCTCAGGCACTACCTCTCTCTCCTCGAACACTGCCTCTCTCCCTTTCCCCGAGCACTGCCTCTCTCTCTCTCCCCGAGCACTGCCTCTCTCTCTCTCCCCGAGCACTCCCTCTTTCTCTCTCCCCAGGCACTCACTCTCTCTCCTCGAGCACTGCTTCTCTCTCTCTCCCCGAACACTCCCTCTCTCTCCTCAGGCACTACCTCTCTCTCCTCGAACACTGCCTCTCTCCCTTTCCCCGAGCACTGCCTCTCTCTCTCTCCCCGAGCACTGCCTCTCTCTCTCTCCCCGAGCACTCCCTCTTTCTCTCTCCCCAGGCACTCACTCTCTCTCCTCGAGCACTGCCTCTCTCTCTCTCCCCGAGCACTGCCTCTCTCTCTCTCCCCGAGCACAGCCTCTCTCTCCTCGAGCACTGCCTCTCTCTCTCTCCCCGAGCACTGCCTCTCTCTCACTCCCCGAGCACTGCCTCTCACTCTCCCCGAGCACTGCCTCTCTCATTCTCCCTGAGCACTGCCTCTCTCTCTCTCCCCGAGCACTGCCTCTCTCTCTCCCCGAGCACTGCCTCTGTCTCTCTCCCCGAGCACTGCCTCTCTCTCTCTCTCCCCGAGCACTGCCTCTCTTTCTCTCGCCGAGCACTGTCTCTCTCTCTCTCCCCGAGCACTGCCTCTCTCTCTCTCCCTGTGCACTGCCTCTCTCTCTCTCCCCGAGCACTGCCTCTCCCTCTCACCGAGCACTGCCTCTCCCCCTCCCCGAGCACTGCTTCTCCCTCTCTCCCCGAGCACTGCCTCTCTCTCTCTCCCCGAGCACTGCCTCTCTCTCTCTCCTCGAACACTGCCTCTCTCTCTCCCCCCGAGCACTGCCTCTCTCTCTCCCCCCGAGAACTGGCTCTCTCTCTACCCTGTGCACTGCAACTCCCTCTCACCGAGCACTGCCTCTCTCTCTCTCCCCAAGCACTGCCTCTCTCTCTCTCCCCGAACACTCTCTCTCCCCGAACACTCCCTCTCTCTCCTCAGGCACTAGCTCCCTCTCCTCGAACACTGCCTCTCTCTCTCTCCCCGAACACTGCCTCTCTCTCTCCCTGAGCACTGCCTCTCTCTCTCTCCCCGAGCACTGCCTCTCCCTCTCACCGAGCACTGCCTCTCCCCCTCCCCAAGCACTGCCTCTCCCTCGCTCCCCGAGCTCTGCCTCTCTCTCTCTCCCCGAGCACTGCCTCTCTCCCTCTCCCCAGGCACTACCTCTCTCTCCTCGAGCACGGCCTCTCTCTCTCTCCCCGAGCACTGCCTCTCTCTCTCTCCCCGAGCACTGCCTCTCTCTCTCCCCGAGCACTGCCTCTCTCTCTCTCCCCGAGCACTGCCTCTCTCTCCCCGAGCACTGCCTCTCTCTCTCTCCCCGAACACTGCCTCTCTCTCTCTCCTCAGGCACTACCTCTTTCTCCTCGAACACTGCCTCTCTCCCTTTCCCCGAGCACTGCCTCTCTCTCTCTCCCGAGCACTGCCTCTGTCTCTCTCCCCGAGCACTCCCTCTTTCTCTCTCCCCAGGCACTCACTCTCTCTCCTCGAGCACTGCTTCTCTCTCTCTCCCCGAACACTCCCTCTCTCTCCTCAGGCACTACCTCTCTCTCCTCGAACACTGCCTCTCTCTCTCTCCCCGAGCACTGCCTCTCTCTCTCTCCCCGAACACTCCCTCTCTCTCCTCAGGCACTACCTCTCTCTCCTCGAACACTGCCTCTCTCTCTCTCCCCGAGCACTGCCTCTCTCTCTCTCCGCGAGCACTGCCTCTCTCTCTCTCCCCGAGCACTGCCTCTCTCTCTCTCCCCGAGCACTGCCTCTCTCTCTCTCCCCGAGCACTGCCTCTCTCTCTCTCCCCGAGCACTGCCTCTCTCTCTCTCCCCGAGCACTGCCTCTCTCTCTCTCCCCGAGCACTGCCTCTCTCTCTCTCCCCGAGCACTGCCTCTCTCTCTCTCACCGAGCACTGCCTCTCTATCTCTCCCCGAACACTCCCTCTCTCTCTCCCCAGGCACTCACTCTCTCTCCTCGAGCACTGCCTCTCTCTCTCTCCCCGAGCACTGCCTCTCTCTCTCTCCCCAAGCATTGCCTCTCTCTCTCCCTGAGCACTGCCTCTCTCTCTCCACGAGCACTGCCTCTCTCACTCCCCCCGAGCACTGCCGCTCTCTCTCTCCCCGAGCACTGCCTCTCTCTCTCCCCCCGAGCACTGCCCCCTCTCACCCCGAGAACTGGCTCCCTCTCAACCCTGTGCACTGCAACTCCCTCTCACCGAGCACTGCCTCTCCCTCTCACCGAGCACTGCCTCTCTCTCTCTTCCCAAGCAACTGCCTCTCTCTCTCTCCCTGAACACTCCCTCTCTCTCTCTCCTCAGGCACTACCTCTCTCTCCTCGAGCACTGCTTCTCTCTCTCTCCCCAGGCACGACCTCTCTCTCCTCGAGCACTGCCTCTCTCTCTCTCCCCAAGCACTGCCTCTCTCTCTCTCCCCGAACACTCTCTCTCCCCGAACACTCCCTCTCTCTCCTCAGGCACTACCTCTCTCTCCTCGAAAACTGCCTCTGTCTCTCTCGTCGAGCACTGCCTCTCTCTCTCTCCCCGAACACTCCCTCTCTCTCCTCAGGCACTACCTCTCTGTCCTCGAACACTGCCTCTCTCTCTCTCTCTCCCCGAGCACTGCCTCTCTCTCTCTCCCCGAGCACTGCCTCTCTCTCCCTCCCTGAGCACTGCCTCTCTCTCTCTCCCCGAGCACTGCCTCTCCCTCTCACCGAGCACTGCCTCTCCCCCTCCCCGAGCACTGCCTCTCCCTCTCTCCCCGAGCACTGCCTCTCTCTCTCTCCCCGAGCACTGCCTCTCTCTCTCTCCCCGAGCACTGCCTCTCTCTCTCTCCCCGAGCACTGCCTCTCTCTCTCTCTCCCCGAGCACTGCCTCTCTCTCTCTCCCTGAGCACTGCCTCTCTCTCTCTCCCTGAGCACTGCCTCTCTCTCTCTCACCGAGCACTGCCTCTCTATCTCTCCCCGAACACTCCCTCTCTCTCTCCCCAGGCACTCACTCTCTCTCCTCGAGCACTGCCTCTCTCTCTCTCCCCGAGCACTGCCTCTCTCTCTCTCCCCAGGCACGACCTCTCTCTCCTCGAGCACTGCCTCTCTCTCTCTCCCCAAGCACTGCCTCTCTCTCTCTCTCCCTGAGCACTGCCTCTCTCTCTCCCCGAACACTCCCTCTCTCTCTCTCCCCAGGCACTACCTCTCTCTCCTCGAGCACTGCCTCTCTCTCTCCCCGAGCACTGCCTCTCTCTCTCCCCTCGAGCACTGCCCCCTCTCCCCCCGAGAACTGGCTCTCTCTCTACTCTGTGCACTGCAACTCCCTATCACCGAGCACTGCCTCTCCCTCTCAACCCGAACACTCCCTCTCTCTCTCTCCCCGAACACTCCCTCTCTCTCTCTCCTCAGGGACTACCTCTCTCTCCTCGAGCACTGCCTCTCTCTCTCTCCCCAGGCACTACCTCTCTGTCCTCGAGCACTGCCTCTCTCTCTCTCCCCGAGCACTGCCTCTCTCTCTCTCCCAGAGCACTGCCTCTCTCTCTCTCCCCGAACACTCCCTCTCTCTCTCTCCTCAGGCACTACCTCTCTCTCCTCGAGCACTGCCTCTCTCTCTCTCTCTCCTCGAGCACTGCCTCTCTCTCTCTCTCCCCGAGCACTGCCTCTCTCTCTCTCGCCGAGCACTGCCTCTCTCTCTCTCCCCAAGCACTGCCTATCTCACTCCCCCTGGCACTGCCTCTCTCACTCCCCCAAGCACTGCCTCTCTCACTCCACCTGGCACTGCCTCTCTCACTCCCCCAAGCACTGCCTCTGTCACTCCCCGAAACACTGCCTCTCTCACTCCCCCAAGCACTGCCTCTCTCACTCCCCCAAGCACTGCCTCTCTCACTCCCCCTGGCACTGCCTCTCTCACTCCGCCAAGCACTGCCTCTCTCACTCCGCCAAGCACTGCCTCTCTCACTCCCCCAAGCACTGCCTCTCTCACTGCACCTGGCACTGCCTCTCTCACTCCCCCAAGCACTGCCTCTCTCACTCCCCCAAGCACGGCCTCTCTCACTCCCCCAAGCACTGCCTCTCTCACTGCACCTGGCACTGCCTCTCTCACTCCCCCAAGCACTGCCTCTCTCACTCCCCCAAGCACTGCCTCTCTCACTCCCCCAAGCACTGCCTCTCTTACTCCCCCAAGCACTGCCTATCTCACTCCCCCTGGCACTGCCTCTCTCACTCCCCCAAGCACTGCCTCTCTCACTCCCCCTGGCACTGCCTCTCTCACTCCCCCAAGCACTGCCTCTCTCACTCCCCCAAGCACTGCCTCTCTCACTCCCCCTGGCACTGCCTCTCTCTCTCCCCCAAGCGCTGCCTCTCTCACTCCCCAAAGCACTGACTCTCTCACTCCCCCAAGCACTGCCTCTCTCACTCCCCCAAGCACTGCCTCTCTCACTCCCCCCTAGAGCACTGCCTCTCTCACTCCCCCAAGCGCTCCCTCCCTCTCTATCTCTCTCCGAGCACTGCCTCTCTCTCTCTCCCCGAGCGCTGCCTCTCCCCCTCCCCGAGCGCTGCCTCTCCACCTCCCCGAGCGCTGCCTCTCCCTCTCACCGAGCACTGCCTCTCCCCCTCCCCGAGCACTGCCTCTCCCTCTCACCGAGCACTGCCTCTCCCCCTCCCCGAGCACTGCCTCTCCCTCTCACCGAGCACTGCCCCTCCCCCTCCCCGAGCACTGCCTCTCCCTCTCACCGAGCACTGCCTCTCCCCCTCCCCGAGCACTGCCTCTCCCTCTCACCCCGAGCACTGCCTCTCTCTCTCTCCCCGAGCACTGCCTCTCTCTCTCCCCGAGCACTGCCTCTCTCTCTCTCCCCAGGCACTACCTCTCTCTCCTCGAGCACTGCCTCTCTCTCTCTCCCAGAGCACTGCCTCTATCTCTCTCCCCGAGCACTGCCTCTCTCTCTCTCCCCGAACACTGCCTCTCTCTCTCTCCTCAGGCACTACCTCTCTCTCCTCGAACACTGCCTCTCTCCCTTTCCCCGAGCACTGCCTCTCTCTCTCTCCCCGAGCACTGCCTCTCTCTCTCTCCCCGAGCACTCCCTCTTTCTCTCTCCCCAGGCACTCACTCTCTCTCCTCGAGCACTGCTTCTCTCTCTCTCCCCGAACACTCCCTCTCTCTCCTCAGGCACTACCTCTCTCTCCTCGAACACTGCCTCTCTCCCTTTCCCCGAGCACTGCCTCTCTCTCTCTCCCCGAGCACTGCCTCTCTCTCTCTCCCCGAGCACTCCCTCTTTCTCTCTCCCCAGGCACTCACTCTCTCTCCTCGAGCACTGCCTCTCTCTCTCTCCCCGAGCACTGCCTCTCTCTCTCTCCCCGAGCACTGCCTCTCTCTCCTCGAGCACTGCCTCTCTCTCTCTCCCCGAGCACTGCCTCTCTCTCACTCCCCGAGCACTGCCTCTCACTCTCCCCGAGCACTGCCTCTCTCATTCTCCCTGAGCACTGCCTCTCTCTCTCTCCCCGAGCACTGCCTCTCTCTCTCTCCCCAAGCACTGCCTCTGTCTCTCTCCCCGAGCACTGCCTCTGTCTCTCTCCCCGAGCACTGCCTCTCTCTCTCTCCCCGAACACTCCCTCTCTCTCTCTCCCCGAACACTGCCTCTCTCTCTCTCCTCGAGCACTGCCTCTCTCTCTCTCTCCTCGAGCACTGCCTCTCTCTCTTTCCCTGAGCACTGCCTCTCTCTCTCTCCCCGAGCACTGCCTCTCTCTCCCCGAACGCTCCCTCTCTCTTCCCAGGCACTACCTCTCTCTCTCTTCCCAGGCACTACCTCTCTCTCTCTTCCCAGGCACTACCTCTCTCTCCTCGAGCACTGCCTCTCTCTCTCTCCCCGAGCACTGCCTCTCTCTCTCTCCCCGAGCACTGCCTCTCTCTCTCCCCGAGCACTGCCTCACTCTCTCTCCCCGAGCACTGCCTCTCTCTCCTCGAGCACTGCCTCTCTCTCTCTCCCAGAGCACTGCCTCTATCTCTCTCCCCGAGCACTGCCTCTCTCTCTCTCCCCGAACACTGCCTCTCTCTCTCTCCTCAGGCACTACCTCTCTCTCCTCGAACACTGCCTCTCTCCCTTTCCCCGAGCACTGCCTCTCTCTCTCTCCCCGAGCACTGCCTCTCTCTCTCTCCCCGAGCACTGCCTCTCTCTCTCTCCCCGAGCACTCCCTCTTTCTCTCTCCCCAGGCACTCACTCTCTCTCCTCGAGCACTGCTTCTCTCTCTCTCCCCGAACACTCCCTCTCTCTCCTCAGGCACTACCTCTCTCTCCTCGAACACTGCCTCTCTCCCTTTCCCCGAGCACTGCCTCTCTCTCTCTCCCCGAGCACTGACTCTCTCTCTCTCCCCGAGCACTCCCTCTTTCTCTCTCCCCAGGCACTCACTCTCTCTCCTCGAGCACTGCCTCTCTCTCTCTCCCCGAGCACTGCCTCTCTCTCTCTCCCCGAGCACTGCCTCTCTCTCCTCGAGCACTGCCTCTCTCTCTCTCCCCGAGCACTGGCTCTCTCTCTCTCCCCGAGCACTGCCTCTCACTCTCCCCGAGCACTGCCTCTCTCATTCTCCCTGAGCACTGCCTCTCTCTCTCTCCCCGAGCACTGCCTCTCTCTCTCTCCCCAAGCACTGCCTCTGTCTCTCTCCCCGAGCACTGCCTCTCTCTCTCTCCCCAAGCACTGCCTCTCTCTCTCTCCTCGAACACTGCCTCTCTCTCTCTCCCCGAACACTCCCTCTCTCTCTCTCCCCGAACACTGCCTCTCTCTCTCTCCTCGAGCACTGCCTCTCTCTCTCTCTCCTCGAGCACTGCCTCTCTCTCTTTCCCTGAGCACTGCCTCTCTCTCTCTCCCCGAGCACTGCCTCTCTCTCCCCGAACACTCCCTCTCTCTTCCCAGGCACTACCTCTCTCTCCTCGAGCACTGCCTCTCTCTCTCTCCCCGAGCACTGCCTCTCTCTCTCTCCCCGATCACTGCCTCTCTCTCTCTCCTCGAACACTGCCTCTCTCTCTCTTCCTGAACACTCCCTCTCTCTCTCTCCCCAGGCACTACCTCTCTCTCCTCGAGCACTGCCTCTCTCTCTTTCCCTGAGCACTGCCTCTCTCTCCCCGAACACTCCCTCTCTCTTCCCAGGCACTACCTCTCTCCTCGAGCACTGCCTCTCTCTCTCTCTCCCCGAGCACTGCCTCTCTCTCTCTCCCCGAGCACTGCCTCTCTCTCTCTCCTCGAACACTGCCTCTCTCTCTCTTCCTGAACACTCCCTCTCTCTCTCTCCCCAGGCACGACCTCTCTCTCCTCGAGCACTGCCTCTCTCTCTTTCCCTGAGCGCTGCCTCTCTCTCCCCGAACACTCCCTCTCTCTTCCCAGGCACTACCTCTCTCCTCGAGCACTGCCTCTCTCACTCTCCCCGAGCACTGCCTCTCTCACTCTCCCCGAGCACTGCCTCTCTCACTCTCCCCGAGCACTGCCTGTCTCACTCTCCCTGAGCACTGCCTCTCTCTCTCCCCCCCGAGCACTTCCGCCTCTCCCCCCGAGAACTGGCTCTCTCTACCCTGTGCACTGCAACTCTCCCCCCAGCACTGCCTCTTTCCCCCGGAGCACCTCCTCTCTCACCGCCGAGCACTGCCTCTCTCTCTCTCTCTCTCCCCCAAACACTGCCCTTCGCTCTCTCCCCCTGCACTGCCTCTCTCTCTCCTAAGCACTGCCCCTCTCTCCCCAATCACTTCCCCTTTCTCTCTACCCCTGCACTGCCTTTCACTCTCCCCTGAGCAAAGCCCCTCTCTCTCTCCCCGAGCACTGCCTCTCTCTCCCCCCCGAGCACTGCCTCTCTCTCTCCCCCCGAGAACTGGCTCTCTCTCTACCCTGTGCACTGCAACTCCCTCTCACCGAGCACTGCCTCTCTCTCTCCCCAAGCACTGCCTCTCTCTCTCTCCCCGAACACTCTCTCTCCCCGAACACTCCCTCTCTCTCCTCAGGCACTACCTCTCTCTCCTCGAACACTGCCTCTCTCTCTCCCCCCGAGCACTGCCTCTCTCTCTCCCCCAGAGAACTGGCTCTCTCTCTACCCTGTGCACTGCAACTCCCTCTCACCGAGCACTGCCTCTCTCTCTCCCCAAGCACTGCCTCTCTCTCTCTCCCCGAACACTCTCTCTCCCCGAACACTCCCTCTCTCTCCTCAGGCACTACCTCTCTCTCCTCGAACACTGCCTCTCTCTCTCTCCTCGAGCACTGCCTCTCTCTCTCTCCCCGAACACTCCCTCTCTCTCCTCGAACACTGCCTCTCTCTCTCTCCCCGAGCACTGCCTCTCTCTCTCTCCCCCCGAGCACTGCCTCTCTCTCTGTCCCTGAGCACTGCCTCTCTCTCTCTCCCCGAGCACTGCCTCTCCCCTCTCACCGAGCACTGCCTCTCCCCCTCCCCGAGCACTGCCTCTCCCTCTCTCCCCGAGCACTGCCTCTCTCTCTCTCCCCGAGCACTGCCTCTCTCTCTCTCCTCGAACACTGCCTCTCTCTCTCCCCCCGAGCACTGCCTCTCTCTCTCCCCCCGAGAACTGGCTCTCTCTCTACCCTGTGCACTGCAACTCCCTCTCACCGAGCACTGCCTCTCTCTCTCTCCCCCAAGCACTGCCTCTCTCTCTCTCCCCGAACACTCTCTCTCCCCGAACACTCCCTCTCTCTCCTCAGGCACTACCTCTCTCTCCTCGAACACTGCCTCTCTCTCTCTCCCCGAGCACTGCCTCTCTCTCTCTCCCCGAACACTCCCTCTCTCACCTCAGGCACTACCTCTCTCTCCTCGAACACTGCCTCTCTCTCTCTCCCCGAGCACTGCCTCTCTCTCTCTCCCCCGAGCACTGCCTCTCTCTCTCTCCCTGAGGACTGCCTCTCTCTCTCTCCCCGAGCACTGCCTCTCCCTCTCACCGAGCACTGCCTCTCCCCCTCCCCAAGCACTGCCTCTCCCTCTCTCCCCGAGCACTGCCTCTCTCTCTCTCCCCGAGCACTGCCTCTCTCTCTCTCCCCAGGCACTACCTCTCTCTCCTCGAGCACGGCCTCTCTCTCTCTCCCCGAGCACTGCCTCTCTCTCTCTCCCCGAGCACTGCCTCTCTCTCTCCCCGAGCACTGCCTCTCTCTCTCTCCCCGAGCACTGCCTCTCTCTCCCCGAGCACTGCCTCTCTCTCTCTCCCCGAACACTGCCTCTCTCTCTCTCCTCAGGCACGACCTCTCTCTCCCCGAACACTCCCTCTCTCTTCCCAGGCACTACCTCTCTCTCTCTTCCCAGGCACTACCTCTCTCCTCGAGCACTGCCTCTCTCTCTCTCCCCGAGCACTGCCTCTCTCTCTCTCCCCGAGCACTGCCTCTCTCTCTCTCCTCGAACACTGCCTCTCTCTCTCTTCCTGAACACTCCCTCTCTCTCTCTCCCCAGGCACGACCTCTCTCTCCTCGAGCACTGCCTCTCTCTCCCCGAACACTCCCTCTCTCTTCCCGAGCACTACCTCTCTCCTCGAGCACTGCCTCTCTCTCTCTCCCCGAGCACTGCCTCTCTCTCTCTCCCCGAGCACTGCCTCTCTCTCTCTCCTCGAACACTGCCTCTCTCTCTCTTCCTGAACACTCCCTCTCTCTCTCTCCCCAGGCACGACCTCTCTCTCCTCGAGCACTGCCTCTCTCTCTTTCCCTGAGCACTGCCTCTCTCTCCCCGAACACTCCCTCTCTCTTCCCAGGCACTACCTCTCTCCTCGAGCACTGCCTCTCTCACTCTCCCCGAGCACTGCCTCTCTCACTCTCCCCGAGCACTGCCTCTCTCACTCTCCCCGAGCACTGCCTCTCTCACTCTCCCCGAGCACTGCCTGTCTCACTCTCCCTGAGCACTGCCTCTCTCTCTCCCCCCAAGCACTTCCCCCTCTCCCCCCGAGAACTGGCTCTCTCTACCCTGTGCACTGCAACTCTCCCCCCAGCACTGCCTCTTTCCCCCGGAGCACCTCCTCTCTCACCGCCGAGCACTGCCTCTCTCTCTCTCTCTCCCCCAAACACTGCCCTTCGCTCTCTCCCCCTGCAGTGCCTCTCTCTCTCCTAAGCACTGCCCCTCTCTCCCCAATCACTTCCCCTTTCTCTCTACCCCTGCACTGCCTTTCACTCTCCCCTGAGCAAAGCCCCTCTCTCCCTCCCCGAGCACTGCCTCTCTCTCCCCCCGAGCACTGCCTCTCTCTCTCCCCCCGAGCACTGCCTCTCTCTCTCCCCCCGAGAACTGGCTCTCTCTCTACCCTGTGCACTGCAACTCCCTCTCACCGAGCACTGCCTCTCTCTCTCCCCAAGCACTGCCTCTCTCTCTCTCCCCGAACACTCCCTCTCTCTCCTCAGGCACTACCTCTCTCTCCTCGAACACTGCCTCTCTCTCTCCCCCCGAGCACTGCCTCTCTCTCTCCCCCAGAGAACTGGCTCTCTCTCTACCCTGTGCACTGCAACTCCCTCTCACCGAGCACTGCCTCTCTCTCTCCCCAAGCACTGCCTCTCTCTCTCTCCCCGAACACTCTCTCTCCCCGAACACTCCCTCTCTCTCCTCAGGCACTACCTCTCTCTCCTCGAACACTGCCTCTCTCTCTCTCTCCTCGAGCACTGCCTCTCTCTCTCTCCCCGAACACTCCCTCTCTCTCCTCGAACACTGCCTCTCTCTCTCTCCCCGAGCACTGCCTCTCTCTCTCTCCCCGAGCACTGCCTCTCTCTCTGTCCCTGAGCACTGCCTCTCTCTCTCTCCCCGAGCACTGCCTCTCCCTCTCACCGAGCACTGCCTCTCCCCCTCCCCGAGCACTGCCTCTCCCTCTATCCCCGAGCACTGCCTCTCTCTCTCTCCCCGAGCACTGCCTCTCTCTCTCTCCTCGAACACTGCCTCTCTCTCTCCCCCCGAGCACTGCCTCTCTCTCTCCCCCCGAGAACTGGCTCTCTCTCTACCCTGTGCACTGCAACTCCCTCTCACCGAGCACTGCCTCTCTCTCTCTCCCCAAGCACTGCCTCTCTCTCTCTCCCCGAACACTCTCTCTCCCCGAACACTCCCTCTCTCTCCTCAGGCACTACCTCTCTCTCCTCGAACACTGCCTCTCTCTCTCTCCCCGAGCACTGCCTCTCTCTCTCTCCCCGAACACTCCCTCTCTGACCTCAGGCACTACCTCTCTCTCCTCGAACACTGCCTCTCTCTCTCTCCCCGAGCACTGCCTCTCTCTCTCTCCCCGAGCACTGCCCCTCTCTCTCTCCCTGAGGACTGCCTCTCTCTCTCTCCCCGAGCACTGCCTCTCCCTCTCACCGAGCACTGCCTCTCCCCCTCCCCAAGCACTGCCTCTCCCTCTCTCCCCGAGCACTGCCTCTCTCTCTCTCCCCGAGCACTGCCTCTCTCTCTCTCCCCAGGCACTACCTCTCTCTCCTCGAGCACGGCCTCTCTCTCTCTCCCCGAGCACTGCCTCTCTCTCTCTCCCCGAGCACTGCCTCTCTCTCTCCCCGAGCACTGCCTCTCTCTCTCTCCCCGAGCACTGCCTCTCTCTCCCCGAGCACTGCCTCTCTCTCTCTCCCCGAACACTGCCTCTCTCTCTCTCCTCAGGCACTACCTCTCTCTCCCCGAACACTCCCTCTCTCTTCCCAGGCACTACCTCTCTCTCTCTTCCCAGGCACTACCTCTCTCTCCTCGAGCACTGCCTCTCTCTCTCTCCCCGAGCACTGCCTCTCTCTCTCTCCCCGAGCACTGCCTCTCTCTCTCTCCTCGAACACTGCCTCTCTCTCTCTTCCTGAACACTCCCTCTCTCTCTCTCCCCAGGCACTACCTCTCTCTCCTCGAGCACTGCCTCTCTCTCTTTCCCTGAGCACTGCCTCTCTCTCCCCGAACACTCCCTCTCTCTTCCCAGGCACTACCTCTCTCCTCGAGCACTGCCTCTCTCTCTTTCCCTGAGCACTGCCTCTCTCTCCCCGAACACTCCCTCTCTCTTCCCAGGCACTACCTCTCTCCTCGAGCACTGCCTCTCTCACTCTCCCCGAGCACTGCCTCTCTCACTCTCCCCGAGCACTGCCTCTCTCACTCTCCCCGAGCACTGCCTCTCTCACTCTCCCCGAGCACTGCCTGTCTCACTCTCCCTGAGCACTGCATCTCTCTCTCCCCCCGAGCACTTCCCCCTCTCCCCCCGAGAACTGGCTCTCTCTACCCTGTGCACTGCAACTCTCCCCCCAGCACTGCCTCTTTCCCCCGGAGCACCTCCTCTCTCACCGCCGAGCACGGCCTCTCTCTCTCTCTCTCCCCCAAACACTGCCCTTCGCTCTCTCCCCCTGCAGTGCCTCTCTCTCTCCTAAGCACTGCCCCTCTCTCCCCAATCACTTCCCCTTTCTCTCTACCCCTGCACTGCCTTTCACTCTCCCCTGAGCAAAGCCCCTCTCTCTCTCCCCGAGCACTGCCTCTCTCTCCCCCCGAGCACTGCCTCTCTCTCTCCCCCCGAGCACTGCCTCTCTCTCTCCCCCCGAGAACTGGCTCTCTCTCTACCCTGTGCACTGCAACTCCCTCTCACCGAGCACTGCCTCTCTCTCTCTCCCCGAACACTCCCTCTCTCTCCTCAGGCACTACCTCTCTCTCCTCGAACACTGCCTCTCTCTCTCCCCCCGAGCACTGCCTCTCTCTCTCCCCCAGAGAACTGGCTCTCTCTCTACCCTGTGCACTGCAACTCCCTCTCACCGAGCACTGCCTCTCTCTCTCCCCAAGCACTGCCTCTCTCTCTCTCCCCGAACACTCTCTCTCCCCGAACACTCCCTCTCTCTCCTCAGGCACTACCTCTCTCTCCTCGAACACTGCCTCTCTCTCTCTCCTCGAGCACTGCCTCTCTCTCTCTCCCCGAACACTCCCTCTCTCTCCTCGAACACTGCCTCTCTCTCTCTCCCCGAGCACTGCCTCTCTCTCTCTCCCCGAGCACTGCCTCTCTCTCTGTCCCTGAGCACTGCCTCTCTCTCTCTCCCCGAGCACTGCCTCTCCCTCTCACCGAGCACTTCCTCTCCCCCTCCCCGAGCACTGCCTCTCCCTCTCTCCCCGAGCACTGCCTCTCTCTCTCTCCCCGAGCACTGCCTCTCTCTCTCTCCTCGAACACTGCCTCTCTCTCTCCCCCCGAGCACTGCCTCTCTCTCTCCCCCCGAGAACTGGCTCTCTCTCTACCCTGTGCACTGCAACTCCCTCTCACCGAGCACTGCCTCTCTCTCTCTCCCCAAGCACTGCCTCTCTCTCTCTCCCCGAACACTCTCTCTCCCCGAACACTCCCTCTCTCTCCCCAGGCACTACCTCTCTCTCCTCGAGCACGGCCTCTCTCTCTCTCCCCGAGCACTGCCTCTCTCTCTCTCCCCGAGCACTGCCACTCTCTCTCTCCCCGAGCACTGCCTCTCTCTCTCCCCGAGCACTGCCTCTCTCTCCCCGAGCACTGCCTCTCTCTCTCTCCCGGAACACTGCCTCTCTCTCTCTCCTCAGGCACTACCTCTCTCTCCCCGAACACTCCCTCTCTCTTCCCAGGCACTACCTCTCTCTCTCTTCCCAGGCACTACCTCTCTCTCCTCGAGCACTGCCTCTCTCTCTCTCCCCAAGCACTGCCTCTCTCTCTCTCCCCGAGCACTGCCTCTCGCTCTCTCCTCGAACACTGCCTCTCTCTCTCTTCCTGAACACTCCCTCTCTCTCTCTCCCCAGGCACTACCTCTCTCTCCTCGAGCACTGCCTCTCTCTCTTTCCCTGAGCACTGCCTCTCTCTCCCCGAACACTCCCTCTCTCTTCCCAGGCACTACCTCTCTCCTCGAGCACTGCCTCTCTCTCTTTCCCTGAGCACTGCCTCTCTCTCCCCGAACACTCCCTCTCTCTTCCCAGGCACTACCTCTCTCCTCGAGCACTGCCTCTCTCACTCTCCCCGAGCACTGCCTCTCTCACTCTCCCCGAGCGCTGCCTCTCTCACTCTCCCCGAGCACTGCCTCTCTCACTCTCCCCGAGCACTGCCTGTCTCACTCTCCCTGAGCACTGCCTCTCTCTCTCCCCCCGAGCACTTCCCCCTCTCCCCCCGAGAACTGGCTCTCTCTACCCTGTGCACTGCAACTCTCCCCCCAGCACTGCCTCTTTCCCCCGGAGCACCTCCTCTCTCACCGCCGAGCACTGCCTCTCTCTCTCTCTCTCCCCCAAACACTGCCCTTCGCTCTCTCCCCCTGCAGTGCCTCTCTCTCTCCTAAGCACTGCCCCTCTCTCCCCAATCACTTCCCCTTTCTCTCTACCCCTGCACTGCCTTTCACTCTCCCCTGAGCAAAGCCCCTCTCTCTCTCCCCGAGCACTGCCTCTCTCTCCCCCCGAGCACTGCCTCTCTCTCTCCCCCGAGCACTGCCTCTCTCTCTCCCCCCGAGAACTGGCTCTCTCTCTACCCTGTGCACTGCAACTCCCTCTCACCGAGCACTGCCTCTCTCTCTCTCCCCGAACACTCCCTCTCTCTCCTCAGGCACTACCTCTCTCTCCTCGAACACTACCTCTCTCTCTCCCCCCGAGCACTGCCTCTCTCTCTCCCCCAGAGAACTGGCTCTCTCTCTACCCTGTGCACTGCAACTCCCTCTCACCGAGCACTGCCTCTCTCTCTCCCCAAGCACTGCCTCTCTCTCTCTCCCCGAACACTCTCTCTCCCCGAACACTCCCTCTCTCTCCTCAGGCACTACCTCTCTCTCCTCGAACACTGCCTCTCTCTCTCTCCTCGAGCACTGCCTCTCTCTCTCTCCCCGAACACTCCCTCTCTCTCCTCGAACACTGCCGCTCTCTCTCTCCCCGAGCACTGCCTCTCTCTCTCTCCCCGAGCACTGCCTCTCTCTCTGTCCCTGAGCACTGCCTCTCTCTCTCTCCCCGAGCACTGCCTCTCCCTCTCACCGAGCACTGCCTCTCCCCCTCCCCGAGCACTGCCTCTCCCTCTCTCCCCGAGCACTGCCTCTCTCTCTCTCCCCGAGCACTGCCTCTCTCTCTCTCCTCGAACACTGCCTCTCTCTCTCCCCCCGAGCACTGCCTCTCTCTCTCCCCCCGAGAACTGGCTCTCTCTCTACCCTGTGCACTGCAACTCCCTCTCACCGAGCACTGCCTCTCTCTCTCTCCCCAAGCACTGCCTCTCTCTCTCTCCCCGAACACTCTCTCTCCCCGAACACTCCCTCTCTCACCTCAGGCACTACCTCTCTCTCTCCCCGAGCACTGCCTCTCTCTCTCTCCCCGAGCACTGCCTCTCTCTCTCTCCCTGAGGACTGCCTCTCTCTCTCTCCCCGAGCACTGCCTCTCCCTCTCACCGAGCACTGCCTCTCCCCCTCCCCAAGCACTGCCTCTCCCTCTCTCCCCGAGCACTGCCTATCTCTCTCTCCCCGAGCACTGCCTCTCTCTCTCTCCCCAGGCACTACCTCTCTCTCCTCGAGCACGGCCTCTCTCTCTCTCCCCGAGCACTGCCTCTCTCTCTCTCCCCGAGCACTGCCTCTCTCTCTCCCCGAGCACTGCCTCTCTCTCTCTCCCCGAGCACTGCCTCTCTCTCCCCGAGCACTGCCTCTCTCTCTCTCCCCGAACACTGCCTCTCTCTCTCTCCTCAGGCACTACCTCTCTCTCCCCGAACACTCCCTCTCTCTTCCCAGGCACTACCTCTCTCTCTCTTCCCAGGCACTACCTCTCTCTCCTCGAGCACTGCCTCTCTCTCTCTCCCCGAGCACTGCCTCTCTCTCTCTCCCCGAGCACTGCCTCTCTCTCTCTCCTCGAACACTGCCTCTCTCTCTCTTCCTGAACACTCCCTCTCTCTCTCTCCCCAGGCACTACCTCTCTCTCCTCGAGCACTGCCTCTCTCTCTTTCCCTGAGCACTGCCTCTCTCTCCCCGAACACTCCCTCTCTCTTCCCAGGCACTACCTCTCTCCTCGAGCAGTGCCTCTCTCTCTCTCCCCGAGCACTGCCTCTCTCTCTCTCCCCGAGCACTGCCTCTCTCTCTCTCCTCGAACACTGCCTCTCTCTCTCTTCCTGAACACTCCCTCTCTCTCTCTCCCCAGGCACGACCTCTCTCTCCTCGAGCACTGCCTCTCTCTCTTTCCCTGAGCACTGCCTCTCTCTCCCCGAACACTCCCTCTCTCTTCCCAGGCACTACCTCTCTCCTCGAGCACTGCCTCTCTCACTCTCCCGAGCACTGCCTCTCTCACTCTCCCCGAGCACTGCCTCTCTCACTCTCCCCGAGCACTGCCTCTCTCACTCTCCCCGAGCACTGCCTGTCTCAATCTCCCTGAGCACTGCCTCTCTCTCTCCCCCCGAGCACTTCCCCCTCTCCCCCCGAGAACTGGCTCTCTCTACCCTGTGCACTGCAACTCTCCCCCCAGCACTGCCTCTTTCCCTCGGAGCACCTCCTCTCTCACCGCCGAGCACTGCCTCTCTCTCTCTCTCCCCCCCAAACACTGCCCTTCGCTCTCTCCCCCTGCAGTGCCTCTCTCTCTCCTAAGCACTGCCCCTCTCTCCCCAATCACTTCCCCTTTCTCTCTACCCCTGCACTGCCTTTCACTCTCCCCTGAGCAAAGCCCCTCTCTCTCTCCCCGAGCACTGCCTCTCTCTCCCCCCGAGCACTGCCTCTCTCTCTCCCCCCGAGAACTGGCTCTCTCTCTACCCTGTGCACTGCAACTCCCTCTCACCGAGCACTGCCTCTCTCTCTCCCCAAGCACTGCCTCTCTCTCTCTCCCCGAACACTCTCTCTCCCCGAACACTCCCTCTCTCTCCTCAGGCACTACCTCTCTCTCCTCGAATACTGCCTCTCTCTCTCCCCCCGAGCACTGCCTCTCTCTCTCCCCCAGAGAACTGGCTGTCTCTCTACCCTGTGCACTGCAACTCCCTCTCAGCGAGCACTGCCTCTCTCTCTCTCCCCAAGCACTGCCTCTCTCTCTCTCCCCGAACACTCTCTCTCCCCGAACACTCCCTCTCTCTCCTCAGGCACTACCACTCTCTCCTCGAACACTGCCTCTCTCTCTCTCCTCGAGCACTGCCTCTCTCTCTCTCCCCGAACACTCCCTCTCTCTCCTCGAACACTGCCTCTCTCTCTCTCCCCGAGCACTGCCTCTCTCTCTCTCCCCGAGCACTGCCTCTCTCTCTCTCCCTGAGCACTGCCTCTCTCTCTCTCCCCGAGCACTGCCTCTCCCTCTCACCGAGCACTGCCTCTCCGCCTCCCTGAGCACTGCCTCTCCCTCTCTCCCCGAGCACTGCCTCTCTCTCTCTCCCCGAGCACTGCCTCTCTCTCTCTCCTCGAACACTGCCTCTCTCTCTCCCCCCGAGCACTGCCTCGCTCTCTCACCCCGAGAACTGGCTCTCTCTCTACCCTGTGCACTGCAACTCCCTCTCACCGAGCACTGCCTCTCTCTCTCTCCCCAAGCACTGCCTCTCTCTCTCTCCCCGAACACTCTCTCTCCCCGAACACTCTCTCTCCCCGAACACTCCCTCTCTCTCCTCAGGCACTACCTCTCTCTCCTCGAACACTGCCTCTCTCTCTCTCCCCGAGCACTGCCTCTCTCTCTCTCCCCGAAAACTCCCTCTCTCTCCTCAGGCACTACCTCTCTCTCCTCGAACACTGCCTCTCTCTCTCTCCCCGAGCACTGCCTCTCTCTCTCTCCCCGAGCACTGCCTCTCTCTCTCTCCCTGAGGACTGCCTCTCTCTCTCTCCCCGAGCACTGCCTCTCCCTCTCACCGAGCACTGCCTCTCCCCCTCCCCGAGCACTGCCTCTCCCTCTCTCCCCGAGCACTGCCTCTCTCTCTCTCCCCGAGCACTGCCTCTCTCTCTCTCCCCAGGCACTACCTCTCTCTCCTCGAGCACGGCCTCTCTCTCTCTCCCCGAGCACTGCCTCTCTCTCTCTCCCCGAGCACTGCCTCTCTCTCTCCCCGAGCACTGCCTCTCTCTCTCTCCCCGAGCACTGCCTCTCTCTCCCCGAGCACTGCCTCTCTCTCTCTCCCCGAACACTGCCTCTCTCTCTCTCCTCAGGCACTACCTCTCTCTCCTCGAACACTGCCTCTCTCCCTTTCCCCGAGCACTGCCTCTCTCTCTCTCCCCGAGCACTGCCTCTGTCTCTCTCCCCGAGCACTCCCTCTTTCTCTCTCCCAAGGCACTCACTCTCTCTCCTCGAGCACTGCTTCTCTCTCTCTCCCCGAGCACTGCTTCTCTCTCTCCCCCCGAACACTCCCTCTCTCTCTCCCCAGGCACTCACTCTCTCTCCTCGAGCACTGCCTCTCTCTCTCTCCCCGAGCACTGCCTCTCTCTCTCTCCCCAAGCATTGCCTCTCTCTCTCCTCGAGCACTGCCTCTCTCTCTCCCTGAGCACTGCCTCTCTCACTCCCCCCGAGCACTGCCGCTCTCTCTCTCCCCGAGCTCTGCCTCTCTCTCTCCCCCCGAGCCCTGCCCTCTCTCACCCCGAGAACTGGCTCTCTCTCTACCCTGTGCACTGCAACTCCCTCTCACCGAGCACTGCCTCTCCCTCTCACCGAGCACTGCCTCTCCCTCTCACCGAGCACTGCCTCTCTCTCTCTTCCCAAGCAACTGCCTCTCTCTCTCTCCCCGAACACTCCCTCTCTCTCTCTCCTCAGGCACTACCTCTCTCTCCTCGAGCACTGCCTCTCTCTCTCTCCCCAGGCACGACCTCTCTCTCCTCGAGCACTGCCTCTCTCTCTCTCCCCAAGCACTGCCTCTCTCTCTCTCTCCCTGAGCACTGCCTCTCTGTCTCCCCGAACACTCCCTCTCTCTCTCTCCCCGAGCACTGCCTCTCTCTCTCTCCCCGAGCACTGCCTCTCTCTCTCTCCCCGAACACTCCCTCTCTCTCTCTCCTCAGGGACTACCTCTCACTCCTCGAGCACTGCCTCTCTCTCTCTCCCCAGGCACTACCTCTCTGTCCTCGAGCACTGCCTCTCTCTTTATCCCCGAGCACTGCCTCTCTCTCTCTCCCCGAGCACTGCCTCTCTCTCTCTCCCCGAACACTCCCTCTCTCTCTCTCCTCAGGCACTACCTCTCTCTCCTCGAGCACTGCCTCTCTCTCTCTCTCCTCGAGCACTGCCTCTCTCTCTCTGTCCCCGAGCACTGCCTCTCTCTCTCTCTCCCCGAGCACTGCCTCTCTCTCTCTCGCCGAGCACTGCCTCTCTCTCTCGCCTCAAGCACTGCCTATCTAACTCCCCCTGGGACTGCCTCTCTCACTCCCCCAAGCACTGCCTCTCTCACTCCCCCTGGCACTGCCTCTCTCACTCCCCCAAGCACTGCCTCTGTCACTCCCCCAAGCACTGCCTCTCTCACTCCCCCAAGCACTGCCTCTCTCACTCCCCCAAGCACTGCCTCTCTCACTCCCCCTGGCACTGCCTATCTCACTCCCCCAAGCACTGCCTCTCTCACTCCCCCAAGCACTGCCTCTCTCACTCCCCCAAGCACTGCCTCTCTCACTGCACCTGGCACTGCCTCTCTCACTCCCTCAAGCACTGCCTCTCTCACTCCCCCAAGCACTGCCTCTCTTACTCCCCCAAGCACTGCCTCTCTCACTCCCCCAAGCACTGCCTCTCTCACTCCCCCAAGCACTGCCTCTCTCACTCCCCCAAGCACTGCCTCTCTCACTGCACCTGGCACTGCCTCTCTCACTACCCCTGGCACTGCCTCTCTCACTCCCCCAAGCACTGCCTCTCTCACTCCCCCAAGCACTGCCTCTCTCACTGCACCTGGCACTGCCTCTCTCACTCCCCCAAGCACTGCCTCTCTCACTCCCCCAAGCACTGCCTCTCTAACTCCCCCAAGCACTGCCTATCTCACTTCCCCTGGCACTGCCTCTCTCACTCCCCCAAGCACTGCCTCTCTCACTCCCCCTGGCACTGCCTATCTCACTCCCCCAAGCACTGCCTCTCTCACTCCCCCTGGCACTGCCTCTCTCACTGCCCCTGGCACTGCCTCTCTCACTCCCCCTGGCACTGCCTCTCTCACTCCCCCAAGCACTGCCTCTCACTCCCCCAAGCACTGCCTCTCACTCCCCCAAGCACTGCCTCTCACTCCCCCAAGCACTGCCTCTCTCACTCCCCCTGGCACTGCCTCTCTCACTCCCCCAAGCACTGCCTCTCTCACTCCCCCAAGCACTGCCTCTCACTCCCCCAAAACCTGCCTCTCACTCCCCCAAGCACTGCCTCTCTCACTCCCCCAAGCACTGCCTCTCTCACTCCCCCAAGCACTGCCTCTCACACTGACCCCTAGAGCACTGCCTCTCTCACTCCCCACTAGAGCACTGCCTCTCTCACTCCCCCAAGCACTGCCTCTCTCACTCCCCCTGGCACTGCCTCTCTCACTCCCCCAAGCACTGCCTCTCTCACTCCCCCAAGCACTGCCTCTCTCACTCCCCCAAGCACTGCCTCTCTCACTCCCCCTGGCACTGCCTCTCTCACTCCCCCAAGCACTGCCTCTCTCACTCCCCTGGCACTGCCTCTCTCACTCCCCCAAGCGCTGCCTCTCTCACTCCCCCAAGCACTGCCTCTCACTCCCCCAAGCACTGCCTCTCTCACTCCCCCTGGCACTGCCTCTCTCACTCCCCCCTAGAGCACTGCCTCTCTCACTCCCCCCTAGAGCACTGCCTCTCTAACTCCCCCAAGCACTGCCTCTCTCACTCCCCCTGGCACTGCCTCTCTCACTCCCCCTGGCACTGCCTCTCTCACTCCCCCAAGCACTGCCTCTCTCACTCCCCCAAGCAATGCCTCTCTCTCTCCCCCAAGCGCTGCCTCTCTCACTCCCCAACCACTGACTCTCTCACTCCCCCAAGCACTGCCTCTCTCACTCCCCCAAGCACTGCCTCTCTCACTCCCCCAAGCGCTGCCTCCCTCTCTATCTCTCTCCGAGCACTGCCTCTCTCACTCTCCCAAGCGCTGCCTCCCTCTCTATCTCTCTCCGAGCACTGCCTCTCTCACTCTCACCGAGCACTGCCTCTCCCCATCCCCGAGCACTGCCTCTCCCTCTCACCGAGCACTGCCTCTGCCCTCCCCGAGCACTGCCTCTCCCTCTCTCCCCGAGCACTGCCTCTCTCCCCCTCCCCGAGCACTGCCTCTCTCTCTCTCCCCGAGCACTGCCTCTCTCTCTCTCCCTGAGCACTGCCTCTCTCTCTCTCCCCGAGCACTGCCTCTCCCTCTCACCGAGCACTACCTCTCTCTCCTCGAGCACTGCCTCTCTCTCTCTCCTCAGGCACTACCTCTCTCTCCTCGAGCACGGCCTCTCTCTCTCTCCCCGAGCACTGCCTCTCTCTCTCTCCCCGAGCACTGCCTCTCTCTCTCTCCCCAGGCACTACCTCTCTCTCCTCGAGCACGGCCTCTCTCTCTCTCCCCGAGCACTGCCTCTCTCTCTCTCCCCGAGCACTGCCTCTCTCTCTCCCCGAGCACTGCCTCTCTCTCTCTCCCCGAGCACTGCCTCTCTCTCCTCGAACACTGCCTCTCTCTCTCTCCCCGAGCACTGCCTCTCTCTCTCTCACCGAGCACTGCCTCTCTATCTCTCCCCGAACACTCCCTCTCTCTCTCCCCAGGCACTCACTTTCTCTCCTCGAGCACTGCCTCTCTCTCTCTCCCCGAGCACTGCCTCTCTCTCTCTCCCCAAGCATTGCCTCTCTCTCTCCCTGAGCACTGCCTCTCTCATTCTCCCTGAGCACTGCCTCTCTCACTCCCCCCGAGCACTGCCGCTCTCTCTCTCCCCGAGCACTGCCTCTCTCTCTCCCCCCCGAGCACTGCCCCCTCTCACCCCGAGAACTGGCTCTCTCTCTACCCTGTGCACTGCAACTCCCTCTCACCGAGCACTGCCTCTCCCTCTCACCGAGCACTGCCTCTCTCTCTCTTCCCAAGCAACTGCCTCTCTCTCTCTCCCCGAACACTCCCTCTCTCTCTCTCCTCAGGCACTACCTCTCTCTCCTCGAGCACTGCTTCTCTCTCTCTCCCCAGGCACGACCTCTCTCTCCTCGAGCACTGCCTCTCTCTCTCTCCCCAAGCACTGCCTCTCTCTCTCTCCCCGAACACTCTCTCTCCCCGAACACTCCCTCTCCCCGAACACTCCCTCTCCCCGAACACTCCCTCTCTCTCCTCAGGCACTACCTCTCTCTCCTCGAACACTGCCTCTGTCTCTCTCCCCGAGCACTGCCTCTCTCTCTCTCCCCGAACACTCCCTCTCTCTCCTCAGGCACTACCTCTCTCTCCTCGAACACTGCCTCTCTCTCTCTCTCCCCGAGCACTGCCTCTCTCTCTCTCCTCAAGCACTGCCTCTCTCTCTCTCACCGAGCACTGCCTCTCTATCTCTCCCCGAACACTCCCTCTCTCTCTCCCCAGGCACTCACTCTCTCTCCTCGAGCACTGCCTCTCTCTCTCTCCCCGAGCACTGCCTCTCTCTCTCTCCCCAAGCATTGCCTCTCTCTCTCCCTGAGCACTGCCTCTCTCTCTCCCCGAGCACTGCCTCTCTCACTCCCCCCGAGCACTGCCGCTCTCTCTCTCCCCGAGCACTGCCTCTCTCTCTCCCCCCGAGCACTGCCCCCTCTCACCCCGAGAACTGGCTCTCTCTCTACCCTGTGCACTGCAACTCCCTCTCACCGAGCACTGCCTCTCCCTCTCACCGAGCACTGCCTCTCTCTCTCTTCCCAAGCAACTGCCTCTCTCTCTCTCCCTGAACACTCCCTCTCTCTCTCTCCTCAGGCACTACCTCTCTCTCCTCGAGCACTGCTTCTCTCTCTCTCCCCAGGCACGACCTCTCTCTCCTCGAGCACTGCCTCTCTCTCTCTCCCCAAGCACTGCCTCTCTCTCTCTCCCCGAACACTCTCTCTCCCCGAACACTCCCTCTCTCTCCTCAGGCACTACCTCTCTCTCCTCGAACACTGCCTCTGTCTCTCTCCCCGAGCACTGCCTCTCTCTCTCTCCCCGAACACTCCCTCTCTCTCCTCAGGCACTACCTCTCTCTCCTCGAACACTGCCTCTCTCTCTCTCTCCCCGAGCACTGCATCTCTCTCTCTCCCCGAGCACTGCCTCTCTCTCTCTCCCTGAGCACTGCCTCTCTCTCTCTCCCCGAGCACTGCCTCTCCCTCTCACCGAGCACTGCCTCTCCCCCTCCCCGAACACTGCCTCTCCCTCTCTCCCCGAGCACTGCCTCTCTCTCTCTCCCCGAGCACTGCCTCTCTCTCTCTCCCCGAGCACAGCCTCTCTCTCTCTCCCCGAGCACTGCCTCTCTCTCTCTCCCTGAGCACTGCCTCTCTCTCTCTCCCTGTGCATTGCCTCTCTCTCTCTCACCGAGCACTGCCTCTCTATCTCTCCCCGAACACTCCCTCTCTCTCTCCCCAGGCACTCACTCTCTCTCCTCGAGCACTGCCTCTCTCTCTCTCCCCGAGCACTGCCTCTCTCTCTCTCCCCAGGCACGACCTCCCTCTCCTCGAGCACTGCCTCTCTCTCTCTCCCCAAGCACTGCCTCTCTCTCTCTCTCCCTGAGCACTGCCTCTCTCTCTCCCCGAACACTCCCTCTCTCTCTCTCCCCAGGCACTACCTCTCTCTCCTCGAGCACTGTCTCTCTCTCTCCCCGAGCACTGCCTCTCTCTCTCCCCTCGAGCACTGCCCCCTCTCCCCCCGAGAACTGGCTCTCTCTCTACTCTGTGCACTGCAACTCCCTATCACCGAGCACTGCCTCTCCCTCTCAACCCGAACACTCCCTCTCTCTCTCTCCCCGAACACTCCCTCTCTCTCTCTCCTCAGGGACTACCTCTCTCTCCTCGAGCACTGCCTCTCTCTCTCTCCCCAGGCACTACCTCTCTGTCCTCGAGCACTGCCTCTCTCTCTCTCCCCGAGCACTGCCTCTCTCTCTCTCCCAGAGCACTGCCTCTCTCTCTCTCCCCGAACACTCCCTCTCTCTCTCTCCTCAGGCACTACCTCTCTCTCCTCGAGCACTGCCTCTCTCTCTCTCTCCTCGAGCACTGCCTCTCTCTCTCTCCCCGAGCACTGCCTCTCTCTCTCTCTCCCCGAGCACTGCCTCTCTCTCTCTCGCCGAGCACTGCCTCTCTCTCTCTCCCCAAGCACTGCCTATCTCACTCCCCCTGGCACTGACTCTCTCACTCCCCCAAGCACAGCCTCTCTCACTCCCCCAAGCACTGCCTCTCTCACTCCCCCAAGCACTGCCTCTGTCACTCCCCCAAGCACTGCCTCTCTCACTCCCCCAAGCACTGCCTCTCTCACTCCCCCAGGCACTGCCTCTCTCACTCCCCCTGGCACTGCCTATCTCACTCCCCCAAGCACTGCCTCTCTCACTCCCCCAAGCACTGCCTCTCTCACTGCACCTGGCACTGCCTCTCTCACTCCCCCTGGCACTGCCTCTCTCACTCCCCCAAGCACTGCCTCTCTCACTGCACCTGGCACTGCCTCTCTCACTCCCCCAAGCACTGCCTCTCTCACTCCCCCAAGCACTGCCTCTCTCACTGCACCTTGCACTGCCTCTCTCACTCCCCCAAGCACTGCCTCTCTCACTCCCCCAAGCACTGCCTCTCTCACTCCCCCTGGCACTGCCTCTCTCACTCCCCCTGGCACTGCCTCTCTCACTCCCCCTGGCACTGCCTCTCTCACTCCCCCTGGCACTGCCTCTCTCACTCCCCCAAGCACTGCCTCTCACTCCCCCAAGCACTGCCTCTCACTCCCCCAAGCACTGCCTCTCACTCCCCCAAGCACTGCCTCTCACTCCCCCAAACACTGCCTCTCTCACTCCCCCCTAGAGCACTGCCTCTCTCACTCCCCCAAGCACTGCCTCTCTCACTCCCCCAAGCACTGCCTCTCTCACTCCCCCAAGCACTGCCTCTCTCACTCCCCCAAGCACTGCCTCTCTCGCTCCCCCTGGCAGTGCCTCTCTCACTCCCCCAAGCACTGCCTCTCACTCCCCCAAGCACTGCCTCTCACTCCCCCAAGCACTGCCTCTCTCACTCCCCCAAGCACTGCCTCTCTCACTCCCCCAAGCACTGCCTCTCACACTGACCCCTAGAGCTCTGCCTCTCTCACTCCCCCCTAGAGCACTGCCTCTCTCACTCCCCCAAGCACTGCCTCTCTCACTCCCCCAAGCACTGCCTCTCTCACTCCCCCAAGCACTGCCTCTCTCACTCCCCCAAGCACTGCCTCTCTCACTCCCCCAAGCACTGCCTCTCTCACTCCCCCAAGCACTGCCTCTCACTCCCCCAAGCACTGCCTCTCACTCCCCCAAGCAATGCCTCTCTCAATCCCCCTGGCACTGCCTCTCTCACTCCCCCAAGCACTGCCTCTCTCACTCCCCCAAGCACTGCCTCTCTCACTCCCCCTGGCACTGCCTCTCTCACTCCCCCAAGCACTGCCTCTCTCACTCCCCCAAGCACTGCCTCTCACTCCCCCAAGCACTGCCTCTCTCACTCCCCCTGGCACTGCCTCTCTCACTCCCCGCTAGAGCACTGCCTCTCTCACTCCCCCAAGCACTGCCTCTCTCACTCCCCCAAGCACTGCCTCTCTCTCTCTCCCCGAGCACTGCCTCTCTCTCTCTCCCCGAGCACTGCCTCTCTCTCTCTCCCCGAACACTCCCTCTCTCTCTCTCCTCAGGCACTACATCTCTCTCCTCGAGCACTGCCTCTCTCTCTCTCTCCTCGAGCACTGCCTCTCTCTCTCTCTCCTCGAGCACTGCCTCTCTCTCTCTCTCCCCGAGCACTGCCTCTCTCTCTCTCTCCCCGAGCACTGCCTCTCTTTCTCTCGCCGAGCACTGCCTCTCTCTCTCTCCCCGAACACTCTCTCTCCCCGAACACTCCCTCTCTCTCCTCAGGCACTACCTCTCTCTCCTCGAACACTGCCTCTGTCTCTCTCCCCGAGCACTGCCTCTCTCTCTCCCCGAACACTCACTCTCTCTCCTCAGGCACTACCTCTCTCTCCTCGAACACTGCCTCTCTCTCTCTCTCCCCGAGCACTGCCTCTCTCTCTCTCCCCGAGCACTGCCTCTCTCTCTCTCCCTGAGCACTGCCTCTCTCTCTCTCCCCGAGCACTGCCTCTCCCTCTCACCGAGCACTGCCTCTCCCCCTCCCCGAACACTGCCTCTCCCTCTCTCCCCGAGCACTGCCTCTCTCTCTCTCCCCGAGCACTGCCTCTCTCTCTCCCCGAGCACTGCCTCTCTCTCTCTCCCCGAGCACTGCCTCTCTCTCTCTCCCCGAGCACTGCCTCTCTCTCTCTCCCCGAGCACTGCCTCTCTCTCTCTCCCTGAGCACTGCCTCTCTCTCTCTCCCTGTGCACTGCCTCTCTCTCTCTCACCGAGCACTGCCTCTCTATCTCTCCCCGAACACTCCCTCTCTCTCTCCCCAGGCACTCACTCTCTCTCCTCGAGCACTGCCTCTCTCTCTCTCCCCGAGCACTGCCTCTCTCTCTCTCCCCAGGCACGACCTCTCTCTCCTCGAGCACTGCCTCTCTCTCTCTCCCCAAGCACTAACTCTCTCTCTCTCTCCCTGAGCACTGCCTCTCTCTCTCCCCGAACACTCCCTCTCTCTCTCTCCCCAGGCACTACCTCTCTCTCCTCGAGCACTGCCTCTCTCTCTCCCCGAGCACTGCCTCTCTCTCTCTCCCCTCGAGCACTGCCCCCTCTCCCCCCGAGAACTGGCTCTCTCTCTACTCTGTGCACTGCAACTCCCTATCACCGAGCACTGCCTCTCCCTCTCAACCCGAACACTCCCTCTCTCTCTCTCCCCGAACACTCCCTCTCTCTCTCTCCTCAGGGACTACCTCTCTCTCCTCGAGCACTGCCTCTCTCTCTCTCCCCAGGCACTACCTCTCTGTCCTCGAGCACTGCCTCTCTCTCTCTCCCCGAGCACTGCCTCTCTCTCTCTCCCAGAGCACTGCCTCTCTCTCTCTCCCCGAACATTCCCTCTCTCTCTCTCCTCAGGCACTACCTCTCTCTCCTCGAGCACTGCCTCTCTCTCTCTCTCCTCGAGCACTGCCTCTCTCTCTCTCTCCCCGAGCACTGCCTCTCTCTCTCTCTCCCCGAGCACTGCCTCTCTCTCTCTCGCCGAGCACTGCCTCTCTCTCTCTCCCCAAGCACTGCCTATCTCACTCCCCCTGGCACTGACTCTCTCACTCCCCCAAGCACTGCCTCTGTCACTCCCCCAAGCACTGCCTCTCTCACTCCCCCAAGCACTGCCTCTCTCACTCCCCCAAGCACTGCCTCTCTCACTCCCCCTGGCACTGCCTATCTCACTCCCCCAAGCACTGCCTCTCTCACTCCCCCAAGCACTGCCTCTCTCACTCCCCCAAGCACTGCCTCTCTCACTCCCCCAAGCACTGCCTCTTTCACTGCACCTGGCACTGCCTCTCTCACTCCCCCAAGCACTGCCTCTCTCACTCCCCCAAGCACTGCCTCTCTCACTCCCCCAAGCACTGCCTCTCTCACTGCACCTGGCACTGCCTCTCTCACTCCCCCAAGCACTGCCTCTCTCACTCCCCCAAGCACTGCCTCTCTTACTCCCCCTGGCACTGCCTCTCTCACTCCCCCAAGCACTGCCTCTCTCACTCCCCCTGGCACTGCCTCTCTCACTCCCCCTGGCACTGCCTCTCTCACTCCCCCAAGCACTGCCTCTCACTCCCCCAAGCACTGCCTCTCACTCCCCCAAGCACTGCCTCTCACTCCCCCAAGCACTGCCTCTCACTCCCCCAAACACTGCCTCTCTCACTCCCCCCTAGAGCACTGCCTCTCTCACTCCCCCAAGCACTGCCTCTCTCACTCCCCCTGGCACTGCCTCTCTCACTCCCCCAAGCACTGCCTCTCTCACTCCCCCAAGCACTGCCTCTCTCACTCCCCCTGGCACTGCCTCTCTCACTCCCCCAAGCACTGCCTCTCTCACTCCCCCAAGCACTGCCTCTCACTCCCCCTGGCACTGCGTCTCTCACTCCCCCAAGCACTGCCTCTCTCACTCCCCCAAGCACTGCCTCTCACTCCCCCAAGCACTGCCTCTCTCACTCCCCCCTAGAGCACTGCCTCTCTCACTCCCCCAAGCACTGCCTCTCTCACTCCCCCAAGCACTGCCTCTCTCACTCCCCCAAGCACTGCCTCTCTCACTCCCCCAAGCACTGCCTCTCTCTCTCTCCCCGAGCACTGCCTCTCTCTCTCTCCCCGAGCACTGCCTCTCTCTCTCTCCCCGAACACTCCCTCTCTCTCTCTACTCAGGCACTACCTCTCTCTCCTCGAGCACTGCCTCTCTCTCTCTCTCATCGAGCACTGCCTCTCTCTCTCTCTCCTCGAGCACTGCCTCTCTCTCTCTCTCCCCGAGCACTGCCTCTCTCTCTCTCTCCCCGAGCACTGCCTCTCTTTCTCTCGCCGAGCACTGCCTCTCTCTCTCTCCCCGAGCACTGCCTCTCTCTCTGTCCCTGAGCACTGCCTCTCGCTCTCTCCCCGAGCATTGCCTCTCCCTCTCACCGAGCACTGCCTCTCCCCCTCCCCGAGCACTGCCTCTCCCTCTCTCCCCGAGCACTGCCTCTCTCTCTCTCCCCGGGCACTGCCTCTCTCTCTCTCCTCGAACACTGCCTCTCTCTCTCCCCCCGAGCACTGCCTCTCTCTCTCCCCCCGAGAACTGGCTCTCTCTCTACCCTGTGCACTGCAACTCCCTCTCACCGAGCACTGCCTCTCTCTCTCTCCCCAAGCACTGCCTCTCTCTCTCTCCCCGAACACTCTCTCTCCCCGAACACTCCCTCTCTCTCCTCAGGCACTACCTCTCTCTCCTCGAACACTGACTCTCTCTCTCTCCCCGAGCACTGCCTCTCTCTCTCTCCCCGAACACTCCCTCTCTCTCCTCAGGCACTACCTCTCTCTCCTCGAACACTGCCTCTCTCTCTCTCCCCGAGCACTGCCTCTCTCTCTCTCCTCGAGCACTGCCTCTCTCTCTCTCCCTGAGCACTGCCTCTCCCTCTCACCGAGCACTGCCTCTCCCCCTCCCCGAGCACTGCCTCTCCCTCTCTCCCTGAGCACTGCCTCTCTCTCTCTCCCCGAGCACTGCCTCTCTCTCCTCAGGCACTACCTCTCTCTCCTCGAACACTGCCTGTCTCTCTCCCGGAGCACTGCCTCTCTCTCTCTCCCCGAACACTCCCTCTCTCTCCTCAGGCACTACCTCTCTCTCCTCGAACACTGCCTCTCTCTCTCTCTCCCCGAACACTCCCTTTCTCTCCTCAGGCACTACCTCTCTCTCCTCGAACACTGCCTCTCTCTCTCTCTCCCCGAGCACTGCCTCTCTCTCTCTCCCCGAGCACTGCCTCTCTCTCTCTCCCTGAGCACTGCCTCTCTCTCTCTCCCCGAGCACTGCCTCTCCCTCTCACCGAGCACTGCCTCTCCCCCTCCCCGAACACTGCCTCTCCCTCTCTCCCCGAGCACTGCCTCTCCCTCTCTCCCCGAGCACTGCCTCTCTCTCTCTCCCCGAGCACTGCCTCTCTCTCTCTCCCCGAGCACTGCCTCTCTCTCTCTCCCCGAGCACTGCCTCTCTCTCTCTCCCTGAGCACTGCCTCTCTCTCTCTCCCTGTGCACTGCCTCTCTCTCTCTCACCGAGCACTGCCTCTCTATCTCTCCCCGAACACTCCCTCTCTCTCTCCCCAGGCACTCACTCTCTCTCCCCGAGCACTGCCTCTCTCTCTCTCCCCAGGCACGACCTCTCTCTCCTCGAGCACTGCCTCTCTCTCTCTCCCCAAGCACTGCCTCTCTCTCTCTGTCCCTGAGCACTGCCTCTCTCTCTCCCCGAACACTCCCTCTCTCTCTCTCCCCAGGCACTACCTCTCTCTCCTCGAGCACTGCCTCTCTCTCTCCCCGAGCACTGCCTCTCTCTCTCTCCCCTCGAGCACTGCCCCCTCTCCCCCCGAGAACTGGCTCTCTCTCTACTCTGTGCACTGCAACTCCCTATCACCGAGCACTGCCTCTCCCTCTCAACCCGAACACTCCCTCTCTCTCTCTCCCCGAACACTCCCTCTCTCTCTCTCCTCAGGGACTACCTCTCTCTCCTCGAGCACTGCCTCTCTCTCTCTCCCCAGGCACTACCTCTCTGTCCTCGAGCACTGCCTCTCTCTCTCTCCCCTCGAGCACTGCCCCCTCTCCCCCCGAGAACTGGCTCTCTCTCTACTCGGTGCACTGCAACTCCCTATCACCGAGCACTGCCTCTCCCTCTCAACCCGAACACTCCCTCTCTCTCTCTCCCCGAACACTCCCTCTCTCTCTCTCCTCAGGGACTACCTCTCTCTCCTCGAGCACTGCCTCTCTCTCTCTCCCCAGGCACTACCTCTCTGTCCTCGAGCACTGCCTCTCTCTCTCTCCCCGAGCACTGCCTCTCTCTCTCTCCCAGAGCACTGCCTCTCTCTCTCTCCCCGAACATTCCCTCTCTCTCTCTCCTCAGGCACTACCTCTCTCTCCTCGAGCACTGCCTCTCTCTCTCTCTCCTCGAGCACTGCCTCTCTCTCTCTCTCCCCGAGCACTGCTCTCTCTCTCTCTCCCCGAGCACTGCCTCTCTCTCTCTCGCCGAGCACTGCCTCTCTCTCTCTCCCCAAGCACTGCCTATCTCACTCCCCCTGGCACTGACTCTCTCACTCCCCCAAGCACTGCCTCTGTCACTCCCCCAAGCACTGCCTCTCTCACTCCCCCAAGCACTGCCTCTCTCACTCCCCCAAGCACTGCCTCTCTCACTCCCCCTGGCACTGCCTATCTCACTCCCCCAAGCACTGCCTCTCTCACTCCCCCAAGCACTGCCTCTCTCACTCCCCCAAGCACTGCCTCTTTCACTGCACCTGGCACTGCCTCTCTCACTCCCCCAAGCACTGCCTCTCTCACTCCCCCAAGCACTGCCTCTCTCACTCCCCCAAGCACTGCCTCTCTCACTGCACCTGGCACTGCCTCTCTCACTCCCCCAAGCACTGCCTCTCTCACTCCCCCTGGCACTGCCTCTCTCACTCCCCCTGGCACTGCCTCTCTCACTCCCCCAAGCACTGCCTCTCACTCCCCCAAGCACTGCCTCTCACTCCCCCAAGCACTGCCTCTCACTCCCCCAAGCACTGCCTCTCACTCCCCCAAACACTGCCTCTCTCACTCCCCCCTAGAGCACTGCCTCTCTCACTCCCCCAAGCACTGCCTCTCTCACTCCCCCTGGCACTGCCTCTCTCACTCCCCCAAGCACTGCCTCTCTCACTCCCCCAAGCACTGCCTCTCTCACTCCCCCTGGCACTGCCTCTCTCACTCCCCCAAGCACTGCCTCTCTCACTCCCCCAAGCACTGCCTCTCACTCCCCCTGGCACTGCCTCTCTCACTCCCCCAAGCACAGCCTCTCTCACTCGCCCAAGCACTGCCTCTCACTCCCCCAAGCACTGCCTCTCTCACTCCCCCCTAGAGCACTGCCTCTCTCACTCCCCCAAGCACTGCCTCTCTCACTCCCCCAAGCACTGCCTCTCTCACTCCCCCAAGCACTGCCTCTCTCACTCCCCCAAGCACTGCCTCTCTCTCTCTCCCCGAGCACTGCCTCTCTCTCTCTCCCCGAGCACTGCCTCTCTCTCTCTCCCCGAACACTCCCTCTCTCTCTCTACTCAGGCACTACCTCTCTCTCCTCGAGCACTGCCTCTCTCTCTCTCTCATCGAGCACTGCCTCTCTCTCTCTCTCCTCGAGCACTGCCTCTCTCTCTCTCTCCCCGAGCACTGCCTCTCTCTCTCTCTCCCCGAGCACTGCCTCTCTTTCTCTCGCCGAGCACTGCCTCTCTCTCTCTCCCCGAGCACTGCCTCTCTCTCTCTCCCTGAGCACTGCCTCTCGCTCTCTCCCCGAGCATTGCCTCTCCCTCTCACCGAGCACTGCCTCTCCCCCTCCCCGAGCACTGCCTCTCCCTCTCTCCCCGAGCACTGCCTCTCTCTCTCTCCCCGGGCACTGCCTCTCTCTCTCTCCTCGAACACTGCCTCTCTCTCTCCCCCCGAGCACTGCCTCTCTCTCTCCCCCCGAGAACTGGCTCTCTCTCTACCCTGTGCACTGCAACTCCCTCTCACCGAGCACTGCCTCTCTCTCTCTCCCCAAGCACTGCCTCTCTCTCTCTCCCCGAACACTCTCTCTCCCCGAACACTCCCTCTCTCTCCTCAGGCACTACCTCTCTCTCCTCGAACACTGCCTCTCTCTCTCTCCCCGAGCACTGCCTCTCTCTATCTCCCCGAACACTCCCTCTCTCTCCTCAGGCACTACCTCTCTCTCCTCGAACACTGCCTCTCTCTCTCTCCCCGAGCACTGCCTCTCTCTCTCTCCTCGAGCACTGCCTCTCTCTCTCTCCCTGAGCACTGCCTCTCTCTCTCTCCCCGAGCACTGCCTCTCCCTCTCACCGAGCACTGCCTCTCCCCCTCCCCGAGCACTGCCTCTCCCTCTCTCCCTGAGCACTGCCTCTCTCTCTCTCCCCGAGCACTGCCTCTCTCTCCTCAGGCACTACCTCTCTCTCCTCGAACACTGCCTGTCTCTCTCCCGGAGCACTGCCTCTCTCCCTCTCCCCGAACACTCCCTCTCTCTCCTCAGGCACTACCTCTCTCTCCTCGAACACTGCCTCTCTCTCTCTCTCCCCGAACACTCCCTTTCTCTCCTCAGGCACTACCTCTCTCTCCTCGAACACTGCCTCTCTCTCTCTCTCCCCGAGCACTGCCTCTCTCTCTCTCCCCGAGCACTGCCTCTCTCTCTCTCCCTGAGCACTGCCTCTCTCTCTCTCCCCGAGCACTGCCTCTCCCTCTCACCGAGCACTGCCTCTCCCCCTCCCCGAACACTGCCTCTCCCTCTCTCCCCGAGCACTGCCTCTCCCTCTCTCCCCGAGCACTGCCTCTCTCTCTCTCCCCGAGCACTGCCTCTCTCTCTCTCCCCGAGCACTGCCTCTCTCTCTCTCCCCGAGCACTGCCTCTCTCTCTCTCCCTGAGCACTGCCTCTCTCTCTCTCCCTGTGCAATGCCTCTCTCTCTCTCACCGAGCACTGCCTCTCTATCTCTCCCCGAACACTCCCTCTCTCTCTCCCCAGGCACTCACTCTCTCTCCTCGAGCACTGCCTCTCTCTCTCTCCCCGAGCACTGCCTCTCTCTCTCTCCCCAGGCACGACCTCTCTCTCCTCGAGCACTGCCTCTCTCTCTCTCCCCAAGCACTGCCTCTCTCTCTCTCTCCCTGAGCACTGCCTCTCTCTCTCCCCGAACACTCCCTCTCTCTCTCTCCCCAGGCACTACCTCTCTCTCCTCGAGCACTGCCTCTCTCTCTCCCCGAGCACTGCCTCTCTCTCTCTCCCCTCGAGCACTGCCCCCTCTCCCCCCGAGAACTGGCTCTCTCTCTACTCTGTGCACTGCAACTCCCTATCACCGAGCACTGCCTCTCCCTCTCAACCCGAACACTCCCTCTCTCTCTCTCCCCGAACACTCCCTCTCTCTCTCTCCTCAGGGACTACCTCTCTCTCCTCGAGCACTGCCTCTCTCTCTCTCCCCAGGCACTACCTCTCTGTCCTCGAGCACTGCCTCTCTCTCTCTCCCCGAGCACTGCCTCTCTCTCTCTCCCAGAGCACTGCCTCTCTCTCTCTCCCAGAGCACTGCCTCTCTCTCTCTCCCCGAACACTCCCTCTCTCTCTCTCCTCAGGCACTACCTCTCTCTCCTCGAGCACTGCCTCTCTCTCTCTCTCCTCGAGTACTGCCTCTCTCTCGCTCTCCCCGAGCACTGCCTCTCTCTCTCTCTCCCCGAGCACTGCCTCTCTCTCTCTCGCCGAGCACTGCCTCTCTCTCTCTCCCCAAGCACTGCCTATCTCACTCCCCCTGGCACTGACTCTCTCACTCCCCCAAGCACTGCCTCTCTCACTCCCCCTGGCACAGCCTCTCTCACTCCCCCAAGCACTGCCTCTGTCACTCCCCCAAGCACTGCCTCTCTCACTCCCCCAAGCACTGCCTCTCTCACTCCCCCAAGCACTGCCTCTCTCACTCCCCCTGGCACTGCCTATCTCACTCCCCCAAGCACTGCCTCTCTCACTCCCCCAAGCACTGCCTCTCTCACTCCCCCAAGCACTGCCTCTCTCACTGCACCTGGCACTGCCTCTCTCACTCCCCCAAGCACTGCCTCTCTCACTCCCCCAAGCACTGCCTCTCTGACTCCCCCAAGCACTGCCTCTCTCACTGCACCTGGCACTGCCTCTCTCACTCCCCCAAGCACTGCCTCTCTCATTTCCCCAAGCACTGCCTCTCTCACTCCCCCAAGCACTGCCTCTCACTCCCCCAAGCACTGCCTCTCACTCCCCCAAGCACTGCCTCTCTCACTCCCCCAAACACTGCCTCTCACTCCCCCAAACACTGCCTCTCACTCCCCCAAACACTGCCTCTCTCACTCCCCCCTAGAGCACTGCCTCTCTCACTCCCACAAGCACTGCCTCTCACTCCCCCAAGCACTGCCTCTCTCACTCCCCCAAGCACTGCCTCTCTCACTCCCCCTGGCAGTGCCTCTCTCACTCCCCCAAGCACTGCCTCTCACTCCCCCAAGCACTGCCTCTCACTCCCCCAAGCACTGCCTCTCTCACTCCCCCAAGCACTGCCTCTCTCACTCCCCCAAGCACTGCCTCTCACACTGACCCCTAGAGCTCTGCCTCTCTCACTCCCCCCTAGAGCACTGCCTCTCTCACTCCCCCAAGCACTGCCTCTCTCACTCCCCCAAGCACTGCCTCTCACACTGACCCCTAGAGCACTGCCTCTCTCACTCCCCCAAGCACTGCCTCTCTCACTCCCCCTGGCACTGCCTCTCTCACTCCCCCTGGCACTGCCTCTCTCACTCCCCCTGGCACTGCCTCTCTCACTCCCCCAAGCACTGCCTCTCACTCCCCCAAGCACTGCCTCTCTCACTCCCCCTGGCACTGCCTCTCTCACTCCCCCAAGCACTGCCTCTCTCACTCCCCCTGGCACTGCCTCTGTCACTCCCCCAAGCACTGCCTCTCTCACTCCCCCAAGCACTGCCTCTCTCACTCCCCCAAGCACTGCCTCTCTCACTCCCCCTGGCACTGCCTCTCTCACTCTCCCGGGCACTCCCTCTCTCACTCCCCCAAGCACTGCCTCTCTCACTCCCCCAAGCACTGCCTCTCTCACTCCCCCAAGCACTGCCTCTCTCACTCCCCCAAGCACTGCCTCTCACTCCCCCAAGCACTGCCTCTCTCACTCCCCCTGGCACTGCCTCTCTCACTCCCCCCTAGAGAACTGCCTCTCTCACTCCCCCAAGCACTGCCTCTCTCACTCCCCCAAGCACTGCCTCTCTCACTCCCCCAAGCACTGCCTCTCTCACTCCCCCAAGCACTGCCACTCTCTCTCTCCCCGAGCACTGCCTCTCTCTCTCTCCCCGAACACTCCCTCTCTCTCTCTCCTCAGGCACTACCTCTCTCTCCTCGAGCTCTGCCTCTCTCTCTCTCTCCTCGAGCACTGCCTCTCTCTCTCTCTCCTCGAGCACTGCCTCTCTCTCTCTCTCCCCGAGCACTGCCTCTCTCTCTCTCTCCTCGAGCACTGCCTCTCTCTCTCTCTCCCTGAGCACTGCCTCTCGCTCTCTCCCCGAGCATTGCCTCTCCCTCTCACCGAGCACTGCCTCACCCTCCCCGAGCACTGCCTCTCCCTCTCTCCCCGAGCACTGCCTCTCTCTCTCTCCCCGGGCACTGCCTCTCTCTCTCTCCTCGAACACTGCCTCTCTCTCTCCCCCCGAGCACTGCCTCTCTCTCTCCCCCCAAGAACTGGCTCTCTCTCTACCCTGTGCACTGCAACTCCCTCTCACCGAGCACTGCCTCTCTCTCTCTCCCCAAGCACTGCCTCTCTCTCTCTCCCTGAACACTCTCTCTCCCCGAACACTCCCTCTCTCTCCTCAGGCACTACCTCTCTCTCCTCGAACACTGCCTCTCTCTCTCTCCCCGAGCACTGCCTCTCTCTCTCTCCCCGAACACTCCCTCTCTCTCCTCAGGCACTACCTCTCTCTCCTCGAACACTGCCTCTCTCTCTCTCCCCGAGCACTGCCTCTCTCTCTCTCCTCGAGCACTGCCTCTCTCTCTCTCCCTGAGCACTGCCTCTCTCTCTCTCCCCGAGCACTGCCTCTCCCTCTCACCGAGCACTGCCTCTCCCCCTCCCCGAGCACTGCCTCTCCCTCTCTCCCTGAGCACTGCCTCTCTCTCTCTCCCCGAGCACTGCCTCTCTCTCCTCAGGCACGACCTCTCTCTCCTCGAACACTGCCTGTCTCTCTCCCCGAGCACTGCCTCTCTCTCTCTCCCCGAACACTCCCTCTCTCTCCTCAGGCACTACCTCTCTCTCCTCGAACACTGCCTCTCTCTCTCTCTCCCCCGAACACTCCCTCTCTCTCCTCAGGCACTACCTCTCTCTCCTCGAACACCTGCCCTCTCCTCTCTCTCCCCGAGCACTGCCTCTCTCTCTCTCCCCGAGCACTGCCTCTCTCTCTCTCCCTGAGCACTGCCTCTCTCTCTCTCCCCGAGCACTGCCTCTCCCTCTCACCGAACACTGCCTCTCCCTCTCTCCCCGAGCACTGCCTCTCTCTATCTCCCCGAGCACTGCCTCTCTCTCTCTCCCCGAGCACTGCCTCTCTCTCTCTCCCCGAGCACTGCCTCTCTCTCTCTCCCCGAGCACTGCCTCTCTCTCTCTCCCTGAGCACTGCCTCTCTCTCTCTCCCTGTGCACTGCCTCTCTCTCTCCTCACCGAGCACTGCCTCTCTATCTCTCCCCGAACACTCCCTCTCTCTCTCCCCAGGCACTCACCTCTCTCTCCTCGAGCACTGCCTCTCTCTCTCTCCCCGAGCACTGCCTCTCTCTCTCTCCCAGGCACGACCTCTCTCTCCTCGAGCACTGCCTCTCTCTCTCTCCCCAAGCACTGCCTCTCTCTCTCTCTCCCCTGAGCACTGCCTCTCTCTCTCCCCGAACACTCCCTCTCTCTCTCTCCCCAGGCACTACCTCTCTCTCCTCGAGCACTGCCTCTCTCTCTCCCCGAGCACTGCCTCTCTCTCTCTCCCCTCGAGCACTGCCCCCTCTCCCCCCGAGAACTGGCTCTCTCTCTACTCTGTGCACTGCAACTCCCTATCACCGAGCACTGCCTCTCCCTCTCAACCCGAACACTCCCCTCTCTCTCTCTCCCCGAACACTCCCTCTCTCTCTCTCCTCAGGGACTACCTCTCTCTCCTCGAGCACTGCCTCTCTCTCTCTCCCCAGGCACTACCTCTCTGTCCTCGAGCACTGCCTCTCTCTCTCTCCCCGAGCACTGCCTCTCTCTCTCTCCCAGAGCACTGCCTCTCTCTCTCTCCCCGAACACTCCCTCTCTCTCTCTCCTCAGGCACTACCTCTCTCTCCTCGAGCACTGCCTCTCTCTCTCTCCTCCTCGAGCACTGCCTCTCTCTCTCTCTCCCCGAGCACTGCCTCTCTCTCTCTCGCCGAGCACTGCCTCTCTCTCTCTGCCCAAGCACTGCCTATCTCACTCCCCCTGGCACTGACTCTCTCACTCCCCCAAGCACTGCCTCTCTCACTCCCCCTGGCACTGCCTCTCTCACTCCCCCAAGCACTGCCTCTGTCACTCCCCCAAGCACTGCCTCTCTCACTCCCCCAAGCACTGCCTCTCTCACTCCCCCAGGCACTGCCTCTCTCACTCCCCCTGGCACTGCCTATCTCACTCCCCCAAGCACTGCCTCTCTCACTCCCCCAAGCACTGCCTCTCTCACTCCCCCCAAGCACTGCCTCTCTCACTCCCCCAAGCACTGCCTCTCTCACTGCACCTGGCACTGCCTCTCTCACTCCCCCAAGCACTGCCTCTCTCATTCCCCCAAGCACTGCCTCTCTTACTCCCCCTGGCACTGCCTCTCTCACTCCCCCAAGCACTGCCTCTCTCACTCCCCCTGGCACTGCCTCTCTCACTCCCCCCTGGCACTGCCTCTCTCACTCCCCCAAGCACTGCCTCTTACTCCCCCAAGCACTGCCTCTCACTCCCCCAAGCACTGCCTCTCTCACTCCCCCCTAGAGCACTGCCTCTCTCACTCCCCCAAGCACTGCCTCTCTCACTCCCCCAAGCACTGCCTCTCTCACTCCCCCAAGCACTGCCTCTCTCACTCCCCCTGGCAGTGCCTCTCTCACATCCCCCAAGCACTGCCTCTCACTCCCCCAAGCACTGCCTCTCACTCCCCCAAGCACTGCCTCTCTCACTCCCCCAAGCACTGCCTCTCTCACTCCCCCAAGCACTGCCTCTCACACTGACCCCTAGAGCTCTGCCTCTCTCACTCCCCCCTAGAGCACTGCCTCTCTCACTCCCCCAAGCACTGCCTCTCTCACTCCCCCAAGCACTGCCTCTCTCACTCCCCACCCCAAGCACTGCCTCTCTCACTCCCCCTGGCACTGCCTCTCACTCCCCCTGGCACTGCCTCTCTCACTCCCCCTGGCACTGCCTCTCTCACTCCCCCCAAGCGCTGCCTCTCTCCCTCCCCAAAGCACTGCCTCTCTCACTCCCCCTGGCACTGCCTCTCTCACTCCCCCAAGCACTGCCTGTGTCACTCCCCCCAAGCACTGCCTCTCACTCCCCAAGCACTGCCTCTCACTCCCCCAAGCACTGCCTCTCTCACTCCCCCTAGCACTGCCTCTCTCACTCCCCCAAGCACTGCCTCTCTCACTCCCCCAAGCACTGCCTCTCTCACTCCCCCTGGCACTGCCTCTCTCACTCCCCCAAGCACTGCCTCTCTCACTCCCCCAAGCACTGCCTCTCACTCCCCCAAGCACTGCCTCTCTCACTCCCCCTGGCACTGCCTCTCTCACTCCCCCTAGAGCAACTGCCTCTCTCAGTCCCCCAAGCACTGCCTCTCTCACTCCCCCATGCACTGCCCTCTCTCACTCCCCCAAGCACTGCCTCTCTCACTCCCCCAAGCACTGCCTCTCTCTCTCTCCCCGAGCACCGCCTCTCTCTCTCTCCCCGAGCACTGCCTCTCTCTCTCTCCCGAACACTCCCTCTCTCTCTCTCCTCAGGCACTACCTCTCTCTCCTCGAGCACTGCCTCTCTCTCTCTCTCCTCGAGCACTGCCTCTCTCTCTCTCTCCCCGAGCACTGCCTCTCTCTCTCTCTCCCCGAGCACTGCCTCTCTTTCTCTCGCAGAGCACTGCCTCTCTCTCTCTCCCCGAGCACTGCCTCTCTCCCTCTCCCTGAGCACTGCCTCTCGCTCTCTCCCCGAGCACTGCCTCTCCCTCTCACCGAGCACTGCCTCTCCCCCTCCCCGAGCACTGCCTCTCCCTCTCTCCCCGAGCACTGCCTCTCTCTCTCTCCCCAAGCACTGCCTCTCTCTCTCTCCTCGAACACTGCCTCTCTCTCTCCCCCCGAGCACTGCCTCTCTCTCTCCCCCCGAGAACTGGCTCTCTCTCTACCCTGTGCACTGCAACTCCCTCTCACCGAGCACTGCTTCTCTCTCTCTCCCCAAGCACTGCCTCTCTCTCTCTCCCCGAACACTCTCTCTCCCCCGAACACTCCCTCTCTCTCCTCAGGCACTACCTCTCTCTCCTCGAACACTGCCTCTCTCTCTCTCCCCGAGCACTGCCTCTCTCTCTCTCCCCGAACACTCCCTCTCTCTCCTCAGGGACTACCTCTCTCTCCTCGAACACTGCCTCTCTCTCTCTCCCCGAGCACTGCCTCTCTCTCTCTCCTCGAGCACTGCTCTCTCTCTCTCCCTGAGCACTGCCTCTCTCTCTCTCCCCGAGCACTGCCTCTCCCTCTCACCGAGCACTGCCTCTCCCCCTCCCGAGCACTGGCCTCTCCCTCTCTCCCCGAGCACTGCCTCTCTCTCTCTCCCCGAGCACTGCCTCTCTCTCCTCAGGCACTACCTCTCTCTCCTCGAACACTGCCTGTCTCTCTCCCCGAGCACTGCCTCTCTCTCTCTCCCCGAACACTCCCTCTCTCTCCTCAGGCACTACCTCTCTCTCCTCGAACACTGCCTCTCTCTCTCTCTCCCCCGAGCACTGCCTCTCTCTCTCTCCTCGAGCACTGCCTCTCTCTCTCTCCCTGAGCACTGCCCTCTCTCTCTCTCCCCGAGCACTGCCTCTCCCTCTCACCGAGCACTGCCTCTCCCCCCTCCCCGAGCACTGCCTCTCCCTCTCTCCCCGAGCACTGCCTCTCTCTCTCTCCCCGAGCACGTGCCTCTCTCTCTCTCCCCGAGCACTGCCTCTCTCTCTCTCCCCGAGCACTGCCTCTCTCTCTCCCCCGAGCACTGCCTCTCCCTCTCTCCTCCCTGAGCACTGCCTCTCTCTCTCTCCCTGAGCACTGCCTCTCTCTCTCTCACCGAGCAGTGCCTCTCTATCTCTCCCCGAACACTCCCTCTCTCTCTCCCCAGGCACTCACTCTCTCTCCTCGAGCACTGCCTCTCTCTCTCTCCCCGAGCACTGCCTCTCTCTCTCTCCCGAAGCATTGCCTCTCTCTCTCTCTGAGCACTGCCTCTCTCATTCTCCTGAGCACTGCCTCTCTCTCTCTCCCCGAGCACTGCCTCTCTCACTCCCCCCGAGCACTGCCTCTCTCTCTCTCCCGAAGCATTGCCTCTCTCTCTCTCTGAGCACTGCCTCTCTCATTCTCCCTGAGCACTTGCCTCTCTCACTCCCCCCCGAGCACTGCCGCTCTCTCTCTCGCCCGAGCACTGCCTCTCTCTCTCCCCCCGAGCACTGCCCCCTCTCACCCCGAGAACTGGCTCTCTCTCTACCCTGTGCACTGCAACTCCCTCTCACCGAGCACTGCCTCTCCCTCTCACCGAGCACTGCCTCTCTCTCTCTTCCAAGCAACTGCCCCTCTCTCTCTCCCCCAAACTCTCCCTCTCTCTCTCTCCTCAGGCACTACCTCTCTCTCCTCGATCACTGCCTCTCTCTCTCGCCCCAGGCACGACCTCCCTCTCCTCGAGCACTGCCTCTCTCTCTCTCCCCAAGCACTGCCTCTCTCTCTCTCTCCCTGAGCACTGCCTCTCTCTCTCCCCGAACACTCCCTCTCTGTCTCTCCCCAGGCACTACCTCTCTCTCCTCGAGCACTGCCTCTCTCTCTCCCCGAGCACTGCCTCTCTCTCTCCCCTCGAGCACTGCCCCCTCTCCCCCCGAGAAACTGGCTCTCTCTCTACTCTGTGCACTGCAACTCCCTATCACCGAGCACTGCCTCTCCCTCTCAACCCGAACACTCCCTCTCTCTCTCTCCCCGAACACTCCCTCTCTCTCTCTCCTCAGGGACTACCTCTCTCTCCTCGAGCACTGCCTCTCTCTCTCTCCCCAGGCACTACCTCTCTGTCCTCGAGCACTGCCTCTCTCTCTCTCCCCGAGCACTGCCTCTCTCTCTCTCCCCGAGCACTGCCTCTCTCTCTCTCCCCGAACACTCCCTCCCTCTCTCTCCTCAGGCACTACCTCTCTCTCCTCGAGCACTGCCTCTCTCTCTCTCTCCTCGAGCACTGCCTCTCTCTCTCTCTCCTCGAGCACTGCCTCTCTCTCTCTCTCCCCGAGCACTGCCTCTCTCTCTCTCTCCCCGAGCACTGCCTCTCTTTCTCTCGCCGAGCACTGCCTCTCTCTCTCTCGCCGAGTACTGCCTCTCTCTCTCTCCCTGAGCACTGCCTCTCTCTCTCTCCCCGAGCACTGCCTCTCTCTCCTCGAGCACTGCCTCTCTCTCTCTCCCCGAGCACTGCCTCTCTCTCTCTCCCCGAGCACTGCCTCTCACTCTCCCCGAGCACTGCCTCTCTCATTCCCCCTGAGCACTGCCTCTCTCTCTCTCCCCCGAGCACTGCCTCTCTCTCTCCCCGAGCACTGCCTCTGTCTCTCTCCCCGAGCACTGCCTCTCTCTCTCTCCCCAAGCACTGCCTCTCTCTCTCTCCCCGAGCACTGCTTCTCTCTCTCTCCTCGAGCACTGCCTCTCTCTCTCCCCGAACACTCCCTCTCTCTCTCTCCCCAAGCACTGCCTCTCTCTCCTCGAGCACTGCCTCTCTCTCTCTCCCCGAGCACTGCCTCTCTCTCTCTCCCCAAGCATTGCCTCTCTCTCTCCTGAGCACTGCCTCTCTCTCTCCCCGAGCACTGCCTCTCTCACTCCCCCCGAGCACTGCCGCTCTCTCTCTCCCCGAGCACTGCCGCTCTCTCTCCCCCCCGAGCACTGCCCCCTCTCACCCCGAGAACTGGCTCTCTCTCTACCCTGTGCACTGCAACTCCCTCTCCACCGAGCACTGCCTCTCCCTCTCACCGAGCACTGCCTCTCTCTCTCTTCCCAAGCAACCTGCCTCTCTCTCTCTCCCTGAACACTCCCTCTCTCTCTCTCCTCAGGCACTACCTCTCTCTCCTCGAGCACTGCTTCTCTCTCTCTCCCCAGGCACGACCTCTCCTCTCCTCGAGCACTGCCTCTCTCTCTCTCCCCAAGCACTGCCTCTCTCTCTCTCCCTGAACACTCTCTCTCCCCGAACACTCCCTCTCTCTCCTCAGGCACTACCTCTCTCTCCTCGAACACTGCCTCTGTCTCTCTCCCCGAGCACTGCCTCTCTCTCTCTCCCCGAGCACTGCCTCTCTCTCTCTCCCCGAACACTCCCTCCCTCTCTCTCCTCAGGCACTACCTCTCTCTCCTCGAGCACTGCCTCTCTCTCTCTCTCCTCGAGCACTGCCTCTCTCTCTCTCTCCTCGAGCACTGCCTCTCTCTCTCTCTCCCCGAGCACTGCCTCTCTCTCTCTCTCCCCGAGCACTGCCTCACTTTCTCTCGCCGAGCACTGCCTCTCTCTCTCTCGCCGAGTACTGCCTCTCTCTCTCTCCCTGAGCACTGCCTCTCTCTCTCTCCCCGAGCACTGCCTCTCTCTCCTCGAGCACTGCCTCTCTCTCTCTCCCCCGAGCACTGCCTCTCTCTCTCTCCCCGAGCACTGCCTCTCACTCTCCCCGAGCACTGCCTCTCTCATTCTCCCTGAGCACTGCCTCTCTCTCTCTCCCCGAGCACTGCCTCTCTCTCTCCCCGAGCACTGCCTCTGTCTCTCTCCCCGAGCACTGCCTCTCTCTCTCTCCCCAAGCACTGCCTCTCTCTCTCTCCCCGAGCACTGCTTCTCTCTCTCTCCTCGAGCACTGCCTCTCTCTCTCCCCGAACACTCCCTCTCTCTCTCTCCCCAAGCACTGCCTCTCTCTCCTCAAGCACTGCCTCTCTCTCTCTCCCCGAGCACTGCCTCTCTCTCTCTCCCCAAGCATTGCCTCTCTCTCTCCCTGAGCACTGGCCTCTCTCTCTCCCCGAGCACTGCCTCTCTCACTCCCCCCGAGCACTGCCGCTCTCTCTCTCCCCGAGCACTGCCGCTCTCTCTCCCCCCGAGCACTGCCCCCTCTCACCCCGAGAACTGGCTCTCTCTCTACCCTGTGCACTGCAACTCCCTCTCACCGAGCACTGCCTCTCCCTCTCACCGAGCACTGCCTCTCTCTCTCTTCCCAAGCAACTGCCTCTCTCTCTCTCCCTGAACACTCCCTCTCTCTCTTCTCCTCAGGCACTACCTCTCTCTCCTCGAGCACTGCTTCTCTCTCTCTCCCCAGGCACGACCTCTCTCTCCTCGAGCACTGCCTCTCTCTCTCTCCCCAAGCACTGCCTCTCTCTCTCTCCCCGAACACTCTCTCTCCCCGAACACTCCCTCTCTCTCCTCAGGCACTACCTCTCTCTCCTCGAACACTGCCTCTGTCTCTCTCCCCGAGCACTGCCTCTCTCTCTCTCCCCGAACACTCCCTCTCTCTCCTCAGGCACTACCTCTCTCTCCTCGAACACTGCCTCTCTCTCTCTCTCTCCCCGAGCACTGCCTCTCTCTCTCTCCCCGAGCACTGCCTCTCTCCTCTCTCCCTGAGCACTGCCTCTCTCTCTCTCTCCCCGAGCACTGCCTCTCCCTCTCACCGAGCACTGCCTCTCCCCCTCCCCGAACACTGCCTTTCCCTCTCTCCCCGAGCACTGCCTCTCTCTCTCTCCCCCGAGCACTGCCTCTCTCTCTCTCCCCGAGCACTGCCTCTCTCTCTCTCCCCGAGCACTGCCTCTCTCTCTCTCCCCGAGCTCTGCCTCTCTCTCTCTCCCCGAGCACTGCCTCTCTCTCTCACCCTGAGCACTGCCTCACTCTCTCTCCCTGTGCACTGCCTCTCTCTCTCTCACCGAGCACTGCCTCTCTATCTCTACCCGAACACTCCCTCTCTCTCTCCCCAGGCACTCACTCTCTCTCCTCGAGCACTGCCTCTCTCTCTCTCCCCGAGCACTGCCTCTCTCTCTCTCCCCAGGCACGACCTCTCTCTCCTCGAGCACTGCCTCTCTCTCTCTCCCCAAGCACTGCCTCTCTCTCTCTCTCTCCCTGAGCACTGCCTCTCTCTCTCCCCGAACACTCCCTCTCTCTCTCTCCCCAGGCACTACCTCTCTCTCCTCGAGCACTGCCTCTCTCTCTCCCCGAGCACTGCCTCTCTCTCTCCCCCTCGAGCACTGCCCCCTCTCCCCCCGAGAACTGGCTCTCTCTCTACTCTGAGCACTGCAACTCCCTATCACCGAGCACTGCCTCTCCCTCTCACCCCGAACACTCCCTCTCTCTCTCTCCCCGAACACTCCCTCTCTCTCTCTCCTCAGGGACTACCTCTCTCTCCTCGAGCACTGCCTCTCTCTCTCTCCCCAGGCACTACCTCTCTGTCCTCGAGCACTGCCTCTCTCTCTCTCCCCGAGCACTGCCTCTCTCTCTCTCCCCGAGCTCTGCCTCTCTCTCTCTCCCCGAACACTCCCTCCCTCTCTCTCCCCAAGCACTGCCTCTCTCTCTCTCCTCGAACACTGCCTCTCTCTCTCTTCCCTGAACACTCCCTCTCTCTCTCTCCCCAGGCACTACCTCTCTCTCCTCGAGCACTGCCTCTCTCTCTTTCCCCGAGCACTGCCTCTCTCTCCCCGAACACTCCCTCTCTCTTCCCAGGCACTACCTCTCTCTCTCTTCCCAGGTACTACCTCTCTCCTCCAGCACTGCCTCTCTCACTCTCCCCGAGCACTGCCTCTCTCTCTCCTCGCTGAGCACTGCCTCTCTCTCTCTCCCCGAGCACTGCCTCTCTCTCTCTCGCCGAGCACTGCCTCTCTCTCTCTCCCTGAGCACTGCCTCTCTCTCTCTCCCCGAGCACTGCCTCTCTCTCCTCGAGCACTGCCTCTCTCTCTCTCCCCGAGCACTGTCTCTCTCTCTCTCCCCGAGCACTGCCTCTCACTCTCCCCGAGCACTGCCTCTCTCATTCTCCCTGAGCACTGCCTCTCTCTCTCTCCCCCGAGCACTGCCTCTCTCTCTCTCCCCGAGCACTGCCTCTGTCTCTCTCCCCGAGCACTGCCTCTCTCTCGCTCCCCAAGCACTGCCTCTCTCTCTCTCCCCGAGCACTGCCTCTCCCTCTCACCGAGCACTGCCTCTCCCCCCTCCCCGAGCACTGCCTCTCCCTCTCCTCCCCCGAGCACTGCCTCTCTCTCTCTCCCCGAGCACTGCCTCTCTCTCTCTCCCCGAGCACTGCTCCTCTCTCTCTCCCCGAGCACTGCCTCTCTCTCTCTCCCCGAGCACTGCCTCTCTCTATCTCCCTGAGCACTGCCTCTCTCACTCCCCCCGAGCACTGCCTCTCTCTCTCTCCCCCAAGCATTGCCTCTCTCTCCCCGAGCACTGCCTGTCTCTCTCTCCTCGAACACTGCCTCTCTCTCTCCCCGAACACTCCCTCTCTCTCTCTCCCCAGGCACTACCTCTCTCTCCTCGAGCACTGCCTCTCTCTCTCCCCCGAGCACTGCCTCTCTCTCTCCCCCCGAGCACTGCCCCCTCTCACCCCGAGAACTGGCTCTCCCTCTACCCTGTGCACTGCAACTCCCTCTCACCGAGCACTGCCTCTCCCTCTCACCGAGCACTGCCTCTCTCTCTCTTCCCAAGCAACTGCCTCTCACTCTGTCCCCGAACACTCCCTCTCTCTCTCTCCTCAGGCACTACCTCTCCCTCCTCGAGCACTGCCTCTCTCTCTCTCCCCAGGCACGACCTCTCTCTCCTCGAGCACTGCCTCTCTCTCTCTGTCCCTGAGCACTGCCTCTCTCTCTCCCCAAACACTCCCTCTCTCTCTCTCCCCAGGCACTACCTCTCTCTCCTCAAGCACTGCCTCTCTCTCTCCCC